>PVLA01000170.1:17727-101728 GCA_004027455.1 Hydrochoerus hydrochaeris | reverse complement strand
CTTAATTGATACATATTGTTTAAAATCATCACTGTGTAGCTCTAAGCCTGGGATGCTTCGCTGCTTGGGGTTTAAGTTACTGTCAAAAGTTAACAAATAAGTACTCCCGCTTCTGCAAAAAAAAAAAAAAAAATAGATTCAGATTCACTCACATACTGGTGTGCAGTGTCTTCTGTCTCTCACCCACCGACTCCCTGACCACCTTTGGGACCCCTGAGCCCTGCCGCAGCTGGACTCCGGCATGTCTGGGCCTGGGCTCTTCTTTGTTGGTAAGGACTTAATTACATTTATAATTTCATTAATAGAAATTGAGTTATTCAGCAGTTTTACATCTTCTTGATCCAGCTTTGGTGGTTCATATGTTTCTAGGAATCTATTTCTTCTGTGTTATCAAACCTATTAGAGAAGAGGTTTTTGAAATAGGTGTTGATGATCTTCTGTATTTCAATAGTCAGTAGTGTTATCACCTTTTTCATTCCATTTTGCATGAATTTGAGTCTTTTCTTTCCTTTTTTAAATTAGGTTGGCTAGAGGCTTATCAGTTTTATTTATTCTTTCAAAGAACCAACTTTGATTCATTGATTCTTTGTATTGTTTTCCTAGTCTCTATTGCACTAATTTCTGCTCAGATCCTTATAATTTCCTCGCTTCTTTTGGATTTGGGTTGGGCTTGCTCTTCTTTTTCTAGATGTTTGAGGTGTAGTAGCAGGTTGTTTATTTGTGTTTGTTCTGTTTTTCTAATATGGGAGCTCAGTGCAATAAATTTTACTCTGAGGACCACTTTCATTGCATCCCAGAGATTCCAGTAAGTTGTATTTATATTTTTGTTTGCTTGTAGATATTGTTTAATTTCTTCTTTAATTTCCTCTGTGACCCACTTATTGCTCAAGAGTGTATTATTCAATTTCCATGTGTTTGTGGGTTTTTTGCAGTTTCTTTTATCATTAATTTCTAGTTTCATGGGCTATGATCCAATAACATGCATGGGATAATTTGAATTCTTTTGCATTTACTTAAATATGTTCTGTGAGTTAGTATATGGTCTATTTTAGAGAATGTCCCATGTACTGCTGAGAAGAATGTATATTCTGATGTTGTTGGATGGAACACTCTGTATATATCTATCAAATCCATTTGTTCACAGGTGTGATTCAATTCTGTTATTTCTTTGCTGATTTTCTGTCTAATTGATCCATCCCTTTGTGTCAATGGCATGTTAAGGTCTCCTGTTATAATTGTGTTAGTGCTTATTTGATTTTTCATTTCCATTAATACTTGCTTTGTATAGCTGGGTGCTCCGAAATTTGGTGCATATATATTTAAGATTGTTATCTCTTACTCTTGAAATTTTCCCCTAACTACTATGTAGTGACCTTCTTTATCTCTTTGGACCATTCTTGGTTTGAAGTTTATTGTGTGGTAAACAGAATAGCTACCCCCTCTTTTTTTTGAGTTCCTGTTGCATGAAGTATTATTTTCCATCCTTGGACTTTCATTCTATGAATTTCCTTTTGGGTTAGATGGGTTTCTTGTAGATAGTCTTTTAATTGGTGAATTGAGGCCATTTACATTAATGGTTATAACTGTTATATATCATTTTATTGTTGACATATTATCTTTCTGCTGTTGTATTTTTACCTTTCTATTCTGTTTAGTTGTCTGTCTTGCTTAGTGTTTTTTTTTTTCCTCTGGGCTTCTTAAGCTCTTACCTACTGAAGATTTCTTTCTGCAAGTAGTTTTTCACATACCTGCATTAACAGTCAATTCCTTTTTCCTTCTGATTGGTAAAGGGCAAATGTGTTAAAGAACACTCATTTCTGAAATTATACCATTTCCCTTAAAATACCTCTTGATTTAAAAAATCTTAAGGGAAATTTTATGTACTTTTATAAGTATGATTTAATTCACACAATTTTAAAACAAATCTCCAGATACCTAAAAGGAACAGAGACTAGAAAATCATTCTGATATGTTGATACCACAATTATGACTGCTGTAGAGGCATTTGTTAATTTCAGTGACTTAGAAATTCTGAGTTTGAATAGATTCATGTAGATTTTTAAAAATATTCTCAATTTTATGAAATCTCTCCTTTTTATTCATTCAAATATATAGTGTTAAATGAATATATGTGTATTATTTATTGAATTAAGAATAAATTATATATATATACATATATATATAGAGAGAGAGAGAGAGAGAAAGAGAGGATAAAACTATGGAACTCAAAATTCTTTACACTCAATGAGAAATAAGACTGTAAGAAAAAAATTCAGCTGTGACCATGCTCAAGCTGTCCTCAGAGGATTCATGCAGACAGGTAAGACTTCAGATGGATCTAACCTCTAGTCAACTAACTGATTTTAAATGCTCAGAGATTGATTCTCCTTTAAAACTCCTACAGAATGAGAACAGACACACACACACACACATACACACACACACAATAATGTTTGCTAGTATTTTTTGTTTCAGAGTGTAACAAAATTGTTTAAAAATGAGTACATAATCCAAAATTATGAAACAAAACGAAAATATATTACTACAAATGGCTGTATGTAGAAACAGTACTAAAAGAATCTAAGTAAGTGAAAATGCATACATTAAAAATGTTTCAAAAAGTAAAAAGGTTCCAAAACTAAGATACTGGACTAAAACAAAAGTTTGTGAAAAATTAAGATTTCACTGTTGGATAGGAAAAAAATAGCAGTTTAAACAAAATTAAAGTAAGATTTGTAAAAGAGGGTACAACTAAGGAATTAGCTAAAATGAAACCCCTCGACCAAAAAAGGCAGAGCAGAAAAAACCTTAAAATGCTGCAGCTAATAAGTAAGCATAAAGTAAGGTCAATATGGAGGGAAAAAATAGAAGGGAGAATAAAAGAAATAATGGAATCTAAAATAGCATTTTTCCGGCATTAAAGAATGAAAGAAGGATGCAGTTCTTTTCAGTTTTAAAAGTGAAAAAGACCTTACTTCAGAAAAAAAAAATCATGCTTAAATACAGTGTGGTGAGTAGAACAATTTTAAGTGATACAGTTTTGCATCAGCCAATGGGAAAACATACTGCCCACTGTGGAAAAGCTTCCCTCTTGTCAGCAAATACAAAAGCTACAAAACACAAAATTAATAGTTTTCTTCAGGGTATTGAGAAAATAACTGTAAGATTGAAATTCATAATCATTTTCATGAGCATTTTAAAATTCAGTAAATTAAGTATATTTTAACATACACACACATACATATGCACGTGCAAAACACATTGATAGCGGCAGCACAACCAGCAGCAGTAACAACAGCAGGAAAAAATCGTTAGTGTAAGAAATTCCTACGGTACATCCTCAGAAAAACAGAAAACTGCTGTTGTTAATGTTTTATTTTCACCTTCATTATTAATATAGACTTGCTTTTTATTAGGTAATAACACCACTTTCCTTTATAATTACACGGTATCACTTTGAACCCACTTATCTTATAATTCTTGCTACTTTCCAAAGCAGTTCTGGAAATTCTCTTTCATGAGTATTCTTAGGAAATATGACCGAAAATGCAGTGGATGTTAGTGACAAGCGCCATCCAACAGAAGGCCTTGTAAAAACATTATTACAACGTGTCCTCATCTACCTTGTTCACTAGATCTGACCAGGTAGGATTTCTGGTTCCTTAAAGTCAAAAGGACCATGAAAGGTAAATGTTTCGATTTGACTCAGCACATGAGAACAGCCGTGACCATGCAACAAAGTACAGTGACAAAAGACAACTTCTAGAGCTGCTTCTAAAAGTGCAAATTGATAGGACAAGATGTTCACAGTGAAGAGGAATATTTTGAAGGGGGCTGATGATAACGTGTCTTTTATATGATAATTTTAAAAAATTCCTTTAGTCTTCAGTCATGCTTCTTATGTCAGTCACAGCTGTAGGTGCATGTATGTGTGATCAAGATTTTTTACAAGTTCTCCAGATAGATGCATATAATCCCAATTGCAGATGAGGAAGACTAGATAAGAAAGTTAAAGTTTCCAAAGGAAGATAAATTGATAAGTGTAGAATTTACCTGGAAAATACTAGACCTGCCCAATCGTAACACATCTTCCTCTGCAACACTTGTTTGTGCCGGGAGTGAGAAAACGGCACATAAGTTTTTAGGAACAAGAAAGATTACAATTTTGCAGGATTACTTCATGTAAGATATTCACAGCATGGCTATTGTGCAAGACAGAAGGAAACTCACCTAAACACTTATGAGAATCAAGAAAAAAAAAGTCACAAGATCCCATGGAATGTTCAACAAGATTGAGCACAACGGGACATGAGGAGAAGAGTAAATTAAATACATTGTACTAATAAGAAATTGTGGGCCTTAGAATAGAGAGCAATGAAATTAAAGACTGGAAACCCATACAGAAGTCAGTGAAAATTAAAGCTAGTTTTCTAAAATGAACAAGTAAATTGAAAACCTTCCAGGAGGCTAAATAAGAGAAAAGGTAATTATAGGAATGCTATTTTTTTTCATTTTTATAACAAAAGTAAAAGAGGAGACAGCATCACAGAGCCTATGAACACTAAGAGGTTAATAAATCAATAATGTGAACAATACTGTACCAATTTAGTAACATAGATGATATGGGCTTGTTTTAAAGGCACAATTTGCCAACACACACACACACACACACACACACACACACGGACAATATGAATTAGTCTTTATTTATTAAATAGTTTAATCAATATTTATTAACTTTTCAAAACAAAAAACACTAGACCTAGATGGGTGGACAGGTGAATTTCATCAATAACTTACCTGACAATATAAAAATAATATCATTTCTTTATAGTCTTGTTCAAAGGACTGAAACAGAGAAAATATCTCCTAATTTATTTTATTAGACCAGCATTCACCTAAGGCAAATAAATAAGTAAATAAATAGCATTACATAAAACAACAAGCCAGTATTTCCAGTCAACAAAGATTCAAAAATTCTCAACAAAATATTAATAAATTCCAACTGTGTAAAAAGGATTACGCACCTTGACCAAGTGAGATTTACTGTAGGTAGGTCAAATATTTAAAAATCATACTACAAAACATTACATTAACAGATTAAAGAAGATAAATGAATGATCATATCTACAGATACAGAAAAGCTATTTGACAAAAGCCCACTGGCATGTTTACTAAAATAAAAGGGAATCTCCTCAAGATTATAAAAAAAAATCTATAAAAATCTTACAGCTAGCAGCCTACATAAATGATAAGAAATTAGATGCTTTTCCACTAAGTTCAAAACAAGATGTCCCCCCTCAATAGTCCTTGTGATATTATTCTGGAATCCTATCTAACTGAATAAGACAAGGAAAGGAAATTAAATATATAGAGAAAATTAAAATATCAAGGAAGCAACAAAATTGTCTTGTTCATTTTTATTTGTGTAGAAAATCTAAAAGAATTGCAAAAAAGTAATTTCTGGAATTAATAATTGATAATACCAAAGTAGTAAGAAATATAGCTAGTATTTTAAAAAAATTCCCCTCTGCTTGCACCAAAGAAAAAAATAGAATTTTACTGGCACACTGTAAATTTTAAATAGGCATAAATACAAAATATATGTGCAAGATCTTTATGAGGGCAGAATAAGAGTCTTTGGAAAGAAATTAAAGAAGTAAATAGACAGTCCATTTTTATGAATAAGAAGACTCAATTTTGTCAAGACGCTTGTTCTTTACTATTTGATCTATAGGTGCAAAGAAATCACAGTCAAAATCCAGGAAGTTTTTCTTATGGATGTCAAGCAACTGTTCCTAATGTTCACATGGAGCAGAAGCAGCACAATATTGAAGAATTAAATAATATAGCCGGTGCTACATGACCCGACACTAGCAATAAGGCTATTTCCATCAAAACAGTTGGATATTGGTGAAAAAAAATAAATCAATGGAACAAAACCGAGATTCCTGGCATAAATATCATCAATTTATCTTTATTTTTATTTATTTATTTTGGTACTGGGAATCAAAGTCAGGAACTCGGGCTTACCAGGCAGGCGCTGTGAACTATATCCCCAGTCATCAATCCATCTTTGACAATGGAAAAAAAATAGTTTTTTTTGTTTGTTTGTTTGCTTTCAATTATTGCTGCTAAAACAGTTAAGCATTGATATACCAGGAAATGTAGACTGGATCTTATACCATTGACTAAATTAATTTAAAATAAATTATATACTCAAATGTAAAATTGTATAACTCCTAGAAAACCTAGATGTCAATGAACATGGAAATTATATTTTATTACATCAAAAACATAATCCAATTAATACTTAATTTCTGAAATTAAAATTAAGAAACAGTCTGCATAAACAGTGTTAGTAGAATGTGAAGACAAGTCACAGACTGGTCGAAAACATTTATAAAAGATATATCAGGTACAGGACTGTTACCTAAAGTATAAAAAGAGCACTTTAAACTAAAACATTGAAACAAACCATAAGAGAATGACCCAGTTAAAAGTAGACCAAAGATTTTAGCAGATGTATCACTAATTAAAAAAGATGTGCATATGACAAACAAGTATATTAAAAGATGCTACATAATATTTGTTGTAAAGACAGAAAAGATTGGAACAATTAACAACTAACAGTCATATAGAATCATACAGAGTGTGGATACAGATGGATGAGCATTATACATTTGTCCAAATCCATAGAAAGAACATCAAGAAAGTGGTTATGACATGACAACATAGATTCAGCAACTGGACTATTCTCAAGGGAGAAGCTGGTCACAAAGTGGGCTACACGTGTGGAGAGGCATACAGGGCACTCAGTACTTTCTCTCAATTTTGCTGTGAATGTAAAACTTCTCCAAAAACAAAATGTCTTTTTTGAAAAGTAGCAAAAGTAGTTCATAATGACATAAGATATGACATATAAAAAACACAGACATTCTGTGGCTTATCATGCATAATTAATTAGCGCTTACACCTTAATTACTTTTTCAATGGTGGATGAAAACACATAAAGTGTCATGCTCACATGAGTCACAGAGAAAATTTTCTAATTTTGAATATTGTACCAAATTATCTAACACCAAATAATATCCATATTAAATTATTTAAAAGTGACACAAGTTACACAAAGAAATTGCCTTTTATTGTGTATTTTTCTTTAAAAATCATGGAACTTCAACATTATACTTCTTCCTGTTATCTAAATATTTTTCCATTTGGGGCAATTGTGCAAATATACATGTCCAACAGTAAAATAGTTAACTCACATTAGTACTCACAACACTGTTCCATTGAGAGCATCTCTGCTTTTTGTTGTGACCTTCATCCTCCCTTGTCCACTTTTATCTCAAAAGTTCTACGTTCTTCACCCTCCCAGGTCACAAATTTTCCTAAAACAGTCTCACTTGGCTTTTGAATGCATCCCCTGGTTATTTTTATTGCCTCAACAACCCACCCTTTCCTTCTTTCCATTTGTTGTCTTCTTGGGATGCATCAAAGTCCAAATGGTAACAGCGTGATTCCAATAACAACAAAGTGTTCTCTTGCACAGTGGGGAAAATATCCACTGTTTCAAAGACTGCTAGGTCCTTTCTGTTCCTTAGGGTTTTTTCTTACAACTGGCAGGGTTGCTTTGGGGCTACACAGAAGAAAGGACAGCCCTGAAGTGACAGGGACACTGTCTGACTCTAGAAGAGGGCTCTGCAGCCCTTGCTCCCTGAGCACAGCAGCTGCATGTGCTGCCTGCCAAGGACTGAGCACCTGTGTGCCCAGAAGGGTGGCTGTGTGTCCCGACACTGAAAGCCATCTGGAGATGCAAGTGAGGGCCAAGGAATTAGTGAATCTGGATGCAAACCAACTTACTTAAAAGAAAGACCAAACTTTCTCAATTTTTCTTTGTTATAAAGTGATAGGAAAACTACAGATTTGTAGTCTAACAAAGGTAAAAATTAGCTCTGTACTTTTGAGAGCTCTGTTGGCTTATCTTTCATTAAGTTGCCTATTCTTAACCGTCTTCACCATGAATATATATATATATATATATATATATCCATTGTATATACATTATACACATGTTTCCATTTCTTTTGACATCACAAACTCTAGGGATTCTGGGTCCAGCCAGGTCTGGGGAATCTAGCACTTATACAAATAACTTACCTAAGTTCTTCTTTATTAGAGAGTAGATGCCTCTCTTCTTATGTGAGGGCTATGCCTCATGATTTCTTCTCATAAAGAACAGAAATGGAAAGTGACGAGAAGGGTGACTCAGTGGAGTAAAGTGGCAAACACTGAAGTCAGTGAAAAGTTTCCTTTATAGCATGGATGTTAATACAATACGTAGAAAATAGCAGTTCCTCATGCTGCCTCACTTCTCAAGGGTCAGACTCCAGTCTAACCATGAGAGAAATACCAAAGAGACCCAAACTGGGGAAAATCTTACAGAATACTTCTGAAATTATAGAGGATATCAAAAATCAAGTCAAGTCCAAATAATTTCTGTGTTCTAGAGGATCATAAACTTGGTGTTTAGATGAGATTCTGGACAGAAAAAGGACATTATGTAAAAACTAAGGAAATCCAAATAAATTATTAACTTTAATAATTCACAGGGAAATCCAAATAAATTAACTTTAATAATTCATAATGTATCAATAACAGTCATTAGTTTTGACATATGAGCCATTGTAATATGACTTTTCAAAATAATAAGAGAAAATCATATGTTATATATAGGAATTTTCTATACAACTTTTTGTGACTGTTCTATAGACTAAATCTGTGAGGAAGGCAAAATTGTCTTAAAGCTAAAATGGGAAGTAAAAATTAAAAAGAAATTAAATGGAAGGAAAAAATGAAAACAAAGCTTTTGTAAATAGGGAGGAGCAAAAGAGTTGAAGCCAGGGGAAGGGAAAGGAAAAAGAATAATTAAGGCATATTATGTACAAGTACGAATTCCCTACCATAAATGGAAACATTATATATGGTAAATACAGACTAACAAAAAACCCATAAATACATAAGGATTCACATTAAGGATATGGTTTTATGTAGTATAGCCATTTCTCTCTCTTACCATGACTGTCTATTGAACATCAAGCAAAATGAGTGATCTTAAAATTTAATTATATTCAATCAATTTCACTTAATGGTATGCTTTAGTAAAAAGTTTTCACAATCAAAATACTTTTAAATAATATTAATTACTAAAATTTTCTTTGAGTAGAAACTGATTTTGCATAGGGTAAAGTCATTAGGTTTGTTTGGGAATACAAAAGTCTAGCAAATCTTTGCTAGTATTCTCAGTTGAGTTCATATTGTGCATTATGTAAAATTATGAGTTGCTTAGATGAAGGGGTAATGGGAGTCATAAAGTCATGACAGGCAATTTACACTTGATTAATTTATTCTCATAAAGTTTTTAACTAACTAACTAAATAAATAAATAAACCCATGCAGACCTGTTCAAGCAAACATGTATAACATCTGAATAATGTAGGTTAAGACAGTTCTTTGGGCCAACTGAATTCTGAAAATAGGAATTTTGTGAAAGATGAAAAGAATACAGTTTGTCTAATTTGCCCAATGCACTAAAATTTTCTTTTTGTGAGCTTTTCAGTAAAAACTGAATGTACTATGAAATAAAGTTTACTTCCCTATTTCCTAGGTCTAAATTTGGACTACAGAAGGGTTATTTTGCCTGAGTCAAAGATTTGTGCACAATGAAGCTATTCTATCCATTGAGATGGCCAAGTAGGCAGAGGCTTAAGAATAAGGAATATCTGGATTTAAAGACTAACTCCTTCATCTAAATAACACAAGCAATTTGGCTGACTTTTTCTAAAATGTCATGTTATTCTTTTCAGATAGTTATTTAGTGCAACAATGCCTAGAATTTGTGATGCAAATATCAATTTTCTCATTTACTGCTTCCATTTTCCATATACTTCTCTTATTTTCAACACAAAACAAACAAAATTCTCTTCAGAAATTGCCACATAAAGTATGTGTAATTTAAAATTTAACAGTTTAAATCTATTTTATTCAGATATCTTACCTAGAATATTTTCCAAACTTGAACATGTGTTAAATTATCGCTTATGTTCAGCTCAAAGTATTACTGCGTATTTAGATTTGTAAGGAAAGCTGTCACATGAAGTGACACAGAAATTGGGATGAGTGTAGTCATTAATGTGATATTAATAAGGAGATATAATAGAGACTGTTCAATAAGATAAATTAATAAGTCTCCTACACTTGGTTAGAGACTTTATTCTATTTAATTTAATTTTAAACACTGTCTATGAAACAACAATTAATAGTCAAAAAAGTCTAATATGACTTGAAGTAATAGTACCCTTTTATGGTATCATTTGATAAGTCGCACATTTATTTAGTCAAATAAAAATGCTCCATGTACTTCAATTTGTACAACTTTGAATTTACTTTGACAAAATATTGCCTCTTTTTTACTATGTAAGCATTCTTTTTCTTATCTAGTACTGCTGGACCAAACCTGGAAACAACATCCACAGTCACTTTTTCAAAAATTTTATTTTGAATATAAGTTTTGTTCAGTTGCCCAGATGGGACTAAAAGGCATGCTACTGGAAGAAAACCAGGTATGTGGACCAGTACGACAGAAACTTCCTCAGACAGATTAAGTTATTTGATCTTTGACAAAGGGTCCAAAAGCACATATTGGTGGAAAGACAGCCTTTTCAACAAGTGGTGCTGAAAAGACAGGCATCTGTTTGCAGGAGATTAGAATTGGGCTCATATCTCTTAGCATGTCCTAAACTAAAATCAGAACATATCAAAGATTGGAAGATTAAAGCAGAAACACTAAAACTACTGGAAGATAAAATAGACAAAACACCTAAGACATAGGTGTAAGAAAGGGTTTTCTAAATAGAAACACAAATAACAGCAATAATCAACCAATGGGATTATATCAAACTAAAAAGCTTCTGTACAGGAAAAAATCAGTCGGTGGAGTGAAGAGATAACCTATACAATGGGGAAAAGATCGCCAGCTACTTCTCAGACTGAGGATTAATATGTAGAGTATACAAAAAACTATAATAAATTCAGCTACCTAAAGTAAAAGACCAAGAAAGGACAAGAGAAAGGAACAGATGCTTCACAGAGAAAGAAATACAAGTGGTTAGCAAGCATATGAAACAGTGCTCACCATTTCTCTCCAAGAGAGAAACATAAATGAAAACACTGCTAAAATTCCACCTTACTTGAGAAAAAATGCTATCAAAGAAATGCTTGCAAAGCTGTGGTCGAAAAGGAACCCTCCCTCACTGTTGATGGAGATGTAACCTAGTGCAAGTACTTTGGGGATTTCTCAAAGAACTAAATTTAGAAATTCTGTATGACCCAGGAAACACTTTGCTAGGTATCTTCCCCAAAGAGCTCACAGGCATACCAATATTTATAGTAGCAAAACTTATAATAGGAAAATCCTGGAAATAGCCTTTATACCCATCAGTAGATGATTGGATAAAGAAAATATGGCACAGTATCTATATGTAATGGAATACTACTCTGCTATAAAGAATGACAGATTTGAGACATTCTTAGGAAAATAAATGCACCGAAAATAGATATTGAGCAAAATAAGTCAGACTCACGAGTTTAAATGTCATATGCTGTCTCTTATTTTAGTGAGGTAAAGTACACACAAAGAAAATCATAAAAGATGTCTAGAAGGAGATAAAGAGATGAATCTCTTCCAATAGGGACATGGTACAAGGAAAATGTATGAGAAATGAGGAGAGGAAGAAGAAATAAGTATAATAAACATATCATATATAGGAACCTAATAACCTCAATGAATGTGAATACTAGAAACATAACATGAGCTGAGATTAGTAATATCAACAAGAATGACAAATGGGATGGGGAATGGGAGGAGGAGGGGAAGAGGAGAAAAAAATGAGAAGGAGATTAAAAGCAAAACAAAAAAAAAACAAACTGCACAACCTACCTGAAACCACACTCCAAGAGGATTGCAAACTAGAGGGGCTGCAAATCAAATCAAATCAAATCAAATCAAATCAAATCAAATCAAATCTTTGGGTCCTCCTGCTTTGGCCTCCCTTACTACTAGGACTACAGGCAAGTACCACTCTGTTGAAATCTCTTCAGGGTTCTTCATTATGCCCAGGTGTCTCGCTAAGACATTTTTGAGTATTTCAATGTGACTATCACTTGCTGTCTTTCTGTCACTTATCTATTTGCAAGTAATGCTAGACCACTGTTAACCTGTATGAATATCTCAAATGTTCTACACTGTTTCATAAACTATTCATTGGTGTATCTCAATCTACTTGACTTTAAATAGCATTGATTCTTGTTTAGTGAACTGTAATTTTTTTTTAATTTAAAGAGGGGGGAAGCAAAACAGAAAAAAGGGTAGAAACAATACAGAATTTCAAAAAAAATAAATAGTAAGAAATCACTACTTGATACATTACATATTGTCTTCTTGGATATAGTTGTTCAAGTTAAAAAATTAAAGCATACAAAGTGGACATTCAAACAGTAAGTCTGCAAACAGTTCTGTTCAACGATCCAACAAAAACTTAGTAACATGGTTATCAATGCTACACACTTAAATACACATACAGTTATCTCTTTTAGAGCACTTTCTTTTCCTCCTCTTGCTTTTTTTAAAAAATTGTTTTATTTAAAGAAAAAATTTTGAAAAAGAAAGAGGGTAGAAACAATACAAAATCTCAAAAACAAAACAAAACAACAACAAAAAAAACCAAAAATAGTAACCAGTAAAAAATCACTAGTTGATAATTATATACTTTCCTCTTAGATGCAGTTGTTCAAGTTACAAAAGTAAAGTCCACAAAGTGGACATCCAAACAGTGAGACTGTAGTCAGTTTTGCTCATCCATCCAACTAAAACTTTAGCAACATGGTTATTAATTCCACACACTCAAACATACATGCAGTTATATCCTTTAGAATATACTTTTCTTTTTTTTTCCCTTTACAATAACTATAATCCATTCTCGTAAACTACTTAGAAGTTCTACACATGTATAAGTCTCTACACATATACCTAGCCTTTCTGTATTAGAGGGAGAAACAAATCAAAATAAGTCAGCAATACAAATTCCTAGAGAAACATGAAATGAAAAGAACATACAAAAACACTACACTAGGTGATCTATGGGAGTCACTATGATGTCTCTTGTTATTTTCAATAAAATTGTCTATATTGTCAAATATAATATAAACTTAGCATTGCTTTACACTATTAATAAAATCTAAACATTGGAGACATTTTAGGACTTCAAAGACAGATAACAATCAAACCAGAATGGGTATCCTATTGAATCCTGTCATCTTCAGAGTAGTTGCCCCTACTCTCAGACTCGACACTCTCAAGCATACAAGATTCAAATAAAATCAGTCAGGATAAAACAGTGATATAACCAATTTTCTCTGTCTTATCTCTGCCATGCTATTTTGCTGTTGTTATTTGTTTACTTTT
This sequence comes from Hydrochoerus hydrochaeris, assembly GCA_004027455.1. NCBI lineage: Eukaryota > Metazoa > Chordata > Mammalia > Rodentia > Hydrochaeridae > Hydrochoerus > Hydrochoerus hydrochaeris. Next base: position 88,206 of record PVLA01000170.1, on the reverse strand, counting down.
CTCCTTCTTTCCACTGTCTGCCCCTTTCTTGGAGGCCTTTCTGCCATTATTCCTGGAACCCTGGTGATTTTCTTCTCTCTCTCTAGAATGTCCTTCAGTATTCTTTGCAGGGTTGGATTGGTGGTCACAAACTCCCCCAGTTTCTCTTTGTCATGGAAATATCTTGTCTCTCCATTAATTTTGAGAGACAGTTTTGCAGGGTACATCATTCTGGGTTGGAGGTTATTTTCTTTCAGGGCTTGGAATATTTCACTCCAGGCTCTTCTTGATTTGATGGTTTGCATTGAGAAGTCTGCTGTGATTTTGATGAGTTTTCCTTTATAAGTAATCGGTTTCTTTACTCTGACCACTTTTATTATTCTGTTCTTGTGATGGATTTCTGGGATCCTGATTATTATATGTCTAGGTGTAGATCTGTTTTGGTTGTAGCTTGCTGGAATTCTGTATGCCTCATTTATCTGAACTTCACTTCTGTTACCTATGTTTGGGAAATTTTCCTTAATTATTTCTGTGAATAGACTTTTTACTTCATTTGTGAACTGTAATTTTTATTTGGTTTATGTATCTATTTTTCAAATTTTCTGAGGCCTCAAAACTTGAATTCACACACACACACACACACACACACACACACACACACATTCACATACACACAGAGTTTCTATTATTGCAGAGCATTTTTAAATATCTGACACAGCTCATTAAATTACTGGATAGAATAATGTTAATCTTTCTGTCTCATTATTAAAAATATTGTTATTCTTATTTTATATAAAGTTAAAACTAAGCAAGAAGATGTTAATTATTCTGTTCATGAATAAAAATATGATTTTTTTTCAAATTTAAAGGCCATACTATTTGAACTCTGCCAACCTGTACTCCCAGTCTGCCAATTTTAAAAGTAATTCTTTTTCCAAGAATGCTCTCTCTTACTGTAGGAATAAACATTTTTGCTACTTGAATAAAAATAGGGGAACAGGATGATTACAGATGGACTCAAGGAATAGTGTGGACATATAGGTGTATAATTTTGATATGGGGTTATAATTTTTTTATCAAAAAAGGTGGAAAAATGAGGCTATTAAGATGAAGCAAAATTCTCATTTTCAATGAAAAAAATTAAGACAAGTACATGTTCAAGAAGGAATATTTTATTTTAAATATTTTATTTTTACATACTTAATTTTAAAAATATTTAATTTTTAAACATTTATTTTCTTGCAAATATTTTTAATTTATTTTGTCTTCTTATAACAAAGTAGATAGTAGAGATTATCTACATATACCCTACCCAAATTCCTCTGTGGTTATATTAATCTGACACATTTAATATAATTAGTGAGCCAGTACTGAAATACTAGCAGCTTCACAGTTTACAGTATTTAGCTTTTCTTAGTCTGTACATTCAGAATCTCATCCAGGATACTATATGCTATTTATTAGGCATGTCTCTTAGGTATTTCTTGATGGTGATGGTTTCTCAGACTTTCCTTATTTTTATGACTGTCACAGTTTTGTGGAGACCTGATGAGAAATTTTGTTCAACCTTGTTACTAGATTTTGTCCAGTATGTGAAAATTTCTACTTTTGACCAATGATATCTAGTAAAAAATTCAATGAATAGATGTCTAGTAAAATATTACAGTTTATTAAGTCTTTCTTGGAAGAAATGTACCATGTAGGTAAATGTGTGGGTGTATTTTATATTGTCATTATAAGCCTGGGCAGGGAGAAGGCAAGAAGCACTGGCAGAAGAGAGTTAAAAAACAAAATAATTAAAAGTTGACTTCACAGACATAACCAACACTGCTTATTTATGAGGCCAAGTTGAGTTTATTCTTTACCTCATCTCTGGCCATTAGAGAAATGCAAATTAAAACAATCCTAAGGTTTCACCTCACACCAGAAAGAAAGGCTCTCATCAAGAAGCCAAGATCCAATGCTGCTGTGGCTATGGAGACAAGGGACCCACGCAAGGTTGGTGGGATGTAACTAGTGCAGCCATCTCAAAAATTAGTATGAGGATTTCTCAAAGAATGAAAAGTAAAAATATCAGTTAACCCAGATTTACCCTAAGTATCTTCCCGAAAGAGCTAAAAGACATCATATTACAGGGATACATGCACATCAATGATTCTAACAGCATATTCATCATAGATAAATCTGGGGGCACATTTTATGTCCATCAACAGAAAAATGAATAGTAAAAAAGCTGTATCTATATATGATGTTAGAATACTACTTGTCTACTAAAAAGGATAAATTCAAGATGTTTCTGAACAAACAGATGCAAAATATAATGCTGAGTTTAATAAAATAAACATATAAAACTAAATAGAATATGGTATCTCTTATTTGAATAATGCAAAGTACAAACATAGTGCAAAATGAAAGATGCAGAGAAGAAAAAATGTTCAATCTTTTACAAAAGGTCAGGGGTCCGATAGACCACAGGCAAAGGGATAGAGAAAAGGAAGCAAGACGATTTAAGATGTGTCATGTACAGGTGCCAATTGTCCACAATGAATATCAACATTATAAGTCATAAACACAAAATAAAATTGATTATAACCATAAAAATAGAAACAGGGGAAGGTGATTTAAAAATGGAGAAGGAAGTGAGTGAGAAATGAAAGGAGATTAAAACAAAATCAAGCTGTGTTATATGCATGGACTCCTTACTAAGATGAATATAATCTTCATGCACTACAAACATGTACCAATAAGATTTTTTAAAAACTCAAAATAAAAAATAATTTGAGAAAAGTGACATATACCATCCCAAATTTTTTTCACAAGGGAAGAATTTTAGGATGAAAGACTGAAAGTATCTTAGGACATAATCTGTTGCTAGTGTTCAATGAAGCATCAACTGTTGCTAATGGAATAAAGGTAATAGCATGAACTCCCAGTGTTATAGACAGTTGGATTGGTTTTCACACTCAGTATCTAGCAAATTACAGGGTCAGTTAGTTTTAGGTTTCAGGATACTTAATTTTTTTCATGATAAAGAAAAGGCAAATAAAATGAGCACATCATAATATATTCCAATGGTTATTCAAAGTGCTCAGTAATATTTTCTATTGCATCTCTAACCTGTTTCAATCTCAAATTAATCACTTAAAGTGATCTATGTTTTAGATCTTAAAACTTAAGATCATAGAACTTAAAGATATCTATGTTTTCCTTTCCTCTAAGTAATCACCTGTTATGGCTTACATCTAGATGTCCTCCCATAGCATCATATGCTTTTGGGAGTGATTGGACCACTGGTGTGTGATACTAGATTAGTTTAATGATTGGTGTAGCATGGTTCTGAATGATAGGTTTACTGAAGAGGGGAGACTCAGTTTGGGTGGCACCAACCAACAAGTTGTAGCTTGGATGGAATAAAAAGAGTAAAAAACAAGGAAGCTTCCCTGCTTCCTGCTTACCCTGCCATGGACTGTTTCTCCCCTGCTACATCCATCTGCAATGCTGTCTTACCTTGTAGCCAGCTGACTGTGGACTGAACCTTTACAAACTGAGCTAAAACAAAACTTTCCTCCTTTAACTTGTGAATATCTGGCATTTTTGCTGCAGCAATGAGAAAATAACTAAAATATAAGCTAACCTAAAGAAGAGACTATCACCTAATCTAAAGAAGAGGTACAAATATGTAAATTCATGTTTAATTTTTCTAATTTATAAACCTAAAGAGCAGTCAAATGTTGAAGAATGTAAAGAAACAAGTAGAAAACATAAAGAAAATAGTTATTATGCAAATGAGCCACACTCCTAAAGCCAATGCCAAAATTTCTTGTTAGAACAACAGGAATCTGGTACTCATAAATAAATATTAAACCAATTGCTTATGAAAAAATTGACATTAACTTTGAAAGAAACAACCTGCCCACGGGGAAGAAAGGAATTTTAAATTTAACCTAGGAACAATTTTGAACAGTCAATTTCTTCAAAGTTATTTATACAACTAATCTCTTTTCATAAGGCATTTCACTGTGAATTTGGTTTAAGTGTTAAAGAAAACTTTTCTACCCATAATGCTTTCATGATTTCTTCCCCATGAAAAATTAGCAAAAAGGTCCATTTGATAAGAACCTACCTCACTGAAAGGTGACTAATTATTAACAAAACGTAAGCCAGTCCAGCACTATGCAATGGTGCCAATATGGAGAAATAGAAATCAAAGATAGAAAATTTTCATTGTAAAATTATTTCTAATATATCACTAAAAATTAGTGCAGGTGAATTTGCACTAAACAAGAAGCTCAACTAAGCAACTCACTTTTCTTAAAAAAAAAATCCCACAGAAATGTTCTAAGAACTCAAGGAACGAAAGGATTCTCAAAGAAGCAAACCCTCTCTGCAAACCAGCACCATGCACAAGCCCACCATGAGTCAGCACCATCCAAGGACTGCAGGGGGGAGAGAACAAGGGTCACCAAGAAGCAAGCCCTTCCTGCAAACTAGCACCATGTGTTGGCTGCTACTGGTGGCAGGATAGCCAGATCCAAGCCCCTTCCAGTGCACAGGCTGGCAAAGAAGGAGAGTCAGTCCTCTGCCTACCCCCCTTAAGTGACCAAATGATCCAGAGAAATACAGGCTGGGATTTAGCTATTGAGGTGAAATGCAATTGGATGCTTGTAGTATTTTCGTGTTTCACTGACCTTACAGGTCTGGAGCTGGGGGTCTGATCATCTATTTGGAGGATAGTGGTGCACAGTGTGGCACTTAGGGGAGATCTCTTGAAGGTGGTGGCCATTGTTGTTTCCTTATCATTTTGTTTTGAAGTGCTGTATCATTTTCATTGTTCTGTTGGGTTGGGTTTTATTCTGTTTTCTTTTGCTTGTTGTTTGTTTGTTTCATTTTGTTATATCCAGTGGCATAAGCAGCTATTTCAAGGATAGCAAGATGTATTATGGTAGCTATTTTGGATGTACTATTGTTTTGTTTTGAAGTCTTTTATTGCATTCATTATTTTTTTGTTGTTGTTGTTGTTATGAATTAAAAACTGGTGGTCAACTTAACACCAGCTGGATCACATCAGCATGGTGCTGTTCATAGATGTTTCACCTGAGGAAAGTTGCCAGCATAAATAGAGACGTGGAGAAGGAAAAGCTAAGCATTGGAGCATTAATGCGTTGAGGCATTGTGGGTTCTCCTATGTGTTGCTGTTAGGTTTGAGCTGTTAGGTTCTCCTGGAGAAGCTCCGGTCCTCACATCGAGCATTGCTTCCTGGCTCCGGAGAGGAAGATGTGTGCCGTTTGATCTCCAGGATGAACTCTTCACTCTGGCTTCTTAGCATGTACTTGACTGTGCTTGTCAGAGGAGGAGCTCGGGGCCTCCGTGTCACTGAGGGTGGCTGTGGTGCTTTTCAGGACATCCCTGGTCTTTGTTGTGAGTGTGACTTCTTGGCTCCAGCATAGAACCTTCAACCTACCAGCACAGCTCCTTCACCCTGCTGGCATAGACTTCCTAACTTCCAACGCTGACCTTTGGGCCTTCCCAGCACAGATCCGTAAAAGAGACTGGTGTGAGTCCTTCTTGTGGGCTCTAGACTTCCAGTTGGACTCATAGGAGGCATTGTCGTGAGCACTGGGTCATCATTTGGACTCATGTTGGGGCATCGCTGTGGGTTTCAGGCCCTTGGCTAAATATTCTATGTCTTCAGCATTGTGGATAGATTTCTTGCATTTTCTTGTGTTAACCCTGGATGACCATCATAAAAATAATATTATAAACTCCATGTCCTGATTCTAATTGTTCTCTGTACAACCACTGACTATAACAGTTGTTTCTATTCTGTTTTGTTCTATTTGATTTTTACTATATCTGAAGGTATCTGCAGCTGTTTTGAAGTCAAAACAGCTGCAAAACATATGTTAAATATCTTTGGTTTCATATTGATTTGAAATCCTGTATCATTTACACTGGTTTGCTTTGATTAATTTTATTCTGCTTTATTTTCCTTGGTTTTATCCTCTTTAAATTTAAATTAAATTTAGATTTAAATAAAATTTTAAAAAAATCTCAGAGAGGCAATAGAACAGCAAGCAAAAAGATAAAAATTAAGTGCAAAAATTATAAAACTAAGACATACAATAAATTAATTGTAAAGTAAACCATATTATGGGAGTATTTTCACTTTTAATTACCAATTAAATAAATTTTAAAACACTGGATTAAATAATGTAATTTGTAGAAAAAATTTAAAACAACGCAAATATAAGCAAATATTAAGCAGAGTGATTACCAATGCTGAGAAAGTTTTCAAGTTTTTCAGAGTCCAAACCTCCAAAAAACACTTTGTTTAGGGTACCCTTTCACAGGTTTGAAAAAAGTAGGCTCTTGAGGTTGGTTTTTCAATAGTGTAGAAAGTAATTCATTCTCTTCAGCACAGTTTCAATTTAGAAACATTACAGAACAAGAGAGAAACCTATGAATACTACTTTATAAGAATATTGTTAAGGCCTCTATTTAGATGTTCCCTTGAAGTCTCATGGGGTCACAGTGGTGAAGGGGTCTGGAGTTAGTGTTGCTGGGATCAAGGATGTGAGTGTTGGGGTTGATTCATGGGGTGATGCTGGGATTAAAGTTGTGAGTGCTCCCCACCCTAGAGTGAGTAGCCAGGGTAGGATGGCTGTGGTTGCTTCTTGTCACTTGCTTGCTGCTTTGATTGTCTTCTGCCTGCCATTAGCTATTTCTTTTCTTCGACAGCCTTCTGTCCTGCCACCCTGCCTTGGAGCCAGCCAGTTACGGAAAGAACTCTACAAACTGTGAGCCAAAATAAATGTTTCCTCTTTTAAATTGGGTGTTGGTTAGTTGGGCTCAGCAACAAAAAAAGTAACTAAGAGAAAATTCTTGAAAATATTAGCAAGAAAATGTACTGGCATATGTAATTAGATGACAATGTGTCTTTCAAGAGGCAATCTTTGAATTTTTTTACAATCTATTATCATATCTTACTAGTGAAGTAGGCAAAAAAGAGAAGTATAGTCAAATACTCATCCCATAAATAATAAAAATGTTTGAATATTATAACTTTATTTCTTTATATGAAAACTCAATAATCTGTAAATATTATAAAATAGAAATGAATGTTGAATAATATTGAATAGAGACTTATTAAGCATATCTTGAAATCCATATTCCAAAGAATCATTTTTATATGTGATCTATCTCTATTTGAAAAGTCTGACAATCTTAGATTAAAGTTAAATATCAGTTAAATTTTATGAGAGTTTCAACAACAAAATATTTTTCATGAAATGATCCTGTTGACTGCGTGACCTCCCCATTGAGTATTCTCTGGCCATTCTTAAACCTCAAAGGAGAAATCTCATAGTTGTCACTATAAATCTGCATTCTAAGTGTACAACAGTAATTTAGAGGGTCAAACCCAATCTCACTTGTTCTTACTTGCTGAAAAATTATACAAGCATCTTTTAAAGTTACTAATTAAGAAACAAGGAAACTTTCTTTCAATGTAGTACAACTATCATCTGTGAAGAAAGAATGTGCAGACTGCAATGTAATTCACCTTGTACATCATGAAAAAAGTTCTTTATCTCAAAAGACAATGGAAAGTGCTTGAAATGTCCATTCTCTTTTCCTGCAGCACATCCCAAGTCCTGCTAGTAGCACCAGACAACTTTACTACTTTTTCTTATAACTCAGGGTGGAGAGGGCAATCTGAATGCACAAAGATCTTAAATTTTGCAACTCCTAAAATTAAATGAAGTTTTATGATTTTGGAACACTAACAAAACACAAATTCTGCATTTTTCGATGATACTGCAGCACACTTAGTGTGATGAAGCAAATTTTAGAATTTAGCATGAATAGGAAAAAAGAAGTGTAGGCAAAAATCTCAGATGTAAGAATCCTCTGAGAAAGATTATCGTAGTGGAAAAGGAAGTTAAGCTTCATATACCTTGGTTTCACTCATTGGCTTCCTCCTTCCTGTCTATGGATAAAATCTGAAAGTGGTTGGGGACCATTAGGAAGCAGTTCATAGAGGTCTTACTAAGGTAATATTAATAAGGGCAGAAACTGGAAAGGAAGTAGTTTGCAGATCCAACTATTTCAAATCCAAATTCTTGGAAGAAAGTCTGCTGGAGTGTGAAGAGTTTTAGACCTCCCTTTAGATCATATATCCTGAAATCAGCTCCTCTGATTTGATCTGTAGCTCTGTCTCCTATTAGATAAGTGAGTTTAAAGATATTATTATTCTTGTATTGTGATAAAGAATCGTACTCAGAAACTCTGAACAAAGTCACATGATTAGTAATTCTGGATTCTTTTTTTACTTATTCTCATTAAGTCTCTTATTACAGTAAAGCTCTATGAAGCCATATTATTTTCTCAAAACAATGAACAAAGAAATATTACTTCAAACCAAGTTAAATTGTCAAGAAGTGTAATGAGGGAGTCAAGTGGTGCATGTCTCTAATCCCAGCTCCTTGGGAGGCTGAAAACCATTGAATCACAAGTTTGTAGACAGCCCAGTTAAGGTAGCTAGACCTTATTTATTTAAAAAACTAATTAGCAAAATCGGATAAAAAATTTTACTTTTGGTTAAAAATTTAATCTTTGGATTAAGTTTTGATGCTCCAAAAGGTTAGACTACTGGCCTCTCATAGACGTAAATACTTGAAGAGACAAAACAGTGAACTTAAGGCTTAGGCTGCTGCGCCAGCCTGGGTATCTCATCCAGCCTCAGTCAGCACAGGTCCCTGCGAAGTAGTGCGGAGTAACTGTGAGTTTTCTTTGTACCAATAGAAAGACTGAAGTAAGTACTGGCATGGGGTATGCCTGAGTGCACAGCACAGGAATGTGGTAAGTGTCACAGAGAACAGCACTGAACTCCCTTCATAGAGCCAGCTGTTGTGACAGAGGTCGCCTGGCATGGTCAAAGCTCTGCATTCTACTCAGGTGCTTGATTTTTGCACGAAGCATTCATGGAGATAGATCGAGCATAGCCTCACCAGAAGTGAGAAGGAAAAGTAGAGGAAAGTTTAATAAGCTATTGATTAAGATAATAATAATAGTGATACCTCAAACCAGCCATGCTATAGTAGAGACTGAATTAATTTTACATAGTTTCTATACTAAACATTGTACAATTGCATTGCCCTTTCCTTATTCATAGGGAATATATTTCCAGAACATCAGTAGATGCTTGAAATTGTAGACAATACTAGCTCACCAACACTATGAAAAGTTTTGTGTATATATGCGTATTCTCCTATGACAATGTTTAATTTATAACCTACTTACTATATCCGTACAGAGTAGCTGTCATGATTATTCATTATGTATAAATTACTTAGAACTATAGCAGGTGCTATAGAATCTTTTTCTTTCACTATTGTAATTATAGCTTTGAATTCTGTAATCTGCAAATGGTTTCTTACATTTAAGAGAATACAAAGGAAAGTGAGTAAATGTGGTTTACAGCTACCTGTAATTTCTATTAAGTATTTAACTATATGTTTTACAAAGATCTCATATCACAACAGGGTGGATCCTAGGTCAGGACATTTTCAGTTTTATTCTTTAATTCTCTGGATACTTTTGAATGATGTGTTATCATTATAACACATGATAATGATTAATAATAAAAGATAATTGTTGTAATAACATGTATCAAAACTTATTTATCCATGTTTTGTCTCTGTCTTTCAAATGATCTTCTTGTAATTGCTCATCCCATTATGGTGTGAGATGAGATACTGCCTATGTAACAAAATGAAGTGGGGTGCATGACATAGGAATTGCCATGTAGCATTAGGGGCTTAATTAAAGTTTACCTGAACATAAGCCCTCTGATCTCATGATAAGTGATCTGATATCCAAGGTGGTTACTGACTAATGAGTGGTAGAATACACTATGGATTCACTGAATAAAAAGATGATTTGGGTCCAAGCAGGACACATGACAGAGTTGATCTATATGAGATTTTACCATACTACTTAGAATGGTACACAATTTTAAACCTTTAGATTTTTCCATTTTTGGAAACTTCCATTTAATCATAATTGAATTAATAATTTCAGACCACACTTGACCACAGCAGTTGAAGCTATGGAAGGTGAAACGTTGGCAGTGGGGAGGGACCTAATGTGTAGTCACTGATAGACATTAAAAAAGTGTGTAACCTGTAATTTCTTCTCCCAGGAAGATAGAAAGATTTCCAGTGAAGATATGCTAAAATCATATGAAAATGTGCTTTAAAGAAATAAAAATGAAAATATAACAATTCTCTGGATGGTGAAGAGAAGGTGGAAACTCAGAAAATGATCAATCTCTTAGCCTCTGTAAACCTGCAGGTCAATCTTTATAATACCTCCCCTCATTCACACATAGAGAACTTGATGTATTTCTTGTTTATTTGTTTTGTTTTGTTTTGTTCCTGAAATCAAACTCACAGCTTCGAGCTTGCTAGGCAGGTGCTGTGCTGCTGAGCTATACTCCCAGCCCCTAGAACTTGACTATTTTGACTCAAGATTTCTTGAGTTCATGATAATACAAAGTGATACATATTTCACAGAACTCTTACTGTGACTTTTGAATTTTGATATTTCTCAGACCAATGATGCACAGTAAAATACTGCAGAGCTGCAGCTCCCAGGCAGACAGGTACCGAGAGGGCAAACTGACAGGGCTCTGCTGTATGCAGGAGACACCGTTTCAAACATGAGTTGGAGTGGGCCAAGTGTGTTAACTATATCCTCAACTGTGTTTCCTTTAACTAACAATAAATATATGGACACCAAAATCTTAAAGTATTTGTAAGTGGATACCTTACCAAATATAATAAAGTATCTGAGTTAGAGGATTTTTTTAGTTTGTTAATAATAATTAGTATTACATATGGTTATTTTATATATTAAATTTATACTTATTTTCATAATACTGATGTTTATTTACTTTTTAAAGCTATATAAAATTACAACACATGCTTTTTATGGTATTTCTCACAAAATTGTTATCAATCATAATTTTACACTTCTGCCTCAGTATGAATGAGTTTGTAGAAAGTGTTGGTGTTACTGGGGTTGTGGTGAAAGAATGAATGAGGGTTTCTATCTTCTAATGTCAGTTCAGCTACTTCCAAATTATATGACCTCAGGTGAATACTTTAATCTGTCAGGTCCTCTGTTGCAAATGACAGAGAAGACTTTGAGATTTAAATCCTGTCTTTCATGACCTTTGAAAAGTTAGGTAATCTTTTTAAGACTCAGTTTTATTATCTGAAAAAAAGAGTTAATCATACTATATCCTTACAGAGTAGCTGTCATGATTATTCATTATGTATAAATTACTTAGAACTATAGCAGGTGCTATAGAATCTTTTTCTTTCACTATTATAATTATAGCTTTGAATTCTGTAATCTGCAAATGGTTTCTTACATTTAGGAGAATACAAAGGAAAGTGAGTAAATGTGGTTTACAGCTACCTGTAATTTCTATTAAGTATTTAACTATATGTTTTACAAAGATCTCATATCACAACAGGGTGGATCCTAGGTCAGGACATTTTCAGTTTTATTCTTTAATTCTCTGGATACTTTTGAATTATTTTCTGTTCTCCATGAACTATGCTAATCTTTGAACTAAACAAATAAACATGTAATATGGAAGGTGATTGTGATGCCATTATGTAGGAAATTGTCTTTTTGCAGTTGAGGTCTCCAAGCACATTATCAGGAAAGTAATCTCAGCCAGCACTGAGTAGTAGAGCTTAGAGATCAAACTAAAATCATTAGATGTGGCTAATTGACACAGCTAAGTCAGTCTAAAATATGGAGTGAAAAGAAAGAATAGAAGGCAAATGAGAAGATGCTTAGAATAACCTGTGAATGAGAGGGAAGTACTCACTGCCTCAGTCTCCCAGGCAATTCTCATAAATCCTTCTCAAAGTTGATCTGCCACATAGGCCTCTACTGATGATGGAGACCCAGGAGTGGCTAGGTTGAGTTCAAACAAGGACAGTGCCCAGGACCAACGTGACACTTGCTTTATTGGAAGGCGATGGGAAAAGTGCCTTGGTGTAGTGATAACTTAACAGCTAGCTCTGTGAGTAGCTATGGGGTTTGTGTTTCCTGAGCTGGGGAGCTATAGGGCCAGAAATGTATGACTGAACTAACACCTCATGAAAATTAAGTTCCCCTGCCTGTGAATATGAGTGACTTCCTTACACCTAAGAGTGTGTACTTCATCTATCTCAGTGCTACCGTCCCTCTGTTTGACACACGTTCGCTACTTCACTGTATATTTTAAATTTAACACACCATATTAATGCTACCATGCATAGTTCACAAAAGCTTTACTTACTAATTACTTCTATTATTTTAAAGGTTTCTGCTTCAGTTTGTCTAATTGCAAATTTATTAATCGAAGTAAAAGCACATTATAGATATGAAGAAAAACAAAGCCAGCTGAACAAAAGTTTAGACAAAAGTCACCTTCAAAAATTCACCCGCCCATTGCAGCATGCGGAGCTACGCCCTCCGAAAGGGAGGAGTTCTCCACCTTTGCACAGATGCTGTTCTTTTGTGGTCAGTTATTGGCTTTGTGTTTCTCTTGCTCTGAGCCTCCTGGCATGGCTCAATGATCTGCTATTGTTGGTGGGAATTCTGTACCTTCCTTCCTGCCTAATTGTCTGAGGGGCACACATCAACCTCCCAGTGCATGACAGAAAAACATCATGGTGTTTGTGTGTACTATACTTATTTAGCAATAAGAATAGCATTATTATACAATGCAATGGGGATATCTATCTATCTATGTATTTATCCTCTATCTGTCATCTATCTATCTACCACCTGTAATCTCTTTTCTATCATCTCCCTGGTTCCCTTTCTTCTTCCTTCCCTTCCTTCTTTTTTTCCATCCTTCTCTTTGGTCTTTCTTCCTTCTGTCATCTATCTATCCATCTACCTTTCCATCCATCTGTAAATCTGTCTAATTTTGACACAAGACGTAGGCCATGGTTAGACACTGCCATACACAGAGATGCAAGTCTCTGAATACTCACTGAGATAAGAATAGGGTCTTAGATTCCATGCACATTAAAACTGCCTTCAGCTGCCAAATGGAATTGGATACCACTTAATATTGCTGGAGTGTGTGCTGATATACAAGAAACCTAATCATATCAAGAAACAAAAATGTTAAAATAAGCCTTTGCTAGTGTATGAAAGACAGAATGAAAAATTAAAGATGACTTTGGAAATTGCAGAAGAACAGTTTGAGGAAGTAATATTTAAAATAAGACTTAAGGTAATTTTCCAGGTGCAAATTGAAGAAAAGGAATGCCTTTTTAAAACACCAGAATAAATAAAAGCACATTTTTCAGGTGTTCCCAAAGGAAAATAAATGGCTACTTAACATTTAGAAATTATATATGGAGGAACTATGTGACTTAACTAATACTATCTTACTTCTTATTTGTATCAATCAGTGTTCACTAGAGGAACACATCAATATGAGATATAAAAGATAAAGTCTAATTAAAATGTAGCTTTCAGTGGTTGTCTGCAGAATCAAAGGTGTAAGAATGCCAAAGGGTCATGTATGGACTGGAGAGCTGGAGAGTCCAGTCAAAAGTCAAAGCCCTGCAGCTCACTGCAGGTTCCAGTGCAAGTCCATGTTGGAAAATCAAAGTGTCCGCATTGGAATCCTGGAGAGCCTGTGCTTGAAGCCTGCAGAGGATGTCCAAAGGTGATGCCAAACAAGGGAACTTCTCCACCAAAGCACAAGAGAGACTTCTTTCCATTTTATTCCATGTCGGCTGGAACAATGTTGGTTGGTGCCACTCACACCCAGGGTGGGTCTTCCCTTTTCAGTCACTCCATCATTTAGATACACCCAGCACTAAGCTAAACGAATCAGTTGGGTGTTTCTTATTCAGGTCTACACGACAGCTAACTGACACACTATTTTATATTAAAATTTTACATTCCTTGATTATACAAAGGACATTTTTGTTACATGTGGATATTTAGAATATATTTATAGTCAATATATCTACATTTAAAAGTCATATTTGCTTGTTTGATCTAATGTTTAATAAATATTTGGCATTAAAATAATGGATTCAGCTGAGGTTGGTGGCACAAGTCTGTTATCCCAGCACTCTGGGATTCTGAAACAGGAAGACTAAGTTTAAGCCCAGCCTGGGCAACATAACTACTTAAAAGAATTAATGGGTTTTTATATTTGAGTGATGATGTCAGTTATATTATATCCTCAAGAATTCTCACCTAAGGAGAAAGGTGAGATTATAATACAAAAACCTAGAAAACTGAAAGTATCAGTTTGATTTGTCTAAGGAAAATGAAAACAAACTAGGGTATGGGTGTACATTTGTGCAAACCAGTGACCATTTCTTTGGTTCTTAGTTAATTTGGAGTAACTCCAAACTCCATGCTTAAAAAAAGAACTACTTAATGAGTGAAGCAAAACTGAACATAATCTTCATAAATAGATCGTGTACTCTTCTTGAAAGATGAACCCTGATAATTTCCTATTTATATTTCAATCTCTCTTCCAGCATAAAAAAAACAATTAATCCAAATATATGTATAGCATTTTGAAGATTAAATATCCTTTCTACATTAAAAGAAAGTAACAAAATCTATTAGTGCCCTTCAAAATGAAGATATCAATTTTATTTCTGAAATGTTTAGCATGTTTTAGTGTGACACTTAAAATGCAGCATTTGAAAGTTAAAACATCCAGAATTGCCTTGACCTGAACAAATGTAACTTTTATTTCAGAGGATTTTTTATTTTAAAAAGAATAAAGCAAAACAGAACAAAACAGAACAAAGCAGATCTGAGCAAAACATTGAAAATACCCTGGATTTCAGAACAAGACAACAGGAAATCAACAGTGGCTACCAGAATGTAACTTTTATTTTAAAAGCAGCATGAATCCCCATAGTAGCCCAAACTCTTGATTTGATTAGTTCTCCGTTGATGATGTCATCAAAGACACAGGCTCTTTTTGTTTTTGTTTTTGTTTTTTAATCTTTGTCAGTTCTTTTCTATGTTCAAGCTTTGGGTTCACACTTTGTCCCACAATGGTGAAACTGTTGCTGATAATGGGGGCATCACTCCAGACACAAACCCACTAAGAAAATGGAAAAGAAAATCTTTTGCTCCATTTACTACTTATGTGCAAAACTTTCCATTTAGTTTTCTCTGTCCAGTTGAGCTTTTAAACCAGGCACTCCCGTGGTAAATTGATTGGACCAATTATTTGAGAGTAGCATGAATATTGACAACAAAACCACGGATGTTTCTATATCAGGTATATTTTAATGGGAAGCCAGTTTTTGGCAAACCTTGCTGTGTAAAGGGCCAGATGGTAAATATTTTAGGCTTTCGGTGCCTTTCAGTTTCCAACACAACTACTCAGAGCTTCCACTGTAGCATAAAAGCAGCTATCAATAATACAGAAATTAAAGCATGTGGGTATGTTGCAGTGATTTCCCAAAGAGGTCACAGGCAGTAGCTGTGAACTCTGGTTGGGAATAGAGTTAGTGCTTTCTCAGGCGCTGCCTATAGGTAACCTGAAATTCAGTCTCTACCAAGTGAGGGAGCTACTCACCCCATTCTTTTTGCTGTCATTCATATTCTCCTAGGTGCTGTGGAAAAACTGTGGAGAAGAATCAGACAAAGAGCCTGAGTTAGATGAAGTTTACCTTCCAAATAGTAGAAGACAGATAATACATTAAATATATGTATATTTATATTGCATATAAAATATATGGAGTGATTCACAGTGTTAATTCCAGTGACAATAGCTGAGCAGATAAGGTAGATAGAATGGGTTTGGATATGAAAGAAAGATTTCAATAATTGATAAGGAGAATTCCCTGAGAGATTTAAATTTGAGCAAAACCTTAAATATATGTGCCATGCACCATGGGAATTCCAGGAAGCACCTGGGAGTAACATCAGGTCCCAGGGGTAGGACTCTGGGCCTGGCTGCCCCGTGAAGAGCAAAGCAGAAACTGTGTCAAGAGGAGCTGGCAGGAGTGGGGTCAGAGAACCTGAAGGGGCCAGGTCATGTGGGCCCTTGCAGCCCAGAGTGAGTACTTTACTATTCATTCCCAGAAAAGTAGGACGTCATGTAAGAATTCTGATTGAGAGTAAATATTTCAGTTTTACCTCTCTTTTTTCCATTTTTCTTCCTCTTTTGTGCCTTTTTTGTTCTTCATATGTTCTCCCCTTTGCCCATCCTTTCCTTTCTTTCATTTGCAAATATTGGTGAATTCTACCAAGTGCTGGACACTGTGTCACATACTTGGAGTACAGAGAGAGCACGATCTAAGTGGAGACTACACTCTCTTGAAGAGGAAGAAACATGGGAAGAGCTAGAGTACAAGATGGCAGATACTCAGATGGAGTAACTAATCCACTGAAACTTCATTTACTTAAACAGGGAGGTCCGTAGAGTGGTTAGTAAACACTTTAATTAAATGAGCGGATTGCTGAATTAAAAATAAATGAATTAGAAACAAGAATGTCATAAATTAAGTAATCTTCCATGACAAGTGGGAAAACAGAGAAGAAATGATGCATTAAGTTAAGCCCAAATAGCTCCAGAATGCGAAGGTAGGCATCAGAAAAAGGAGATGTAGAGAGAAGAGAGAGGCATGTGAGTCGGCGGCCTGTACAACTAAGAAAAATGGACTTCTCATTCAAAGAGAATGTCATCAAAATTTTTACAACATTCTTTTGACAATAAAATCCCTGGAGTTTTGTAATAGCCTCAAAGGCAGGTGGTAATGAAATAATTTTATCTTTACGTATTTGAGTAACACTAGTGTATTCTGAGAAGAAAAGTATATCCTCATATTTAAACACAGTCACAACTTTCTTGGGAAATATGAAAATTGTAAACACATCTCTCCACAAAATCTGAAGATGCTATTAATTATACAAGAGCTACCACTTGGATATAGGAAGTCCAATCAAGCTGGAAACTATGTGGCAGTATATTACGACAGGCATTACTCATTAAATTCTTTGCATCTTATCAAGATTTAGTGTCAAGACTAGTTTATTTACTACCATAAATATTTAGCAGTGACACATTTATGTAAGTCATAAATAAATGTGAGACATATAAATGCTAAGCACACTTCACATGACTGATAATTATCAAGCAATGAGGATATTTTTACAAAAAAATCTATCTGTGGTCATGTCCAATGAGTTTATATGTTAATTATAATTTTTGTTTTTATCAGATTACCTAGGAAATATTTATTCATATTTTTGAATCATGTTGGGAGATGTTTCAAGGTTTCATCTTTATTAGTAAATGTTAAATCTTTTTACTGCATATATATTAAATGATCAGTCTGATAAAGTGCATTTGAAAATGTTTCTAAATTTTGCATAGTGTTACATAAACTTCAGTTGGAATTTACTAACTTGGTGATTCCTATACTTACAGCATTTTGAAACCTTCAGCACAAAACAATTGAAACAACAATGTTCTTTGAAAACAATGTTATACAAGGTGTTTCTAAGTGAACTAATTCTGGGAAATGGCATTACGAATAATTAAAAAAGATTTCTCACTGATTTTAGTGGATCATACTTTGTATTAGAAATCTCATAGGGGTTATAAACAGTAGAATTACTTTACTCTTAAATATTTGTTGAAACTCCATAAAATCATACTAAACTTGAATAAATAAAATAAAGGCAACTGCCCGTAAAAGAAAAATATTACATTAAGATCTTGGGTAAAGTTAGCCTTCAATGACAAGTAATTATTAGTAAAATAAATAAATGAGATAATAAAAAATAAAAGTATTGGTTAATATAGCTATGTCTAATTCATGAACCCAGTAATACAAAACAGAACTCTATGAAATAAATTAGGATCTTTTAAAAATTAACTTGAAAACTAAATCCTACTACAGACAGAAATTTGACAATAATCTATTAATTACTGATTATTTAAGAATAATGAAAAGGTATGTTTTAAGGTGAAATAAATCATGCATAAGCAGAAAAAAGGCGATAATGCAAAGGGGCTGTGTCTGTAGCTCAGAGGCAGAGCATTTGCCTAGCAAGTCTGGGGTCTTGCTTTAACCCTCAGCACGGCCAAAAACAGTTATTACAAAGCAAAATATGCACAACAACTTGAAAGGAAAACTGGCCAGTGCATATCAACACAAAGAAGCACAGAAAGTGCAACGGTGAAAATGCATAGAATATAGGCATTGCTCATAAAAAAAAAATGCATAAATCCAAACAACTTGTGAAGACATTTAAAGTCATTAGTGATCACAGAAAATAAAACAAGACTACTGTGATTATATTTTACCTCCATTTTACAAGCACAAATTAAAGTCTGACAATTGTTTACATTCAAGATGAGAACACAAAAATCGATAAAAATTTACTGATACAGAGCTCACTACTTTTACGTAAATAGTATTTTGAAAGAAAGTAGAAGTGACAAGTAATTTTGTTGTTTCTCCTGCAACTCCCTCCAACAAGTAAAACATAAATAAATAAGACCAAAAATTCACTTCATGAAATACATATTAAACACTTCCTCTCTCTTGCAGATGGCCTGAAACAACAATTGCTTCTCTAGACTTAGCACTCAATCTCAAAGCCTTCCCACTGCTATACCCACCGAGTTCTTCACTCAGTTCTGTTCGACACTCCAATGGAAACTTTCTTACGCCATATTTCTTTTTCTTTTTGTATTTGGAATTGAACTCAGGACCTCACATTTGTCAAGCAGATGCTGTGCTGCTAAGCTATATTTCTGGCCCTCTTACTCCATATCCGAGATACCATAAGTTATCTAAACATTATTCTCTCATTCTAAATTGCAACCAGTACTCTATAAAGACATTTTCCTTCGGAGTATAGTAAAATCATCTTTGTCTTATTAAGAATTAGAGCCGAACTTTTAAAATTAAGGTGCACATCAACAATTTACAATGCCTATAAAAGCATAATTTGATATAACACAAGGAAATTCTAGTAAGATTAACAACTGACTTCTCAGAAGACCCGATGGAGTCCAACTAACAGTGGAATAACACATAGAAATGCTCAAGGTAAAAAGAAAACTGTCAGCTACAAAGCCTATATTCATCAAAGATGTCTTTTGAAAAAAAAAAGAAAAAAAATTACTGGATAAGCAAAATCCGAGAGAATTGGTTTCTTACAATTACACTTTATGAGAAACACTTAAAGGAAATCTTCAGACTGAAAGAAGGTGACCTGGGATGGTAATTCAAGTGTTCCCAAAGAACTAAAGAAAAGAAATCATGCAACTACAAATGAAAATATAAATGCATGCTTTCTCCTTGTTTCTCTTAAAAGATTTAAAAAGCACTTGTATAAAATAACATGTACATAACATAATGATGCTCATATATTATGTAGTCAAATAATATAATAAAAAGTGTTGGAATGAATCTGAATGAAATAAGGAAATGATTCCAGATAATAATACACAACCAGAGGGACAAATGGAGGAAAGCTGAATGGAGTTTTAATAACAGCTTCTCTAAGGGACACAAACTTGTATAAAGCAATAATTATAACAATGTATTATTAGATAAATAATATGCAATATTTAAAAATTATGTTATATTTATGCATTATTTGTGTGTTATACTCTGGTATTACTGTTAGTACTACCACAGAGAGAATAAAATAAAGCTACATAAGAAAAATCTTTCCTTCACTGACTAGAACTAAGTTAGTAGGAATATGAGCTAGAATCTTTATAGTAAGCCTCATAGTAACCAGTAAGGGAACCATTCAAACCATTAGAGAAGTTAACATTTTATAGTATGATACATACTCTTCATGCAAGTAAAAATAGAAATGGTAGAACAAAAATGGCAAAAGATGACCTGAGACATAAGAAGCTAAAAATGAAATGCCTGACATAAGTCTAAATATTTCAATAACATTTTAATAATATCAAAATATATACTCATCCAATAAAAAAGGATTAGAAGACTGAATAAAAATATAATTGAACTATGGGCATTCTATTGCAGATACTATCAATTCAGTTGATTGAAGATTAAAGGACAGAAATATATATGCTATGCAAATAATCTCAGAAAGCTAGATTATACTAATAACAAACAGTAGAGACAATATGACAAAAATTTACTAAATCAAAAGAAAGTTTAAAAAGCTGAAGGCTAATTGTGTAAATTTAACACTTAGAAATGTGTATGTATTCAATAGTGGAGTAGCAAAGAACCAGGAGTGAATACTGACAGAAGTAGAGGGAGACATAGAAAACTCAACAGTAGCAGCTGGAAGCCTCAATATTACCATTTCAATCCCAGCTACAGCAGCTAGACAGACTATCAACAAGAACACAGAAATAAATTGAATGATTAATGAATTATGCAACACATATTATAGAGTTAGCTTCACAACAAACAGTTGTAAATATGTTCTGATGTAAACACTGAATATTCCTAGAATAGATCACATAATATATGATATGATTACAATAAAATTTAAAGAGAAATCAATCATAGAAAGGAATTGTATACATTCACAAATATTTGAAAATAAAATAACATACTCCAAGATAGAAAATAAAAAGAAATAAGAAAATAAGAATACTATGTGATGAAAAATAATGAAAACACCATGTGAATACTAATATAGTATTGCAAAAGAGTAAAAGTTGTAGTTGCAAATGCCTATGGCAAGAAACATAAAAGAAAATCAGTGACCAAATCATCTACTTTAAGTAATTTGAAAAGGAAGAGCTGGTAGAAAATAAGTAAATAATAAAGCTCAGAGCAGGAAATAGTGAAATACAGAAATTTAACTACAAAGTGCTGTTCCTGAACTCAGGTATTAGGTGAGTTGGTTGCCAAAGGAGGATTTTGATATAATTTGTACATAACAATATTCAGAACAGAGGAATGGTCAAAGGAAACTCCAGTTTTATGAATTTGTTTTGATGTGCATAATCTTTATGCTCAGTACTGCAATATATAATAGAACATACACTACAGTACTTACTGTACAGTAAAATCATCAAAAATTATAGTGCTGTGTAAACGAGGTCTAATGGTACAGAAAAATGAGGTCTATGGTACAGAAAAAGACATTGGGATTCTATAAACGTGATGTATAAACTGGGCAAAATACAAATTGTATGTCTGAACAGTCATTAAACAGGCAGCTCAGTAAAAGCAAAATAAATGTAATACAAAGGGACATATAGAGAAAATCCACAAAACCAAAACCTGATTATATGAATGATTAATGTATTAAGCCAAACCTTTACCATTTAATAAAAAAGAAAGGTGAAAAATTTCTAGAATCAGATATTAAGGAAGAGTCCTTATATCAATCTTGTACAAATAAGAAAATGAAAAAATAATGCAAAAATAAAGAGAATATGCAAATGCATAGTTAAAAATGTGGTTAGAAGGGAAATATAATAATCATGAAAATATATTTTAACCATAATAATACATTTCTTAATGATCAGGGAAATACTTTTTAAATCTCAATAAAATATTCCAATGGACTTTGAATCTAAAATAATTTATAACTATACATTTACAACTATCTGATTTAGGAATTGATCTAATGAAGGAAGAATAAAACCTCTACATTGAAAATTACAGTACTCTGAAAAGGAGATCAAACAGGATATCAGAAAATGGAAAGATACTTCTTGCTCTTGAGCAGGAAAAACCAATATAGGGAAAATGGTCATATTCCCACAGTTTTTATACAGATTTACTGCAGTTCCAATCAAGGTTCCAAAACATATGTCCCAGAATTAGAGAATCCTAAATTTGTTTGGAACCACAAGATAGCTAGAATAGTAAAGGCAATTCTGGGCAACAGAAGCAAGGCAGTGGGCATCATGATCTCAGACAAGATTATACTACAAAGCTACTATGATAAAAACAGTATGATCATTGTACAGGCAAAAAAAGGAAAAGAAAAAAGAAAGCAATGGAGAATCACTGGAGCAGATTAGAAGATTCAGAAACAAGTTCAGACATAATTAGCCACCTTATCTTTGACTAAGATGTCAAACACATTCACTAAAAGAAAGCCTCTTTAATAAACGGTGCTGAAAAAACTGCTTTTCCACATGCCAAAGATCTAAATATCAGAAGAGAAACATTAAATATGCTGGAAAATATTTTTATGTTATTTTATTTTCTCTTCACTTGTTAAAGTAATATATAAATACACACACACACACACACACACACACACCAAGGTACATATACCTACATATATCTGCTATTATATTTTCTTGTATTTTTGAGGTCAGATTATTTATATAAATAATCTTTTTACTTCTTAATAGTATTTCTAAAAAAAGCTTTTTCCAAGTTATCTGTTACTAATGTTCAATCATCTTTATTAAAAAACAAACAAACAAACTCATGCAGTACCTTAAGACTGAGTCCTTGTTACTTCACCATTCTAACATGGTTTTTAAATATTTTCCTCCTAGAATCTGTCTAAAATGAATGTCACGGCAAAGTATAACACTGTCTTCATTCATGACCAATATCCAGGGAAGAACTACTGTGCCATTTGAGCCACATGTGAACACTTTTCATGATTTTTGATATTTATTTTAGCATGCTTCTCAAAGTTCTAACATACTCAACAGTACAGCATCAGAAAGAACATAAGTTCTGATAAGGTTTGTCTCTGGATATTCCCTCAAAGCCTCATGCAATCATGGGGCTTTGGGCTTTTCAGAAGTAGCTGAATCTAGAGTTAATGATTGATTCATGGTGCAATGCTGAGATTAAGGGTGACAGTGCTACACTGCCCTTGCATGAGTGGCCTGGATATAATATAACAGGCAGAAAGTTTCTTGTCTCTCACTCTCCCTTGTTGCTTTTGCTACCTTGTGGACATGATGAACTGCTCTCTACTGTGATAGCCCTCTGCCACGTCACCCTGCTTTGGAGCCAGCTGTTATGGACTGAAATATCTACAAAGTGTGGGCTAAATAAGTCTTTCCTCCTTTAACTTTGGATGCTGTATATTTTGCCACAGAAATGAAAGAAAAGTAACTAAGACAGATTCCAACACTTTCCTAGCCTGAATGTTTCACTAGTTCAAACAATTTGAAAGATAGGAAAAGGCATCATTTTTTAAAAATTTTATTTTAAAGAAGGTAAAATTAAACACAACAAAACAGAACACATTTTTTTAACTTCTATTTATTTTGGATTTCTGCAGAAGGTAACTATGATTTCACATGCTATTGAGAATTTATATTTCCTCATTCAGTTTGATCATCTATGACCTTTGTCCACTTATTTAATTTAATTCTCAATTTTTTATAGATTCATGTGCATTTTATGGAATAAACATTTCCAATCATATAAAAATGATCCTATTTATTTCTGCATATGCTCCTTTTATTCCTGTACTTAAGAAATTTGAATTATTTTTGTCCCTTTTCATCTAACCATATTATCTTACTCCTTTTATCAAGGTTTTATATGCGTCTATATTTCCATTTTTTCTTCAAGTTTTTAGTGTAATGAGATGTACTTTTTCTTTTCTTACTAGTAAGCAAAATTTTTCAGTTTCAGTGTTCCCTCTTTTTCTCTGTTATTTTATTTTGAGAAAATTATTTTGACATATTATGATTATATATATTAGGCAAAATCTATCCCTTAGTGAGAATTTTGAATAAAATTCTTACCACATTTTATATTAAGTCCATTGATTCTCCAAATAAAACTTCATCAAAGATTTACTAAGTGTTATTTTACTAAGCAATGAAAATAGATGTAAGACAGACAGAAAATCCTGATTTAATCTGTTTCCTTCTAGAGGAGCTAGGCAGTATCGCTGAGTAATATGTGTGGTGTCTCTCTCTGGTGTTGGTAAATTATTATCTTAATAAAAGAGGTAAAGGAAAATCTTACCACTGCAATGATGTTAGATTAGCTAATGTTAGAATCACAATGCAAGCACAGAGCTCCTCAGGCATGGAACACAGTAAGTGCATAGTCTCTGAAGCAGGATCCAAATTCTTTCTTAGAGGTCAGATGATGTCAGGATTAATCTTGGTTATTGTCTTGGTTACATTTCTCTTGTTGAAACAAAATACCTGACACCCAAAATTAAGAAAGGAAATGTTTACTTAGCTCACAGTTTGCATACCTCTGATGAGAACTGAGTCTGAGTAATTATCTATGCCTTAAGGCACCCTGGGGTAATTCAAGGGCCCCTCCCCAGAATGCTCCTTTATTATGATAATGCCTTTAACTATGCTCTCTCTGAAAGGACCTTCTCCTCACATTTCTATTCTATGACAATGACCTTAACTGTGCTCATCCTTTAAGGGCCCCTCCCCTTGTTCCCAGAGTGTTTCTATTGTTTCAAAACCAGCCTGCCTGTCAATATATGACTCAATTTATGTAACCAATTACGTAATGTTTTATCACTTGCTTTTTGCTTCCCATTTCTAAATTCTACATGAACTGAACTTTTCCTAAATTCAGGGATGTAACTTTTGAGGAATTATCCTCACGTGAAGATCCAATAGTCCACTGGTATAAAGATTAAAGGCTGCCTTGTTATCTCCTTGGTACAAACAGTCTTCCTTTCAGTTTGGTTCTGTTTGTCTTGGCTTAGGAATTTTTTCTGCAACAGCTAAGCCTCTACTCCACAGTTAACTACTAACCTATGAAGTGTGAAGGTGAAATTAATTTTTGAGATGGCAGCAAGTTAGTGTTGAGAGGGGTTTTGTTCAGAAAGATTTTTCCTACAGTGCATCGTGTAGACAGATTCTGGTTCTAATTTCTCCCGAGGCAGTCCTTGTGTAGGTAGATGGCATGGGACCCAATTAACTCACCACAGATCACACAAGCACAATTAACTTTCAAGGATAACACTTTTAAATTTACAAGGTACATAACAATCAAGTAAAGTATGACCTGGCTCTGAATCCACAAGTGTATGGTGCCATGGCTGATACCTAGGTGTCCCTCTGAAGTCTCATGTGTTCATAAGTGGGACTTGTTGGAAGAGGCTGAGTCGTGGGTATGTTAACTGTGATTAAGAGTGTGTGATGTTGGATTAGACCATACATGGGTTTAGCATGGTGCTGTTAGGCTCAGTACATTTACTGAAGACAAGGCCCATCCTGGGTTTGGGTGGCACTAACAAGGAGACTTGCACCTGGACAGAATATAAGGGAAGCAGGAAACTCACAGCTGCTGCCTGCCCTGCCATGGACTGTTTACTTCTGTCACATTACCCTGCCTTAGAATCAACTGACTATGGGCTAAAACCACTACAAATCACAAGCAAAATTAAAGCTTTCCTCCTTTTACTTACGGGTATTGAGTATTTGTTTCATTAATGAGGAAGTAAGACAGATGGTTTAGGTGCTGTGATGCTTACACTAAGCATTATCAGGATCCTACCACTAAGAAGCAAAGAAATGGAGATAATTAATTTTATACCGTAGAGAATCAAGTTGTGTTTTATGAAGCATTAAACTTGTGCAGAATAGTGACCAATTCTAGAGTGTTTCTGAATAAAGAACAACGTTATGACTACTAAAAATGGCTGAAAAGATTGGAGAGAGATTTTTTAGCAAACTGAAAACTATTCTCCAAGGGGGAACATCTTAAAATGAACATATTGGTTCGATGTGTGTCTCTTATTTTTCCTTTTCTTTTTCTTTGACAAGCTGCACACCATTTATAACTGCTTGAGCTTTGATTCAATTAGTTTTGACAAGATTGATGTTTCAGGAATGCAGAGAGGCCTAGTTGTGACTATATACTGCTGTTAGGGAATAAAGTATAAAGATCACTAATAAAAAATGTAGGTCTTAAAGCAAAATGTCATTCTATGTCAGTGGTTTCAGGATAGGTTGGAATACAGCAATGATCATGTTTACATGAATTTGTGTCTGTGTTCACAATGACAGTATTAGAAAGAGATGTAGTGAAGAAAGAGAGGGAGGGAGGAAAAAGAGAGAGAGAGAGAGAGAGAGAGAGAGAGAAAGAATATGGGACTTAGGTAACAACAAATCTGGGTCATATGTCATACCTTTAGATAAAATGATCCTTTCAAATTAAAAATGAGGGAGACATAAGGAACATGTGTTTCCTATGCAGTGTATTACCTGTACAAGGGGTGATAGTAAAAGATACAAGCAGAAGGACATTTGTATTTGGGAGCAGGCAAAGGTTTTTCCAAGGAGAGAGGTTCATCACACTACCTGTGTCAGATAAAGACAGAGCATGCTATTTTAGAACAGTGGAAAAGTCTGATGAAATGCTCAGAGCTAGTAAATAAATGTATAGTAAGTAAATAACATGCTGCACACACACACTGAATTTTTTTTTTTGGAGGGGGAGCCTTGAGGTTTCTGCAATCCGGGACAAGGAACCTAGGTTTTCCTCCAAGGTTAATATGGAGTCTCTGTAGGCTACACTGTGAGATTTGAGGCCCTGTAGCTTAAGAAAGTATCTCTGGCAGATATTAGAAGAAGGATTGAAGAGATTAATATTTGAGGCAGAGGTTAAAAAAAATAACTACATTTAAACATTTAGAAATTTTTACATAAGCCCTTTCACAGCAAAATGTCTCCAAATCAGCATGAAACTATTTATGTGGTTTCTCCTCTAACTTCAATATTTTCATTTTTCCTTTATAGAGGTCAGATTTAAGACTGGAACATCCAATAAGTGTTAATACAGTCAAATTTAGAAATTGACTCTATCTTGCTTAATGAAAATCTGTCTTAAAAACCGTTAAAAATGGATGGGGGTGCAGCTCAGTGATAAAAACCCCTTGTTTTGTTCAGCAACATTAAAACTAAATAAATAAATACAGCAAGAAATGGAGAAAGGAAAGCACCTGCTTTCCAGAAGTATCATAGTGTTCAACTCAAACAAAACCAAGACATCCTTAAAAATATGAAAGGATAAACCATTCTGAAGACACAGGAGGAAAACCCAGCTCAGATTGCTTCCTTTCCTGCACATTCATGGCTTGGTTTGCTTCTGTCACAGGTGGAGGGCAGTTTCCCCCACAGGTCAAGCAAGCAGTCTGCAGCAGCAGATATGCAGAGAGCCTTCTCATCTAAATCACATCTCACAGTCTCTACTGGAGACAATGTCAGATCTCAGAAGGCAAAAGAACTTGTTCTCCATGAGCCCCTTCTTGCTTTAGATGAATTCTCAAACCTCCAGTTGCTTCATGTGTGCTCTGACACAGGGGCTAGATATCAGGGTTCCTGTGGGACCACTTTGGGTTCCATAAATTGGCTTAAATGACTCAGATCTCAGAGAAATAGTTACTTAAAATTATCAGTTCATGATTGCTCAGATTTTTCTTGCCCTTCTGCTCAGCAGTCCTTCCAGCAGGACTGTTCTCCAAAGGGAAGGGGAATTTGAGCTACTACCAGAGAAGGTAGGTCAGAATTATTAGACAGAAATCACTGGTGAAAACCAGAAAAGTACACATTTAATGTCATACCCTTATACAGGAAAAATAAACACATCTAAAGAAACTGTCCCTAAAAAATACCTAACTGCTAATTTACAGCAGTAAATAATTCTCTTTACAATGCCCAAAGAACTAAAGGAATGTGTGGAGGAAGCCATGAAAAGACTGAACAAAATGGAAGATCAATACAGAGATAGAAAACTTAAAAAGAAACCAAAGTGAATCTCTGCATACAAAAAAATGAAAAATAGAAACAGAACCAAAAACACTGAAATGAGAAATTCACTAATTCATCAGAGATATTCAAAGGCAGATTTCAGGAGGCAGATATAATAGTAAATGAGTTTGAAAAGAAGACAGGAAAAATTATCAAGAAGGCAAAACAAAAGGAAAAGCTGACAGAAGACAAAGGAACAGAACCTAAGGGACTTATAGGACAATATAAGGTGGACTGACATACCCACTGTGGACAGCTCCCCAAATGGGCTAGAAACAAAACACAGAGAAATAATGACCCAAAATTCCAAATTTCATAAAAGACATAAGGGTAGCCATATAAGAAGGTGAAGAAGTACAAATAGAATAAGTCCAAAAGATACTCATACTGAGATATGTTGTAATCAAATTTCAAAAAGCCAAAGACAAGGAGCAAATTCTGAAAACGATAAGAAGGAAACAACTCATCACGGACACTTAACATGTAACTGTCATTAGGCTTCTCCTCAGAAGCTTTACAGCCTTGAAAACATGGAAACACACACACACACACACACAGATTTTTGTTTCAATTTCTGATGTTTTAAGTACATTAAGATACTAATAAATACAAATATAAACAATTAATCATGAAGTAAGCATTATCATAGCTTCAGTTTGTAAACATGTATTTTCTTTTCTATTAAATTTAAGAGGATAATACATATAAATTATTATTCATATTTAGTTTTGAATTCCCATTGTAATTTTGTTCATGACAACCCAAATAAGCAGGATGGGAGTGTAAAAGTAGTAAAATTTTTGTACATTATTGAAATTAAACTGGATTAGATTAAATTACAGTTTCAAAACTTGAAATAGAATCTCCATTGTAATCCAATAAAAATGCCATAAAATACATACAAAATGAAATGTGAAAGACATTTAAATATCTCTCTATCAGAAAAAAAAAAATTCAGGTCAGGTATTTTGGCTGATGTCTGTGATCCCAGCACTTAAGAGACTGAGGGAGGAGGACAGTGAGTTCAAAATTCACTATGGGTTACATAGTGAGACCCTGTCTCAAAAAGAAAGAAAAAAAAAAGAAAAGAAAGAGAGAGAGAAAAAAGAAAAATCAAGAAAGCAAAAAGCAAGAAAGCAAGAAAGCAAGAAAGCAAGAAAGCAAGAAAGCAAGAAAGCAAGAAAGCAAGAAAGCAAGAAAGCAAGAAAGCAAGAAAGCAAGAAAGAAAGAAAGAAAGAAAGAAAGAAAGGAAAGAAGGAAGAGAAAAAAATTCAACACATAAGAGAGAAAAAATATAAGGAATATAGAAAACAAATAGCAAAATTTGTGTCTGGAATAATGTAATAATCTTACAAGCTTTCTCCAAAGTCCAGAGATTAATACAAAGTGAACAAAAACATGATCCAATTACATGCTTCTTTCAAGATAGTCACCACAGAGAGATACCCCAGATCAAGAAAAAAAGGGATTAAAACCAAAAATGATGGGAGAATATATTCTATGCAAACAGAAGGCAGAGTAGAGGAGAGATTGATGTACTAATATTAGGTGAAATATGGCATAAATCAAAAGTTATAGAAGGCAAAAGACATTGTAAGTAATGCAAGTTCAAGACAACCTGAAGATATAACAGTTATAAATATTCACGCACCTAATGATCATCAAAATATTTTAAGTAAAACTAACAAATTGAAGAAAGAAATAGTTTTACAATTTGGAGACATCTATCACTTTTTAAAGGATAGAGCAATACCTAATGAGAAATAGAGAAATAAAGGTCATCAACAACAAATAAACTACCTCCTATAGAAATATCTAGAACATTCTAACCAATAAGATAGCTATACATGTTCTTGTCAAGAGCATGTGTTACATTTTTGAGGGTCCATAGTTTGTTAGGCTACAAATTAAGTCTTGGTATATTTAGAAAGTTAGATATCACGAAGTACCTTCTCTAAGCCTAGTAACCAAAGTAAAACTGTAAAAAATTATGAAAGTTAAAGTGCATATTACTAACTAATGTTTGAAAGAAGTCACAAGGGAAATAAGACAACATTTAAAGTTGAAAATAAATTAAAGTAGAACATATGAAATATGACACGAAGAAAACAGGTTGTAAGGCGAGAAATTTTAGCTAAAAATCTATGCAATATTTAAAAACAAGAAAGATCTCAAATCAACAGTTGACTTTTACAACTTTTACAACTAGAAAATAAAGAATACATCAAATCCAGATCTGTCAAAATGATACTGAAGATTACAGCAGACATAAATGACATAGAGAATGGACAGGCAAGAAAAATCAATGAAACCAAAACTGGCTTTTCGAAAAAGTCAATGAAATTAACCAATTTTTACCTAAAGGAACTAAGAACAAAAATGGGAGGAGTCAAATTACTAAAACCAAAAATGAAAGTGGCGACTTTATTACTGATTTTATAAGCATAAAGGAAGATTATGAAAGAGTTCTATGAAGAATTGTGCACCAACAAACTTGGAAGTGCTGTTGAAATGGACAAATTTGATGAAATACAAAATCTAAGAAGAAATAGATAATCTAAAACATCTATAAATAACAAAGAATTGAACTAGTAAGTCCACAATCATTTGACAAGGAAAATGCTGGTCCGGGGGTTTTATTGAAAAATGTTATCAGACTTTTAAGAAAGAAAGAATGCCAAACCTGGAAACAACCCTTTGTGTTGAATAAACAGCAAAATACGTTGTCTTTAGAAAATTAGATACTGGTAAATCTTTAAAGTAAAGGCAATTCTGACCCATGGCACAACGTTAATGAACTTGGAAGACATTATGCTAACTGAAATAAATTAGTAACACCGGAAAAATATTTCATAATTTTAATTAAATAAGGCATCAAAACTACGAAGACACAAAACAATGGTGATTGCAAGAGACTGGGGGTACATTGCAATGAGAAGCTGTAGTTTAATCCTATAGATTTTATTTTTGCAAAGTGAAGAGTTAGACATGAATAAGTGGTGATGTTTGTATAAAATTACTAATGTATTCATTACCAGTGAACTGTATACTTAAGGTGAATACAACATTAAATACTGTTATGTGTATTTTATTTTTAAACATCAGTTACAACACAGTCTCCACCATCCCTGTGACTTTGAGTGAGTTAAACTGTCCTTGCCTGAATTCATTCATAAGAAAGATGACGCAGACAGGAACATGTGTATCACTGACTTGCATTAAGAACTAAATGCTAAATCCTCTAGACAAGGAGCTTGCACTTACACAGAGTTCCACTGAAAACAAACAAAATATGTATATTCCATTAAGAAACAAAAGGTAGGATTCTTTCAATCCAAAATGGACCTGACTTCAGCAGATACTACCAATGATTATGTATCCTGCACAAAAGATGAGGCAAGGATGTTTAACAATTGTAATTGACAGTGAGACAGCGTATTTTAACTTAGGGCAGGTTGAAAATTTGGGACTTACTATTTCTGTATTTATGGATAAACTATTTCCTCACTGGATATGGTTCAAGGGGCCAAAAGAACAATCTGATTATATAGTGATCTCTATTAATATCAAACGTTTCTTTAATGGGAAAGAGGACCCTTCCATAAATAATCAGAAATAAGAGTAGCAGCTACAATTTCAAGGGTATATTCCGTGTACCCAGGAAGCACATTCCCCTGTAATGTCAACACCACAGTAACTTTGAAGTTATTCATTACCACTTGCATGTCTGAATAAATCTACAAAAAGTTAAATAATTTATATAAGGTCAACCAAGTAATGAACAGTGA
Organism: Hydrochoerus hydrochaeris; assembly: GCA_004027455.1. NCBI lineage: Eukaryota > Metazoa > Chordata > Mammalia > Rodentia > Hydrochaeridae > Hydrochoerus > Hydrochoerus hydrochaeris. Next base: position 56,688 of record PVLA01000170.1, on the reverse strand, counting down.
ACCCAAAATTAGATGGAATTTTGTTTGAATCCAAATACAGAAAAGTAAAATAGAATTACAATAAATTTATTTAACACAAAATGAATCAAATTTTAAAAAAAATCTCCCAATACTTTCTTTAGTGAGATCTGATTCCACAGACCTGTCAAAAGAACATGAAATTATAGTAAACATGTTATCATCATCTAATAAGTTTAGAGTGCAGATTTTTTGAAATTTTACTTGATTATGAATTGAGAAACTAGCAAAGAAAGGTAATTGAATTTGTTTCACTTTAGTAACATTGACACTTCAGAAGAACTTTCCTTTCATTATAGTGACCTTTCAAGTAATCGGGTTTTCAAATCCTTTTCTTAGTAGGCATTGTGATAAATGTTTTATACTTTGCTTTGGCTATTGGAAATGTCAAGGCCATGTTTTGCACTGACAGTTGACATGCAATGATATGAACCTCCCCTGATGCCATTCTAATATTTTGTTTTTGTTTTCTTCGTTGTGTTACATAGGTTTTCATTTATTTTTATTCAATGTTATTATGTGTGGCTATATATACAGCACACATGCATTATTATAAATGCACATATCATTAAATTACTTAATTTGCTGTCACTTGAACTACCACATTTATGGCACAAATATGGATACAAATGTATACAAACATACATCAAGAAAAACACAAAGAATACATTAAATAAAATCATAGTAATATCAGATCCATTGAACTGAGGTGACTTCCTACTTTTGTTTAATTGGATAACTCAGAGAAACAACTAAAAGAGGAAAAGATCAGGAGATTGAGATGAACACAGTGAGACTGAACTTAAAATTTTCTTGGTCATAGTTTCTGAGATCAGTTTTACTGATAAAAAAAGATAACTGCTAACACAAAGGCCTCAGTACCAAGAAAATAAATAAGTAAAATAAGCAGAGGATATGCATGCACATTTCTCAAAAGAAAACATATAAATGGCCAGCAGATGTATGGAAATGTTCAACATCCATAAACATCAGAGAAATTCAAGTTTAAAGCCATAATGCTAAATATCATTGCACCCATTAAATGGCATACTGTATTAGTGGGAGTATAAATCTGTATATCTTTTATAGAAGCAAAGTATGGAGATTCATCAAAAATTTAATATAGAATAACCATACGGTATTGTATGATCTAAAACTCTCACTTTTGAATGCATTGCAGTGGAAAAAAATTACTATGTCAAAGAGATCTGTACAACCATGTCCACTGAAGCAGTCTTCCTTGTAATCAAGATATGTAGGAACCATGATGTCTATCAACAGATGAATTAGCTACCACACACACACACACACACACACACACACACACACACAATTCAGTCTAAATTTAGACAAAATAAATTCTATCATTTGTAACATTTGGGATGGACCTGGAAGAGATGAAAAGGCTGAGTGACCTCTGTTCACAAAGGCAAATAGCACACAATCTTACATTACGAGTATAAAACAGTCAAACTCACATAAATAAACACAGTGGTGATTACCTTCGAGGGATAAGCAGGCAATAAATGGGCAGATGTTGGTAATAAAGTACAGAATTTGGTTAGACAGGAGAAATTAATTTCAAAAATACATTATATTTAATTTTTAAAATGTGCACTAAAAGTAATATGCATGTGGGATATTATATATCAATTAGCTTGATTTAAACCTTCTGCAAGGTATGCAGATTACCAACATCACATTGTCCCCACAAATACACATAATTATTATGTTCCAATTAAAACAATAAAAATGATATCTTTGCTTCAGCGGCACAATTTGTCAGAAGTGTTGATTCTTGCACATAATTGATGTCAAACACTGTCCAGAGCACATTGCATTCTGAAAAGGTTGGTTAATCCCAAGTCTTCTGCCATGGGCAACTCACTTCTATGCCAATCTGATTATTTTTCACCAGCAGAGAAAAAAAACGGGAAATGTCATCAACATTTGCTATACACAGGCTTTTCCTTATTCTCAAAAATTTCTAAGTCTTGGAGAAAATTTGACCAAAGAAAGCATTTGTCTAATTGTTTCTTTCCCTACAGTTTTACTGCACTAAACTATGTTTCAAAGTATTTTTTCTTACAAACATCTGTTTTGTATAGTACAATTGGAGATAGGGATTTTGTTTCAAATTTTGATTAATATGATGAAATCTAAATGAATGCCAAATATTTTTTCCAGATAAAGCAAAAGTCAGGAACACTTGAGTAATTTTTAATATTTGTCCAGTGGTGAAATTAATATAAAATATTTTACATAAATCACTCATTAGGATTAATACCATGGTAGCTAACATTCATTACAAAAATCTTTCATATGAACAACAATAGTTAACTGACCCACTACTCATTTGTAAACTGAAGATACTTCAAACCAGGAAAGAAATGGTAAATGTAATTTAAGCAAGCATTGTTTTTCACAGTTTCTAGATTACTGCTAAAATAAAGTTTGTTAATAAAGAAAATAAGAATAAATTAAATTAATTAAAATGCTAACCACATGAATTAAATTGTTAATTAATACTAGCATAAATAATTAAAATAATGTTTTTAGATCACTAATAAAATGCCTAGTCCTTTAGCTGGCACTTTAAGATTTCAGTTGATCTTTTTGATATTGCTGGAACATTTAATGTGGGCAGAGATGCCAAGAATTAAAGAAATATGGTTTATAATAGTTTATTATAAGATGATTATTTATATAATCTTTTTTTTTTTTTTTTTGTACTGGGGATCGAACTCATGACCTTGCGCTAGCCAGGAAGGTGCTTAAGCCACTGAGCTAAATCCCCAGGCCAAAATTTATGATCCTGGTACCAGTGGACAGCCCTGTGCCTTTTTTTTCTTTTTTTGGTACCGGGGATCGAACTCATGACCTCATGCTTGCCAGGCAGGCGCTTATGCCACTGAGCTAAATCACCGGCCTTAAAATGATTATTTGTAAAGAATCAATGTAAAGTTCATCAACTAGAAAATTTTATTATAAGGAGTAAAATTTGCAAAGAAAACAAAAAATTTATTTGTTGTTTAGGATTGTATAGGAGATTGACTCAGTCCATTTATCCAGGATATTTACAAATGGCACTAACTTGTATTAGTTATGTAAAAGAAGAGAAAATAATATTGGATGAGACTGTTTTGGACCATACATTATATTGGATGATTTAATTTCACATATTTTATTTATGCCATACAAGTGTTATAAATAGTCTTATTTTTTCAGAAAACTAAATAAATCATCACAGATATTTCCAAGTGTCTCAAAAATCATTGGAGCAGACATTTTTAGACATTGGGTTTAACTTTCAGCACCGCATCTGACCCCAAAGCCTCTTTCCCACAATATGCTGGGCTCTCAGTGAACGAATATTGTGGCACTGCAGTTGTTAAGAAAAAAATTTTGTATATTTTTGAGTTACTTTTACAACAATCAATATCAATTATCTTACTTAGTTAAAAATGCTTACTAGAAATTTTATAATTGCTGTAACAAAATTTGCTCAGGTGTTTTGATACTTACTACTAATTTGTTCAGTATTTAGAAGACCTTATAAATTCAGAACTTTCACTAACTTTCTATACAAGTAGTCCAGAAATAGGACAGCATGGAATAACTGTTTTCTCCCCTACTTAGCTCTTCTGCCCAGTTCTAACAATACCAGGCATGAGTCACTGTTAGGTACAATGCCAGCCACAGCAAATGTCTTATTCTCACAACTGTTTCAGGACTAAGTGCACAAGTTACAGGCCCCATGAAAAGGGGGCAGGCTACAAATTCTGCCTGCCTCTGCCTGTGAGTAAACTTTCAAACGAATGCTCAGTAACTTGTTAGTTTAATCAGAAGGATCAGTTACTTAAAAAAACTGATAATTCTGCATAATTTTACTGTGGCCTGAAGAAGGTACATTGCACAATATGATAAATAGGTTCTTTGCTACCAACAGACCAGACTACAAATATTGGTGTGCTAATATTCTTGGGGATTTGAGCACCAGTTTGCTTTTCTGTTCCTCAGCTTATTCTTGTATAAAATGAAGATAGTCATTAATGGAGTAATTTTGAAGATCATAAATTACAATTTATACAATGTTCCTACTATATCATAGTATTAATTTTTTTATCATTTGATCAATTTTTGTTTACTATGCCTTTTAATAAATACTATCTGATACCTCCAACATTTTTTTCAAAATACTGGTGGACTCTGGAAGCAAGCCAGTTATCTTTACAGACTTTGTCGAATGGCACTTAAACAACTTTAAGCAATGGAGCACCACAATAAAAGGACTTATTTTGTAAAATTTAACTGTATGCATTTTACACCAGTTTGACTGATTGGGAGTAAGCGTTGGCTCTCTTCTTTTGTTGAAACAATGACAAGCATATAGTAGCTTTTCTAGAGGCGCTAATGCAAAGGTTTGTTACTGCAGTAATATTAAGGATTCTGGAGACTGGTTCTAAGATACGCTAAATGCCTGGATACTTCACAGAGACTGGGTGGGGTTATCCTCCTGCCAGATACATTTTAGTATTAATTTTGTAATGAAAGCACCTATTTTCAAAGGGAAATTTGTAAAGCAAGTAACCTAGAATGAGATTTTGCCATTCAGAAGACAAGAAAAAGGGCCGGGGGTATAGCCCAGTGGCACAGTGCCTGCCTGAATTTGATTCCCAGTACCGAAAAAATATAAAGAAGCTATGAAAGACATATATCAGAAGCAATCTACTTTAATAATGAGAGGTTTTAACACAGGAAAGTATCCCCCCCCCTTCGGTAAATACACAAGTAGTTTTATAAGACAGTTAAATTATTCTACTGCAGTAGAAATACTATTACAGCGTTGCAATCAATGGAAAATCAAGTTCATAAATATTTTGCAAACCATAAGAAGTTATACAGCACACTTAGAACTTACATTAAAATTACATAAAATGAAATTGTTTGACCAGCTGTTTTGTAATAATTGAGTTTGGAACAATGCAGTTGTAAATTTCCTTATAAAACAAATTTCTATGAAATAATTTTGCAAATAATATCAGAATGAGAAATAAATATGTGAAGACACACTGAAAGTGCTTCTGTTTTTTCTGTCAGCACCCTTAATAGTTGTCACATTGTTCTTTTTTTCAATATCTTTCATCAGGATTAAATCATCAACAAAGTCTTCAAAGGCAAATGAATAAATAATGTTTAACTTTCCCTTGTACCTGTGCCAAACATCACTCTTACCAGGAACTCAGACTTTCAATTAAAAATAATTTCACCATCAAAGGAACATGTGTCTAAGAGAAAATTGAACTTGGTTGTGATTTTGCTTTTAACATTTGTTAACTGTATACACAAAATTAATTCTTTCGGTCCTCTAACCTGAGGACCCTCACCTCTAAAATGTCTACAACCTGAAGGCTACGAAGAGAGAACCCATGCACACAGGAAACCACTGCACAGTCCAGTCCATCTGGGCTCCCACCGGGCATTCCTATGGGACATGGGGCGATGGCTCCCACAAGGGTCACACACAGGGTAGGTGCATGGCTAATCTGAGCGATGCCCCCCACCCAGGTATCTCTTCCTAGGAACAACGTGAAAGACAATTTTTCTTTTTTAAGTTTCTCAGTGTTTGCTTCTCTTTCTCCATGGGAACTTATATACTCTAAGCACAGATCTCTTTTGCCAATATATAATTTTTCACTTCCCCCTTCAGCAAGGAATCATTCCTTCTTTCTTATTCTCATCTCTAGATACACATGATGCCATTGCAAATATTTCTCTTTTTGCCTTCCTATATCCATATTTTTAGTGATCATATGTTAATCCTTGAAAGAAAGTTCTGTGTTACCTCTATAACATGTATGTCTTTACTATTTTTGTATCTTTATCATGGTGAATGGTCCTTGGCAAAAAAACCCAAGAGTTGTTCACTAAATTTCCCTTTGATTTGGAGAATATTTTATTACTCCTACCAATTATCACCTCATACATCCCATGCTTCTAAATTTCACCATGTTGGTGAAATGACCATCACCAGTTGTCATTCTAATTGAGTGTTTTTGTCTTCATCTGTATTACCACAATTTGTATTAAATAAGGAGAGCTCAAATACAATTTTAATTCTTTTAGATAACTTTGCAAATCTACATTTGCTCTTAAAAAGAGGGGAAGATTTTCTTATTAAAGATTTTTGCATGTGGAAAGAAATTTCCAGCATAGTGAAAAGAAAACCCACAAACTGGGAAAAAATCTTAGTGAACTGTCCCTCAGACAAAGGACCTCTGTCTAGAACTTATAAAGAATTAACAAAAAATTCAGACCCTCAAAATTCAAAGACCCAGTACAAAAACGGGCATCTGAGATGAACACACACTTCTCAGATAAAGAAACATGAGTGGCAAAAAAATACATGAAAAAATGTTCATCATCTTTGGTCATTAGAGAAATGCAAATTAAAACCACACTGAGATTCCATCTCACTCCACAAAGAATGGCCAGGATCAAGAAAACTACCAATAACAAATGCTGGATAGGCTGTGGGGAAAAAGGAACTCTTCTGCACTGTTGGTGGGAGTGTAGACAGGTGCAGCCACTGTGGAGGTCAGTCTGGAGATGCCTCAAAAAGCTGGGATTGGAAGTCCCATTTGACCCAGCTATTCCACTCCTAGGCATATTTCTGGAAGAACTGAAAACATCATACCACAGTGATATATGTGCACCCATGTTTATAGCAGCACAATTTGTAATAGCCAGATCTTGGAAACAACCTAAGTGCCCATCAACTGAGGAATGGATAAAAAGTTGTGGTGCTTTTATACAATGGAGTATTACTCAGCTATAAGGAATGATCACATTGAGATATTTATAAATAAATGGATGCAACTTGAGACCATACTTATAAGTGAAATAAATCAAACTCACATGTATAAATACTGCATAGTCTCCCTAGTGTAAGAAATGGTAAGAGTACATAAGACTCTATGGTAATCATGGTTCCCCATTATATTGCTTTGAAGTCTTGTAATGTTTTCATTCATTGGTTGGAATGGTTTTATTCTGTTTTGTTTGACTTTATTATGTGTGATGGTATGAACAGTTACTTCGAAGAAAACAAGACATTATGGCAGCCATTGCTAATTTAATATCATCTTGCTTTGAAGTCCTAACATGCTTTTGTTCTTCTATTACCATTGATTCTATCATGTTGTGTCTTATTGCATTTTAATAGGTATAATAATATAAACGAAATTTTTATGGAAAATTAGATATTATAGTAGCCATTGTTCATTTTCTGTTATTTGGTTCAGAATGCCTTGTAATACTTTCATTCTCTTGAATGGTTTTATTATATTTTGTTATGTTTGATATTATTGTGTGTGAAGCTAAGCTCAACTATTTGAAAGAAAGAGACATTATGGTAGCTACTGTTAATATCCAACTGTCTTGTTGTGAAGTGCTGTGTTACTTGCATTGTTCTGTTATGATCTGCTTTATTCTGTCCTTTTTTGTTTTACTCTCTGTAAAATAAAATTAAAATCTAAAAAAAAGGGCAAGATGTGGTAACTTTGCAAATCTGTATTTTGATGTATTTGTGCTGAAGTTGATTGTATTTTAGCAAACAGTCTCTTTTCTTGAAATTAAAGTCATTTTTTTTGTTTTGCTTTGTTTTTGGCTTCATGTTCTATTTGCAGTAGTCCTTAAGTATTAAAGTATTGGCATATATATGCAAACACACATACATACATGCACATGCGCACAGTCACACACACACACACATACACTGTGTAAGAGGAGAGAAAACCATCCCTAAACTCCATATATTTTGGCCATTGGGCTGCATAAAGCCCTTGACTACTGTACCTCTCACACCACTGGAGTCCCATAGGACAGAGGATGCTGGGCTTCTGCCCAGAGTAATATTCTGAATTTTTGTTTTGTGTAGGTAGGACTTCTTTTCTTTCTTTCTTTCTTTCTTTCTTTCTTGCTTTCTTGCTTTCTTGCTTTCTTGCTTTCTTGCTTTCTTGCTTTCTTGCTTTCTTGCTTTCTTGCTTTCTTGCTTTCTTGCTTTCTTGCTTTCTTGCTTTCTTGCTTTCTTGCTTTCTTGCTTTCTTTCTCTTTCTTTTTTACTTTTTAAAACAAACATTTAAACATATGAAGTATTATCTGATAACTCAACAGACAATATGATATGAATAATCACATCAAGGTAATTAACATTTCCGTATGTTCAAATCTTTTCTGAACTTTCTGAACTGTGGCTGTTATGTATTTTCTTTGAATAATTACTTATGCACATTGCTGTTACTTGAAGTTATTTCCTTAACTCAAGGTTTAGATTTTGCTGGTTATGTGTACATTGGTAGTCATCTCAAGAGCACAGTGAGAAAGATACTTTCAACTGTAGCAACTGTAAACTTTAATACTACAATGTTCTACCTTTAGATTTCTGTCATTATGTGTCTCATCATATCCGACTAATGCATATATATATATATATACATATATATATATAATATATATGAGATATAGAATGTCATATGATAAAGGGAGAGTTACTGTTACAATGCATTAACTATATGTTTTGGATAATAAAAATGATCACTCATAAAGTGTGTATTTTACTAATTTCATGTGTGTCATTTTAAGTATTATAAAGCCATCTTTCACTTCCTACCATGGAACATCTTACAACATCTGGTGATATTTTCATGTCTGAATTATTTTTCCTGAGTAACAAATGTAAAAGAACATGTATCAAATGGGAGAAGATTCCAATTAATACCTAGTGAAACACAAAGTTTTATGCAGGAAGCTTTTATTGAAAGTTTACTCAGTAACAAGGGATTTCTAGGAAGGATACTCCGAGTGGCTCAGAATTGAATCTCCAGAAAAATGTCAGAGATTTGGAAGAATGACTGTCACCTAGTTATGTCCAGAATGTCTTCAGAATGCAAACTAGTGCCTGGGGAATAGGATTGCCTCATCTTGATTGTCATCTGCTCTTTGATTACATTGAAATGCTGCGTGGGAAGGAGACAGTCACCTGAAGGTTCTGATGAGCTCTTTCCTTGCGATTATGCTCTCATCTAGGCATCAGACAATGAAGTTAATCATCAGCGAGGGCCTAAAACCTTTTTCCATATCCCCTCCTGCTGCTGCTCCCCTGATTGCTTACTATGTTGACAGAGAAAATGCTCCGAACACTGTGAGTTATGAGTACTCATTGAGCTTGGGAAATGGCAGTAGCTAAGACAACTGATCCAGGGCTGTTACTGCAGCCAAGACGCCACCAGAGCAATGAGTTCTAAAGCCTACAAAGCCTATGCCATCTTTGTCCTGGTCTATCCAGAGTTAGGCATCTTGCACGTTAGTTCAGGAGACTTCCCCAAGCTGTAATTCTTCCCTCATCCTGAGAAGTGTCCTCAGTCAGGATTTCCAAGTCATGGTCAGGTTATTCTGCGATGTTTATCCATCTTTATCTAACACATCACGATTGATGGCTCACTGAGAAGTTCCCTGGGCAAACCTGATGGTGGGGCAGAGAGAACACAGTAGTGGATACAAGCATGAAAACATGTGAGAAGGATGCTTTTATGTCCTCAGGTATTATGAACAGAAATGAAAAATGACCACACACAGAGTGAGTCATAGAAACCCCTTTTTTTATTTTATTTTATTTCTTCTTGGCCACACAGGTCAACTTAATTTTCAGCAGACATTGTCTTAACAATTTTTCAAACTTCTCAAAATGTACTAATATATTTCCAGGTTCCTTAGAGTAAATTACACACATTTTGCTAGAATTATTACTAGACTAGCTGTAGCAAGCTGATCTCAGAAAACTCACATAAAGGTGATTCAAAATATTATCTTAACATTATATCTGACTATATACTGTATGAAGGAGCAAAAAGTTTCCCATTGGGTTAACACTGGCATTTGCCTGAGACCTGCCTCACTGGCTTTTGTATATCACCAGTTCTGCCAAGCTGTGTACCTCACCTGGTGAAGTGAACACCACTGAGAATAGTGGGGAAAGATTTGGAGTCATTCTTCATTTTCGAAAACCCCACACTCACATTCAAAGCACTTTCTAAGATGTTTACTTTCAGAAACCCTCACATTTTCCTATGGGGTAGGTAAGTGTTTTTATCCCAATTTTACACATGAACAACTTGAAACCCAAGGTTAAGTGACTTGTTTTCAGAATCACAGGGACCCTATGCCAAGGTCAGACTCTCAGCATCCATGTCTGATTGCTCAGAGCACTCAGCCACCATTCTTCTTGAATAGAACGCAAATATTTGGAAAATTGTTTTAACTGCTCTGAGGAGCACAAACACTTTGACCTATGTTCTGGTTCAGACAGATTTTCCAAGTACTTGAAAAACATAGAAATAGTGAAAGCAGACTGATAGTGACGGCTCATATTTAACTCAGATTGCTACTATTGTAAATAATACTGTTGTTTAACTTACTCATTATTTATATATATATATATATATATATATATATATATATATATATATATATATATATATATCTTCCATAATATTACAGATGTCTATTTAGTATCCAATAACATAATTATGATTTTAGGTGCAAATATAAATGTCATACCCATAAAGTATGTGGACACAGATATTACTTAAAGCAATTATCCAGTGTCAGTTTCTCTAGCAAATGCTTCACATGTTATTAAGTAAATTCAACCATATATCATCTCACTTTAAGTATTATACATACAACCATGTATGATAATTCTTATCATCCCATTTTTTTAAGGGAAAAAATTTCCAGTTCATACAAGTCTCTTAGTAAGCCAGTGTTCAAACTTAGGCTCATGTTGTGTAAGAAACATTGACTTAATATTAGATGGACTTACATTCCAGCTGTCATGGCTTCATTAATTAAGCATATTTATTCAAACTATGACTTCAAGTGTTCCTATTTTGAAAATAGAAATATTAATTACATTCTTGTCCAACAATATACAATTTTAGAGATGATGAAAAGTATTATTTAGTTTCTAAAATGTTTTTCCAATTAATAAAACTATTCTCTTAACAATACTCAAAAGTAGTCCAAGTAAAGGTATTCTTTAAAAGTCTTAAGAAAAGTTTTGACAGTTTGCAATTATTTTGATAGGTAAGTAAGGAAATCGGAAAACAAGGACCAAGAGAGTGGAAATCCACAAGACCAAGCTAACGTCAGTCATTGTTCCCACGCAGTTTCCAGACAAACTTGTACTTCACTTTTTGTGGCTCACCCAAGACAGAAGTTCTAGTGGGAAATTCTCTCCTGGAAAGTGGATAAATGAGAGCTTTGCTCCACTAGTGTGATAAAAATAAATATTCCCAGCCAGATGTATTACTTTGCAAACCAATAACTTTGGAATTAGTTTTCATAAGCATAGCAGAATAGGGCATTTAAACATATCTAGTATGCCGTTCCAAATTATAGAACAGGCAAAGAAATAGGAAACATGAAGAGGAAAGCAAGGACAGAAGGTAAAGGGCTTTCAAGAGAGGGTAACAAGAAATTGCTATGACTGAAATACTTTATGTGCATAAATGAAAATGCCACAAAGGAACCCAATATTTTGTGAATTTAAGATCTAATAAAAATATAGAGAGAAAAAAGAAAGAAAAACTTATCTTGTGATAAGCCATATTAGTAATTAGCATGCAACAATTAAAAGGAGCAATCGTAAGAATACTCCAGAATGCTAATAAAATGAAAAGAAAAAAACCAATTAGTAGATGGGTATGAAATCTCATCATAGATTTAGAAATTCATATTAAAAATGGAAATATTAGAGATGAAACTGAATTAACTAATTCATGCAAATAATTTCAGTTAAAGACTGGTGCTGGCAGAGAGCTTCTATTATTAAAGTACAGCCAAAGAAATTACCAATATTAAAGACAGAAAAATAGTAATGCCTTATAAATTTCCCAGAGTTCTTCAAATTTAGATTTCATATATATTTAAATCTCAGCGGAATAGTAATAGAATAAAGCAGAAATAAATTGAAAATTCATTTTCAACATTAATGAGATATTAACTTTAAAAATACAGCAAAACATATGTATTTAAAAGAGGAAAAAATGATAAACACAAAAACAACTTATGGAAGCAACCATGGATAAAACTCTTCAGAAATTACAGCTCTACAAATATTGAAATGACATCTCTAAAGTAATGAAAAAAGGAGTAGTCAACCTAGAGTTTTATACAGATCAAATTAAATTCAAATGAAGAGTAAGATATATTTCAAAATGAAATCAGGCATTTTTACCTAGAAGAAAGGAATTAGTAGAAAAACTAAACAAATAAATCCCCCCACCCCCACAAAAAAGTCTTCCCTTGTAGAAATTAAGCTTAATTGCATTAGCTTGGCTGATCTGGAGCTTCTGAGGGGATTGATAAACAGACTGTGAGTGCCTGGCTGGGTACTGAGGCCCGACATTGGTTACTGCCACGTGTGAACTTTTATCTTTTATCCCTTCCTCTTGGGCATTGCTTCTGCTTGCATTTCCACCACCATGCACTAAAAGTCCTTGCTCTGCCACACCCTTCTACTGTGATATTTCTGCCTTGGAGCCCACTGGACTTGGGCTGAATCCCCTAAAACCATGAGCCAAATTAAGCTTTTCCTCCTGTACATTTTAGCTGTTGGGTATTGTGTAATGAGAAAGCTGATAGATACTTACAGTACGACTACCAGAGGATAGGTGAAGTTTGTCACAGAAACCAAGAATAACATAAAATAAATGCATGGTAAATGTATAAGCCTCTCTCTTTTTATGTATAATTTTATTTTGTTTTATTTTTTGACTTCTTTATGGTTATTACAGTATTATTGTTATATTTTGGGATTCATATGCAAGCACATGTACACACATTTGAGGAAAACCTTTTAATATGTTTGCAGTGATTGTGAAAATATTATTTGAAAGTTTTTGCATACATACATGACCTTTATATTACAACAATATATTCAATTTACATACTTATGTTTTTTTATTATGAAATTAACATGAAATTTACATTGCTTATATTAGCTGAGATGATGATCAGATTCCATGTATATAATATGCACAAGCACACGTTCTCATACATGTATTTTTATACAATACATATATATTCATTATATTAACAGGAAAAGATACATGTGAACAACAATCCTGTCAATTTCCCAAAAGAGTATGATATTAAATCTAAGATTTTATTAAGTTAAATATACCTATTGATTTTCCCATAGTGATTCTTAGAAATAGATTCATGAGTCCAGCATTGTTTTCACATTAAAGTTTGACAAACATACTACCAAAAATATTAGAGGCCACTATGCAGTACGAATATTAATGCAAAAATTATCAACAAAATACTAGTCAACTGAATTTAGTAACATAATAAAAGAAATATCATGACCAGCTTGGATCTTTCTTAGAGATCAAACGTTCTTCTTCAGTAGATAGCCAATCAGTGTGACAGACACACAAGTAAAATGAAACAAAAAATGAATATTCATCATCATCTCAATACAGGGAAGCTAAAATTCAATACTTTTTTATGATAAAATTCTCAGCAAAGTAGAAAGTGGAAGACTATTACTTCAACATAAAAAGAAATCACGTGTAGAGGAATCTGGGGAGTAGTTCCGTATTTAATTTGGAAAGGCTGACTTTGCCATAAAGAAAAAGAGCTTGAGTCATCTGTAGGAAAATGGATGGATCCCAAAACCATGATTTTAGGTAAAATAAATCAGGGACACAAGCTTAAATATTTGCATGGTTTTTCCTATATGAGAAACCCCAAGAATGAATAAATTAAAGAGCAAAATCAAAGGTAAATAATGAGTAATAGAAATTTTATGAAAAGGAAGGAAACCAAGAGACAGTGGGTGGTATGAGGGGATAGCAAAAGAATTAAAATGTGTTATGCACACATACCAACTCCCCACAGAGAATGTAGTTATTATGTACTGTGAATATATACTAAGTAAAAAATGCAAAATAAGAAAGGCTGAAATATTTTCCTTAAACATCAGATGTAAGACAAGAATGTCCATTTTCACCACTTATAATTCAAGAGTACTGGAAATTCTATCATGAGAAAATTAAGCAAAGAAAAAATTAATTTAAAAAGAATATATATATATATATATATATATATATGATAGATGAACATATATACCTGAAATCTAAAAGGTTCTACAAATAAATTTTAGAGCTAACAAGTGAATTCGGGAAAGTTGCACACCACAAAATTGTTATAGACAAACTAGTTGCATTTCTATGTCTTGAAAAGGAAAGACAGAAAGGAAACTAAGAAAAAAGTTCCCCTTATAATAGCATCATGACAGAATAAAATTTTTAGAATTCACGTAATAATGTTAACCAAGGATGAGAGAGCTATATATTCTGAAAATTATAAGATATTCCTGGGAAAAAAAGAAGTGTAGATAAATGAAAAAGATTCAGGTGTTTGAATTAGAAAATTTAAATCCCTGGGGGGATAACAATAATACTGAAAGTGATCTACAGATGTAATATAATTTCTATTTTAAACTCAAAGATAGTCCTTTGCAGAAATATCTGAAGATACAAAAAGCAGAATGCAAGAAGTGTTTTGTTCAAATTAGTAAACATATTAAGTGTGATAAAAATCTATAAAACCTCTTTTAAAATCTAAGAAATGTAAGATAAGGGAAAGTTTGGTCATTGTTATATGAGAGCAGTATTACTGTGATATCAAATCCAGACAGAGACATTACAAGTAAAGCATAGGCTCATCCTCTTGATTGATGTAAATGCCAAATTCCTAACCAAAATGTTAATATTTTTATGTTGCATTTTCATGTTTAAGCCAGGGTATTTTCCAGTGGTAATATGCTCTCCCATATGTACTAGCCCTGGGTTTAATCCTTAGCCAAATCTCCAACATGTATACTATAACTATACCCCCATACATAAACACACATGAACAAGCCTGCCAGAAAATACCTCCACCAAACTGATTCTCACTGTGTGGATTGAAAAACTCCAAAACCATGACCCAAATAAACCCTTTATGCACACTTTTTCAATTCAGTCATATTCCTTCCAAATATAGAAAAGCTATATTTCAAATTATTGTGGATTTGAAAGATAAACCAAATAGTGAAAACCATGTTTACAAAACAGTAAAGCTGTGTATCTGTAGTTAACTGATGTTTGATAAGGATGTCAGGCTCATTCAATGTAGAAGAATACTGTCTTCAATAGTGCTGCTAAGATAATTGGATATCTACACAGTAACATAGTTATTGGACTCCTACATTTTATCACATAAAAATTAACTCAACACTGAGAACACAGTTTAAACATGAGAGCCCGAATTACCAAGAATAATTAGTAATGTTTCTCAGATGAGACACAAAAAACACAGGAAGTAAAAGGAAAACAAACTGGATTTGTCAAGATTAACAATTTGGTACATTAAATGGCATATGAAGAAAACAAGTGCTTATTTCAGAAAATTGGAAAATGAATCTGTAACTTGTATATCTGGCAAAGGTCTAGTATTTACAATACATAAAAGCCTTATAAAATAATAAAAGAATAACCAACTCAAAAACATGCAAAATTCTTGAACAGACATTTCACAAAAAAGTGTAAACATTCATGAAAATAAAGTCAATGTCCTTTACGTACTAAGGAAATCTAAATCAGAATGAGAATCCACCTCACTGCCAGTAAGATGGATTAAAACAAATCTGAGAAATTAACAAGTGCTGTTGAGACATGAAGAATTCAATTTAGGATACTTGTGTGCTGGTGGAAGTATAAAATGATTAAAGAACTGTGGGAAATAAATTTGATGGTTTCTCAAAAACTAAACAGTGGAGAAAGGGAGGAATAATACATAGACCACAGAAAACTTGAGAGGCAATGAAATTCTTCTGTATGAAAATATGAATATGCCAACACGTCATTAAAGATGTCTATGAAAACTCAGAGTGTGTACACCAAGAGTGAACTCTAACACCAACTGCCGGCCAGGTGAAAACAGTGTGTCTTTGGTCAAAATTGCCACAAAATGCACCACTCTAGGAGGGGATATTCGTAGAAGAATAGGTTTTGCCTATGTAAAGATAAGGAGTTGACAAAAATTCTTTGTACGTTTTGACCAATTTTTCTGTAGTCCTGAAACCACTGTAAATACTTCACCAATCTGCTTTTTAAAAGTACACATAAAACTACGTATGTCCATAGAAACCAACTAAAGCAGCAATTCCATTTCCTGGTATGTATCCTAAAGAAATAAAACCAGATGCTCAGAAACTTGTACAAAAAATGTTCAAACTACCTAATGTAAAAACTACCTAAATGTTTACCAAAACATAATTGTGGTCTGTATATACAATAGAGCATTAGTTACCCATGAAAACTAAAGGACTCATACATACAACAGGATTGAAATTAAAAGACAAGCTAAGTGAAAGAAAATTATCAGAACTTTCACATGCTGAGCGATTCGTTTCCCCAAGGGATTGCTAGAATACCGACATCCACACAAGAAAATTGGTGTTTGTCAGGGGCTGGAGAGCGGAGTGAGAAGGAACTACTTTATGCTTGTTGAGAAAAATAAGCAAAACAGACAAACAAAATACAAAGGTACAAGCTCAACAGGATACGTTTTTTTCAAAGCTGAGACGGACTGCCCTGGCACTTAGACCAGACGGTCCTTCTCCTATGGGCTGTGAGGTATTTATACAGTCGTGAAGGGAGAGTCCAGCTAACGTGAGCTGTGGCTATCTGTCCAGCACAGGGCTTGAGAAAGCGCACGGAGTAGTGGCTGCTATCACCGGCAGGGCTGAGCAACGCCCAGGGGTAGTTACAGGGCGCAGCCGTGCATGCTGGGCCTTATTAACCCACGCTTACACTTTCCTGGCAGCCCAAACCATAGTGGGGCAGGGGGCGTACAACTGGGGAAGTTTAACGGTTTAGCAAAACCCTGTCGTAAAATCAAATAAATAAATGAAACAAAAAACAAAAAACAAAAAACCTGTATGGCAGCTCAGAGCCAAAGGCATTCGTCAAATCTCCTTAATTTCCAGTATCTCAAAATAATAATAATAATACATCTTAAAATATATATGAAAAGTAAAACAGTGGAACCAAAGGCTTGCATGTTTATAGTATACTACAAAATTACACTTATTAAGTATCAGTGCACTGAGGCTCGGATACCATTACATTTAACTGAAAAAGTAGTAAACATATTCATAAAACACTTCCTAGTATCAGGCAGCATGCTAACAGTGGTATTAATCTTTAAAAAAATTCTTAGATGATGTTATGATGATATTAACTTTTAAAAATTAAATAATAACTTTTATAAGATGTTAAAAAGTGTTTCAGGGTGGAAAAATAAAACCGAAGTGGTGATATAAATGACATGGATATTTTTTCCTAAAATCCCAAACTCCTTGCAAGCTCCACTGCAGTTAGACTAAATATGCTTGAATCCTTGTCAGCCATTAGGGTTCTTTGTGATCCCAGTAATTTATCCAACTTCTCAAAATCTCTGTTCCCTCACTTCTTGGCCTTATCTAAATGTAGAGCCATTTTCTAGTAAATTAACTGTCAAAAACAATGTTTAAATTGTTGTTCTGCACTTGTAATAGGAAGGATGGGTTGGGTCCACAAGATATTGAAGTTAGGGAGGTTAATTAAAAGAATGAAAGAGTGAGGGCTCTGGTGGTAGGAAAATGACAGGAGGAATAGAAGCAAAGAACGGAAAACCGATCCTCCTGGGAGGAGCATGCAAGGACTATCTGTAATGTACGAATTTATGTAAGGGATAAAAGAAAAAGGGTAAGCCAGTCATTTAGTTAAATGGTTGCAGATCTAACCAAAAACGTGTTAGAATGAGAAAAAGTCTAGTTTTCCAACCCTAAACACAAAACTGCTATGTTTAGCCAATGCTTGTTTTAAAGACATACATTTTTTGTTACATATCTTCCAATGACACAGATCTTACTTTTATTTCTTTATTTTTTATTAATGTGCTCATATTGTATATATTATATTTGTGATTGCATTCTCTATTCAAAATTATATTTTATAAATTTTTTCAATATGGAAATTCCTCAAAAAGTTAAAAAAGAGATATTCAGTTTAGCCCAGATATTCATTATCCTTTTGGATATCTTCTCCAAAGAATTAAAAACATGCCACACTAGCATATGTTCACCTGTGTTTATAGCAGCACAATTCACAGCAGCTAAATCTTGAGATCAGTCTATCACAATAGTTGAATGGATAAAGAAAATTTGTTTCTCATGCACCGTTAAGTACTACTCTGCTACTAAGAAAAATAAACATGAGGCATTTGTAGGAAAACGGAGGCACCTTGTGACCCTAATGCCAAGTGAAGTAAATCAGACACACAAGTGTGTACATTGTGTGGTTTTCCTCACATGAAAAATTTAATAGGAAATATGAGAGAGAAAAAATATGAGAAAAAAGATATATTTTATTCTAAATAAGTTTCTGTTGTGTTCTGCTTTCACTCTAATATGATGGAGCATTCATGAAGCAGGATTTATAAATCCTTGCATATATTTAGGTTATTATTGTTGTTGTGAGTATGATCTATTGTGAAACAAAATTCCCAAATAGGAAAATCTATGAAGACAGAGAATAGTTCAATGGTTGCCTAAATTTAGGGCTTCGAATTGGGTGAGGACAAGTGGTAGATAGAGTGTTTGGATTTGGGATGGCAAAAATCACCTAAGTTTGATTTTGGTTGGGGTTGCACAACTCTGTAAATATGCTAGGGTCTATTGAATCTTATATTTTAAATTTTTAAATTATGTGGAATGCAGATATTTGGTCTAATAAAGCTGTCTTATTTTTTTTTAAATATTCTTGTTGGTATGAGTTACTAGAGCTATTCCTCTTTCTTCCTGTATTGTATTAAAGTTTTTGAACTATCACAACTTATTTAGCTAAATGTTATTCAGTAAATATAAATCAGAGTGGTTTTACTTATGCCGTTCTTGATTTTGTTGGCATAAGCATTTCTTTATATACCTCTTTCATACATGTAAAATTTTTGTTTAGCATATAGAGCCTCTGTAACATAAGTAACTTATTCCAAACAATAGCAGAATTTTCATGATCACCGTTCTCATAGCTGTATGCTTTTAATAATTTCTGATACTTTTGAAGTGTTTTCCCACCTAGTAATTGTGAATGTCTGCAGCTTTGATATGCTTTCTTAAAAATAGGGAGGCTCCATTGGGCTTGTTTGTGAGATACTTACATTTGATTTTGTGAGATGCCATTTTTGTCTTTGCCAATTTTTTCTGTTGGACTATTTGACTTTTTCTTATTGATTCTTGTAAGCATGTGAATAAGACTGGAAGATATGGAGGCAGAATAGTGAACTTTTCCTCCAGAGTGAAAAACTACTTTGCAAATAGTTACATCTTATCGATAAAGTCCACCTTTTGGAATACACTATATACACCTCTATGAACAAGGATGGATGCCACTGTTGTATGTATTTTATTTCATACTATGACCAGTGTCCTCACATCTGCCGGACCTTTTGAAAATAACTGTGAACATGTGACTTGCGCTGAGTTATATATCACACGGAGAGATGAGTTTGCTGCTGCAATGGGACCTGATACTGAGTTTGGCACTCTCCCTTCTTCCTGCTACAGAGGTGGTGACTAAATATGTCTAAATCTTAGATAAGAAGGCTACTAGCCTCATGCAAAACACAGGAGGGATCTATGATTTTCATACTGGCAAAATAGTGCTTTGTCTTATACTGTCTATTCTACAGTGTCCTTTGTTTTGGCAGCATCTCAGCTGTTTTTAAACTACTTTCCTTAGTCTGGGATGTGGCTCAGTGATCGAATTCTTGCCTTGCATGCCCAAGGCTGTGAGTTTAATACTCAGCACCACAAAATATAAAAATGAAAATAAAATGCTTGCCTTGTATATTATAGAAACCATTTAGTATTTTCTATGAGAAATTCTCTACTTATCAATCATAGTTCAAGAAAAAGGCATAAGTAAATACAACAGTCTACCATGAGTATCATAATATCACAGGATGGGTGGTACATGGTGTACTCACATAATGGAAGCTTATTTTCTCATAGTTCTGTAGGGTGAAACTCCAAGGTCAGTGTGTGAGAAGGGATGGTTTATCCCCAGGCCACCCTCCCGGTTTCTAGGTGGACGCCTTCTCACTGCACCCTCATGTAACCTTTCCTTGGTGGTGTGCATAACCCTCCTACTTGTGAAGACACTAGTCATCTTGGATTAGAGTCCAACTCATATGACCACATTTCAACTTGCCACTTTAAAGACCCTGACAGAAAATACAGCCATATTGAGGACTTAGGGTTTAATATATGAATCTCAGGGGACATATTTCAGACTTGTAATTAATTTCTTATTATAATTCCCTAAGTTCTGGCTTATTTTTCTTACTATTATCTATACCCATTTCAATATCGAGCATCTCAATATCTTGATGACTATTTCTATTTCATTATGTTTAAAGCTACTAACAGGTAAGGGTATATGAACAGTTTTTTTAAATATTCATTTTACTATATAGATGAAAGGCTATTTTGAAATTTCAGAAATTCGGCATTTTTGTTTCTGTATTTAACTTTGTTTCAGTGGATTAATTCACTAAACAATATATTTTCCAACTTGGTTGCAATTTACCATCTAATTCTAAGCATAAATAATTTCCAGATGAATTTACCCTCACAATGACATCTGGTGAACTTCTGGATATAGTTACATAGAAAAGTGATCCATTCATGGAGTTTGATTGCCCAAATCTGAGTCATAAGATACTTTTTAAAATTAAATTTACAAATAACTTGGAGGAAAAGTTAAGAGTCAGTGACATGAGATAGAATCACTGGAGAGAAAATCAGCGTTTCGAGTTTACTGAGGCTTATCCTTCTGTCACTCTCTTCTAACTTGCATTTTTCTTAAGAAGCTAATGTTCATATGTCTTTACATAGGAGCTTTTAGATTACATAGATTTTTTAAAAAATTGGTTCTCCCTCATGTGCCTTCCAACTCCACTGAACAGAATCTGCCATGAAGAAAGAAAGGAATTGCATGACTTCTAAGGTCTTGGTTTATGTCAGTGGCCCCCAAGCCTCATGCCTTTGCATTATGCATTTGTGATTGGTTCATTTTCTAGCGCTTGGATTGGGTGTGTGAGTGCTACACCCACCTAGGGGTGGAGCCAGGATGTGATGGAATGGCGGGAAGAAGGCGGGTCTCTCTCTCTTGCTGGTTTCGGCTTGCTGTTTGCAGCTGCCATGAGCTGCAGCCCTGCCATGGAACCTTGTCTTGGAGTCAACTGAGTATGGACTGAAGCCTCCAAAAACTGTAAGAAATAAACTTTTCCTTTCCCAACTTTGGGCATCAGGTATTTTGTCTCAGCGATGAATAAAAAGTAACTAAGACACCTAATAATCTGAAATTGAATCTTTGAGACATTTTGTAGCATGAAGTCATTTCTACTTCCTCATATCATCCAGTACAATTGTTCCCTTGGAAAACCACCACGATTATTCCTTTTTCTTAGCCCTCTTATTTCTAAAGAGCTTAAGAATCAACTAATTTGTAAATAGAATGGCATAATTAGTCTGTATGAGCTTTATTTTCTTAGGAGCTTTATTTTCATGTGTTTATTACTATAGCTGTTATTATATTTGGTCCATGATTTTTGTTTCATTAATCCTATATACTTAGTACCTAGAATTACTGGTATGTGGTGTGTATACACTATATAGAGAGTATAATATATATATATATATATATATACACACACACACACACACACACTGTTTTAAACAAACAATATTCTATAATACTCTTTTATGTTTCTTTTCAGGCCCACATCAAGGCTCATTAGTGATTTTTTAAAATTCTCTTTTTATTGGTGATATTAATCAATAGGTTTCATTTTTGCAGATTTGGGAATGTATGTAATATACTTTTGTTATTTTTATCCTCATCACCCTCTGTCTCACCTTCCACACTAGCTTTAAATTATGTGTGTGTGGTTCAATTTGTATAATAAATTCATCCACATAATATTTAACATGTTATTTAGCTCTTTTTCTTTGAATATGTTGCTTTTACTCTTTCAGAAGGATTTAGTTATATGAATGGAGGGAATGATGATTATAAATTTGCTGAATTGTATATGGTACTTCAAGAAATGGGTGCTGTTGACTGTGGGAGACCACCATTCTGTGCCCTCTTGAGAAATGAAACCCCTGGCCTCTGTCTTTCTCTGACCTCTCCTTCAGCCCTATTCACTGAGATATGCTGAGCTGGCTATATAGAAGCACATATTCCCTCAATTGGCTAAAAGAATGTGATTGAGTCCAGCCAAAGATGCCAACCTGTCTCATTACAGCTTCCAATTGAGAATACCCCCTCCCCTGCTAATGACTGGAATGGGATCTAGAGCAAAAGCTTGTGAGAGTCTATGGCTAAGACATGAGATAACACCTTACCTGAGACCATGAGACTCAAAAAGAATTTTACCTTCCTGGCAGAAAAGATGCCAGCCTTGATATATCATGCTATCCATTGTGTTACTAACTGGAGAGCCTTTGTGCCTGGTACAACATTTCTATGTTTCTCATTCTAGCTAACACCTGCAAAAGTTCTTTTCATTTGGCTATGACCACCACCTACCTCCTGGATTGATACCATTAAAAGTCATGAGCTCTTGGACTCATAACCTTTTGTTCCACCAAGAATATTGGTCATCCCAGAGGTCTTTAACTGCAGAACTTTCTCTTTGTCTTTACTTTGCATCCATATGCCATGTTGCCAGATGGGAGATCTGAACTTCTGTGGGGATTTTGGTAATAGAACTCCCTAAACCTTGGAGTTAGAATGAGTGTTACAGATAATTATATTAAACATTAACTTAGTGTCTTAGTTACTTTCTCATTGCTGATACCCAACAACCACAAGTTAAAGGATGAGTTTATTTTTGATTCACTGTAAAGGTATCAGTTCATTGTTAGCAAGTTACAAGTCAAGGCAGAATGGTAGACAGACATGAAAGAGGAGAAACAGTTCATGGTATGGCAAACAATAATCAGTGAAGCAGCAAGAAGTGGCAAGCCTGTTTCTTCTTTTTTCTCCTATATTCCACCTGAGTTATAAGCCTTTTGATTGGTGTCACCCATACCTATGGGAGCTTTTGTTATTCACACCCAGAACTATGCTGACACCAATTACTTATCACATGCCCTTAATACCAATGTCACACACTCTAGATCCAGCCATCTCTAGAAAACTCTATCTAGGTTATATCTTAATCTGGTTTCTGAAAAAAACATGTTTCCTCTCATGTCTAGTACAAATGAACTAAATCAGATAGTCACAAGATCATCTGAGAACTGGAAAATAATATGTAATATATTAACTTCAAAATAATGCAAATCACTCATGTGAATGAGTATGATACTTCTTCATCAAATGAAAAGAGTGATACAGAAACAGTATATATTGGTACAATTTTTGAGGCTTGTTTCATTTGTGTAGTATCCTAGTTTTAGTGAACTAGATATTATATATTTAGTGCTAAGCTCAACTATATTCTCTTATTTGATCTTTAAAGGTATTTTTCAGAACATCTTTTTGGTATTTGCCTTAAATAACAAGCACCACATGAATAAAGTTTAGTCTCATTATTTACACATTCTGTATTTGTGAAATTGCCTCCTCACTAAAATTTAATTGCAACCCCAAAATCAATACTCACAATGCTTTTGTGGTCGTTCTGGACACACACCAAACAATAAAATATTTCTTTTGCCTGTAGCACAGAAGCTGAGGGCAAGCAAGGAAAAATGCTGTCTTCTTATTTCTGCTTTATACTTAAATAGGAACTTTTTGCAGAGCATTTAGTGCCATGTTTTTCACACTTTGTGCTTTTTCATATTTAATGTTTTAAATGGCCTACAAACCTGGTGCTGAAGGGCTTTCTACTGTTTCTAAGTGCCAGAAGGCTGAGATGTGTCTTATAGAGGAAACGCAAGCCTGAGTATTGTTCACACAAGAAAGAACTGTCAGCAATGAGATATGTGCTACTTAATTGCAATATGTATTACAACAGAGTCTCAATCAAAATGCACAGATATAAAATAAACCGATAGAAATATATTTGACCAGTAGCTCAGAAACATGACCATGTAGTTCCCCTAGGAAAAATGCTTCAGCATTAATTAATTAATTCACATTTTGCATTAACTTTATGGAACATAAGTAATACAAATAATGAAATTTGACTGTGTAATATTTGTTTTTCAGATCAAATATAGTATATGTAGCTATATTTGCATAATCCAATGACTACTTCAATTTTTCCCTTGCTGACAAACCATATTGAGCTCAAATTCTCCATGGTTCATGTATCTCTGGTGTATAATAATAAAATTTTGATCAATATTATATAGCTGGGAATCCAATGCAAATGTAATTTCTGGAGTGATATTCCTATTTCTTGACTCTTTACTCATTTAATATCATGTTAGCATGAAACAGAAAACCTGTGTGGCAGTCATGCTGCAAAGACACAAGTGAGGTGTCAAGAAATATAAAAAACCCTTGGGTATAACATCCAGTTGGTACTACTTTGTCACTCTCTTCACCTAGAATGCTTACTCCTGTATCTGTGTAAGGCAAATTATTCTGTGTTTTTAGCAGAACCCATTATTAATATTCATATTTACCTTTTATCTCTTTCCTGCATACCTGGGTTTGTTGGAATAATTTTCAAAATCTTTATTTTTGGTGACTTGAAGCATGCAAAAATATGATATAAGGACTGGAAATTCTCCTTTGTAAGAATGTAACTAGCCCCCAACATTTGGGCAAGTTATTTTTGATCAATCCAAGGAATCTTCCAAAATCTCATACCATTTTAGAATCTTATTCCACTATTCTACCATATGGGTTTTCACTACACAGAGACACACCTAATATATGGAAACTTGAACTAAACATTCAATATTTTCCTCTACACATACAAATATTTAGGAAAAGCAATGCTTTCCCTATATGTGAAGATAACAAAGGGCAACTCAGATCTATTGAGTACTTAATGTCATAAATCAGGCTTTGAAAACAAATTGAGACATTCAGTCCTACATACAACTAGATTCAAAATAAATAAAAAACAAAAATCTTTGTAAACTATGCAGTTCAATTCACAGATGAGAATATTGAGCTATAAACAAAAAGAAACACACACACACAATAGAAAAGAAAAAAAGAAAATCAACTAAGGTCCCAGAATTTGTTTTAGATAGCTAAAATCATAATTGAATCCCCCAGAAATGAAAAGGATTAAAGAAGTAGTAATTATCTGTCATTTGCCACAATTTCTTTGGTTCATGGGGTAGATTAACAAGTGGTGGTCAACTTGTAACACCCAGAAGAACTGAATCAGTGTGGTGCTGGGTACAGAAGGCTCACCTGAGGATCTTTGCCAGCAACATAAAAAGGAGAACTAGAGAGGAAGAAGTAGTATTGCTGGTTCTCTTATTGACATTGGTTTTCCTGGAGGAGCTCAATGAGCTTCTCTCCTCATATGAACATGGCTGTTCTCATTGTCAGAGGAGCTGGGGACCTTGGCTGTGGTTCACTTTGGGGAAGCTCTGGTCCATACTTTGAGCATCACTTCCTGGCTCCAGAGGAAAAGGTGGTGTGCTGTTCAATCTCTTGGAGAAACTTGTCACACTGGCTTCCTGATATGAACTCAGCTGTTCTCATTGTTGGAGGAGCTCAGAAACTTGTCGCTGAGGATGGTTGTGGTACTTTGTGGGGACCTCTGGTCCTTACTTTGAGCAACGCTTCCTGGCTCCAGTGCAGATTACTGAGCTTGCTGGCACAAATCCTCCATCACACTGGCACAGACTTTCTAGCAGCCACTGCTAGACTTTGGACCTTCCCAGTGCAGATCCATGAAACAGACTTGCATGAGTCATTGTTGTAGGCTCTATAAAATGTGTCCTTTGTTAAATTGTTTCTCTTGCAGTCCCTAATTACAACAGTTCATTAACTTTAAAGCAACTTAGCTAGAGTAGGATATCTCATGGTATTGCAGTCAAATCTCTTCTGGAGAATCCATCATCTCACACTTCTCTGGAGCTAGATACATTTTCCAAAACAGTGCTCTCATGTAGATGTAGGCAGACGGCCTCCGCTTCTCAGTATCTGGATTTCTCCAAACGTTTCCTAAGTATGTTCGAAACAAGACAAGTGGCTTCTCTCAGAGTCAGCAATACAAGTGTCCAATATGGAGGTTTAAATACTTGCTATGACTAGAGTTAAAAGTCACCCAGTCACATCTATCCAATGATTCAACAGGAGCCCAAAGGATAGGAACAAAAACCAACAGAGAATATCATGTCTGGTGAAAATAGAACTCTAAAGGATAAGCAACCTTAATTTTGTTAAAACCTAATCTAAATTTACATTTTCATTTTTTCTATCACTTCCTTATACACACAAAATAATCTCAAAAAGTTTAAACATTTAGGGAATGTTTCCATACTTTCCAACATATCAGATTATAGGAAAGTTCTACATGCAGATAAATCTACTTCAGTTCAATATGCATCATTTCTGACAGTAACTTGTAACAACAATTTGATTTCTTTAGCATTTCAAAATCTGACACAGGTGTAGAACAAATTGTTTTTTTTTTTTTGTAGAGTATAGTATGCTTATACCATCACTGCTTCAAGAAGAGAGAAATTCCCTGTATAAAACTCACAATAGCTTACTTTCCCTATCCCATCATCTTCTGTGCAAATGCTTTTGATTTTCTCATGGGATAGCACATCACATGAAGGCTGGATCAAGGGAAAATTCAGAGCAAGTACTTTGATCACTTTAGGTAACTAATGGTATGTCTGAAGGAATCTTTCTTCTTGATGGAAATTACTTTAGGATTATTATGTTATGAAGGAAAATAACAGTGATGACAATTAATAATCATTGGTACTACCATCAAAGTTTAAAATGTGCAAGAGTTATGCTGACAGCATTGCATATTTCAATCTTACACTTATACAAAAATGTATCTATAAATTAAGTCTCATTCCTCCCGTCATATGGATGAATCTTTGTTTTACTATTATTATTTATCCAGCCAATTCTAGACAGGTGACATGCAAGTACAGGATTTCAAACCAAGAGCTATTCTATTCCATCCAAATGATTTTCTCCTCTATTGTTTCATGCCTTTATGGTCAGCTAACTCATTTTTCTTCATCAGATAACCAAAATAACATTTTGTTTCTGTAACCTTGACAAAGGATGAAATATTCCACATTAAAAGAGTTTTCCAGATGCCTAGAATTTGAAGTGGCCAAAATGTACTTTGACCATTTTGAATGGAGCTCTCTCAGATATATTTCCCACTATTCTGGCTCTCCAAAGTGTATGTGAAACCTCAGATGACCTTTCTCAGTAAGGCAGAGACTTCTGTCTCCTCCTCTCCTGCTCCAGTCTTCCACGGTGGGTTGAAGTTAGGAGTAACTAAGATAATAATGTTGACTTATCCTAGTACTAAGGTCTCCACATTGCATAAAAATACAGAATAAAATATATTGTTTGAGTAACATCTATTATTGTTCAGTTTGTTCAGTTATATCTTTTCTCTACATTACAACAATTTTGAC
Source organism: Hydrochoerus hydrochaeris (assembly GCA_004027455.1). Classification (NCBI taxonomy): domain Eukaryota; kingdom Metazoa; phylum Chordata; class Mammalia; order Rodentia; family Hydrochaeridae; genus Hydrochoerus; species Hydrochoerus hydrochaeris. Next base: position 28,907 of record PVLA01000170.1, on the reverse strand, counting down.
CACATAGTATTTTAGAAATATGTGACACAATAGTAACATTAAACTTATGGTGTACCTTAGGAGAGGCAGTGTAAACACTTTTGAAAGGGTTGCATGGTATAGAAGTATTAGTATATAAGATGATTATGTTATAATTAGATTCATAGAGGCTGTTCATGCTTTCCATTGTGTTATGCACTATTTTCAGATGTGATGAAGTTTAAGTAGCCAAATAATTTGGCTTAAAAACCGAGGGTGGCAGTGCATGCCTCCAGCACTCAGAAGGCTGAGTCAAAGGGATTACTTGGAGTTCAAGGCCAGCCTTGGCTACATAATGAATTCAAGGCCAGAGTGAATGACATAGTGAGATTATGTCTCTGTCTCAAAAGGACTAATAATAATAATAATAATAATAATAATCTGTCTTATATCTAACAGCATCACCATTGGCCATGTCCAATGTGGAATTTAAAATCAATATATTTTGTCCTTAATGGGCAGACTAATTTATCATCTGGAGAAAGAGGAAAATTATATTCTATCAGTTTGCTCCTCAAAACAATGCTCTGAATTAGGTAACAAGCATTCATAATTTACATGTGAAATGATAAAATATGTTTAAAATTGAACAAATCTATTGCTCATTTAAAAATTGTGATCTTATTAACTTATTGTTATTACTGTCTCCAAGGTTATGTCTTACTAGACATACCAATCACAAAAAAGTGAAATGCTGAATAGCCTTGATTATAAAGTGTTATTGGATAGTTTTTCAATAATTTGTGACATTTATGGAGGAAAAGATTCAGTGAAAGTACCCACTGACAAAAGAACCACAGATTTTAAAATATATAAACATTGAAAGTTCATCTTAGAATAGTTTGCAATAAAGGAATGGCATTGGCATCGTAAAAAAAATCAGTAGAATAAAATACATATTTTCTATGATTCTGAGGAAGGAGAATACTGCTTAGATATGGCATTAATATGGAGAATCCATACAAGAGTTAAATTATTGTAGGACCAGAATTTGATAGGTGGGTGATAATAAAATGTTGCAAAGATAAAATGATTTATTACTGTTATCATTAACTAGAAAAATAATGCAACATCTTTTCACCATCTGCTAGGTGTGGTTTTTATATTAATTTTCCCCAAATGAAAAGATAAGTTTGAAGAAGATCTACAACATGCTTTCACATTTACCTGTCTCCACATTCAAGCCATACTTAATTTGTAAGGACTGCAGTACCTCTCTGGTCCTCATAGGTTGACTGTACCAAAGTGAGAATGTGTGCTATTGGAATTCATTTGCCAGAGCCTGAAGAGCATGGATGCACATTGGAGATGTGCAGCCTCTTGGTACCTGTCTGGTAGATGTTACCTTTCACTGATCAGGGGATAGAGGACGCATCACTGTTTAAGTGCGAAGTGCTTGATGTGACATAAGCAGGATCATTTTAAGAGGGCAAGCTAAGCCGGAAAAGATTTTCACATACTCTCTAAATACACTTTTGAGTTTTGACTAATTTAAAGAAGCTTTACAAAAAATTGTCAAACAAAACTGCAAATTAAAACAACAAAATTAGCAATGATATCTTCTAATCACTTGCTAGTTTTCTAGTATTCTAAAATAGTTGTTTGTCATTCTCATGACTGTCTTATGGAAATTGATGCTTTTGGTGGGCGTTTTTCTCTGTTTAAGTAGAGCACTAGCAGTCATGATATTGGACATCCATATTTGAATATGTGTGAAATTCATACCTTAGGAACTAGAAACAGATGTTCCTGTCCTGGAGAGAAAAGATTTAACTGTTCATCAGACAATAGACCAGCTGGTGCTTGTTGTAACTGGTAGATCAGAGATAACTGACTTTAAAAACAAATAAGAAATAAGGAAGAAAACCCTAAAAGAGTAAGTGCCTTTATAGTTGAGTGGCATTATGAAACCAGTTGACAAAAAAAAAAAAAGAAAAAGAGACCGTGCAGCATTATATCAAATAGTAAATACTTTATTCTGAGGTAGAAGAAGTATACCAAGGTCAGCACATCCACCTAAGAAGGTCTAAACCATCTGATTCACATTATGGAAGTTTTAAGTCTTTTACTGTGTCGAGGAGGGGGAGTTAATATTTTAATTTAGAGTCACTTTTAAAGCTACTGCTAGCATAGGTAAAAATTTATAGTTTCACAGCTGTAGAGTTTTTAGATTTAATTAGAAGAACTGTTCCCTTTATGCAACAACTTTCTCACAGAGGTAGGCTGAGCTGATTTGAATTAATGTGCTTTAAATAATTTCTACTGAGTTTCCTGCTGTGAATAGCTAAATAGAAGTTTTGTGGTGCATGATTTTAAAAAGAGAATTTTTTTCTCTCTGTAACTGAGTACGGGATTTCTTTCACCTACCCTCAGCAACAAGAGTTTATATACAAACACTTTTATTAGAAGGGAAGAGGTCAATATAACCTCTATGTGTCAGCTCCATATCTATTGAGAAATGTATACTCAGAAATTTGGAGACTTAACAGACAAATTTCCTGTGAGGTTTTACCTTTGTCTTTATAAATATAAAATAATTGCAAAAACAAAGTAAGGAGGAAATAATACATGGTCAGTGTTTGTGTATGCTAAACTTGGTGAAATAATCTGAAATTGCTGAAATTAGAGAAAAGAGAAATTTCCTTTAGATTAAAGAGCAAAGAATCCAGAGCCCATTTAAAAATATCTGTCATTCATCTTAGGCCGAAGCTGCACCCATTCTGGCCTTTCTCAAAGATGTCAAGAAATTTCTTACTAGGGAGCAGGTTAGGGTCCTTGGACTTCACAGATTTATTAATTTCAATTTAACTTTTTGACTGTGATTTGTGGTTAGAAAACCTTTGGCTATACTGTTTCTTCTGGTCAAATATTTTATATGAAATTTCATGGATACTTCAAACAGTGTAAGTAACTTGGGAAAAAAGATGTTGAGTGTTTGACATTAAGTATTAATCACTTAACATTACACTAGCTAATGAAGACACATGGATTGGCTAAAATAAGAAAATTTTAAAAATCAGAAGCAAGCCCGTTAATTTTTTTAATGTTATTGTCTACCACAAGTCCACACCTCTCTTAATTGTTTAGGTGATTACTTCAAATGCACATTCTGCGTTCACTTCATCAAAATCTTTCTACTGAATCTCAGGTTGAAGAATTGCTTGCTTTTTCACTAAGGAGAAATAAAAATACCTGCCAGGAGAACTTCTGCAAGTTTCCACCACTACCATACATGCCCTGGGCCAATGCACTATCTTTATATTGATTTTTGTGTCTCTAAATAAGATGTCAGTGTTGGTATTGATTTGTTAGCTTTTCAGTTTCCTTGCCAATATGAAATCTACATTTTTTTCTTTAGCAACATTATACATATATATGTTATTCATCTATATACCTTAAATGTAATATTCTTATTTGGGATAAAAGAACCAAATTTTATTGTGATATTTCTAATTCTATTCTATTTACCACAAGGATCTGTAGTAAAATATGGTTGTTTGCTGTATCTCATTTACATCACAATGTTTTGCAATGTTTGTTTGCTGTTTATTTTTGATCATTAACAAATCTTTATGAGTTCCTTGCAAACCATCAAGATTTCTTCAAAAGACTTGCGTATGCATCTGATACTGTGCTCATGTTGTGTCCCCAGGACTTCCGACCTTCCCCAGCTGACCAGGATCCTGCTCCACATCTGCACCCCACACATGCTCGGACAGCCCTCACCGCTGTCCCGCATGCTGCCTTGCCTGAATGCCCATTTGGACCTTCACTTTCTCATCTCATGCCTCACATGTTCTTTGCTTGTCCACATTTTAAAAATGGCAATTTCCCAATAGTGTCTAGAAAAGAATGCATTGTAGGTAGGCTGTTTAGCTTGCTGATCTTACGTGTTGCAACTTGTTTTTATTAGAATCTCTACTTGAATGCCTCTGTACTAATTAAACAGCAACTCCCTGTTCCCAGCCCTGGGAATCACAATTGTAGTTTCTGTCTCCATGAATCTGACCACAGAGACTACTTACAGCAGAACAAGAGAAAATTTATCATTCTATGACTGGCTTATTTCACATAGTATAATGTATTTCAGCTTCATACATACTGTGGCATGTATCAAAATTTCCTTCAGTTTTATGTTTGAACAATAGTCTCCTGGGATTACATAACACATTCTTTTCCTTCAACCATTCTTACATAGACACCCAATTGGCTTCCATTTATAGGCTAGTGTAAAAAAAATGTTGGTATGAACATAGATATACATGTATCTGTTGGAATCACTTTCAGTTGCTTTGTACATAAACCCAGAAGTAGAATTACTAGATCGTATGGTAACAAGTCTCTTGAAGTCTTTTTTATACCATTTTTCCTGATAGTTGTTTTATTCTCCTCTCTTTCTTGCTCTCTGTCTTCTTTCTCTCTCCTTTCTCATAATCATCATAATGAATGTAAAGAGTATTTAATTTTGAATTTGTCTTTCATTTGTACATTTTCCCTAGAGAAATATCTACTCAAGTTCTTTGTCTACGTTTAAACCAAATTGATTATTTGTTGTTGGTTTATGAGAGTCTTAATGAACTCTGGATGTGAGTTTTCCATTAGATATATAGCCTGATCACTATATAGTCACTGGCAGGGAGCCAAGATCCTCACTTTGTAAACATCCTTACCTTGTGCAAGAGAGGGGTAGGGAGATGCTCACAGTATGAGGGAGGGAAAGAGGCTTGCTCTTCCTTTTCTTGCTTTTGTTGCTTTTGCTGTCTTCTGCTGCCTTGAAGTGTTGCTCCTGTGCCATGCCACCCTGCTTGGGAGCTGAACTTTGAGCTAAATAAACCTTTCCTTCCTTAATTTTGAGTGCTGGGTATTTTGCCTCAGCAATGAGAGAAAAGTAACCGAGACAGTGTATTAAGATTTTTATTGACTAATGTAATTATTTCCTGTAGAATGATCTTGGGAAAAATGCACATTATGCTTAATATTCTGTCCACTAAGCAATAGTCTACCTGTTTTATACAATATATGTTTGTTCAAACGCTCTATTTCCTAGTTGATCTATTTATTATGCTAAATATTAAAGTCTCTGATTACTATTATATTTCTTACTATGTGTTTGTATACAATTATCTCACCTTTCATCCTATTTGGCAATCTTTTATTTTTCTGGCTATTATTTTAAAGGCTACAAGTTGTTGACACACAGATAAAATTTTTGGTGTTCATAGCCCTTAAATGTAATGCTTATAAGCATAAAGTGAGGTACAGCAGACCTGGAATGGTGTCACACAGACACAGCATAGGAAACATTCAGTTACAGAAATCATCCTGAAAATAATTTTTGAGGTGAGTCTTAAATTATGAGAAGCCATTTGCCAGAGTGTGTGCAGTGTCATGACATCTAACCTTTTTACATGCACACCGAATTTTTAGAAGAATGATACTGATATTTAATATGTCAATTTAAAACATTAGAAACTTAGAAAATTAATTTTTTTATTTTCTTTTAAAATCTTTCCAAAGAGTATTTATTTTCTTCCATTCATATAATCTAAGGTATGATGAAAATATTTCCCCTGTGATTTTAGAAATTGTTTTAGCCTCTGCATATTATTATCAACTTTCTGAATCATAGTTCTTGTTCTGTTAATATTGTGTAGGAGTTGGTTCAGCGTGAAAATTTTGCCATTTACATTTTCTTTGACACATGTGTCTTTTCATCACAAATTCTTTAGCACTATTAATAACTCATCTTCCTCAAGCTCCTTAGGCTACATGACTACTGCTTTTCCTATGATGACTGGTCCAGCATCTTCAGGGTTAGAAATGTCTTCTGTGATGACTTTTGTGCATGGCTCAGATTGAACGTCTAGTGTCTCACAATTTGGTTTCTCTTTGGTTGCACTTTCTTGCACACGTTTCCTTGTCTGTACATGGATCATGCTCTCAGTTACCACCAGCTATGCTGTAAAAGAAATTGTCATGGACCCTTCAGTGCTTCTGTTACACAGTGATCTGTGGGCTGAGAACAGGCAGAGAGGTTTGTACATATTACAGCTATTGCTTCTATCAGATCATGGAAACTGGGATTTGATCTATGAGTTGGAGAATGGTGTTATTGGGGCCAATGGCACCAAGTGAGATTCATGCTTATTGGTGTTGTGCAAAGGAGGACAGCCTTTAAAAACACCCAAAGGAGTACATGTGAGCACCCTGCAGGAGACAGGAGGTAGCGGTGGGAGGAACTGTACTGGAGGAAGTGCCAGGCTTCTTTCTGTTGGATTTTGGATCGCAGGTATAAATGTTTTCAGTTATTCTCACTGGTCTTTATTTTTTAGAGGGGTATGCACCCCTTCATAGACTTAAGAATGTCCGTGTAATAACATTTTCATAGACATTATCTATATTAAGTCAGGATTTCTTGACTGCTATTAAATACAGGTTTATTCAAGTATCTGCTACTAATGAGTTACCAGTGTTTTAAACCAGTAAACTTTTATATCCAATTAGAATTATTATAATTCTATCAAATTAGAATCAACTACAAAAGTTACATTCATTACATTTTAGGTTAGGTTGCATGAATTTAAATACATGACACACTGGAAATATCTGAGAAAAAGCCTAGATCTCAAACTATTTAATTTATAACTGGAAATCGACATCCCCTTTGGGGATTTTTCTGAGACTGAAAGTTGGCATTCCCTTCTGATTTCTTGTTGTCAAAGGGATCTTGTCTATGCAAAGAGTCAGGGAACCAATAGATGGCCCAGTCCTTTCAGCTGAGCTTTAGCGTTCAATAGAAAGTGACACGTTTTTGTTGTTATTATTGCTATTGCTTTAGGCTTTTTGAATTGATGCTTTTGAAATATCCCAGGAAAACTTATATTGTGGTCTGAGTAGCTCCTCAGGCTTCTTGAGCTCCCACCAAGGAAAAGTATTGAAAGATATATGAGTTGGTGGCTTCCCATTCATATTTGTTGTTTTGTATCTCAAACCAGCCAAAAGCATTCAGGAGATCGGAGGAGGCCTGCAGCTGTGTTCTGCCTCTGCTGCGGCCTCCTCAGTCTGCCTGTCCTTCACTAACAGCTGTGATCCCGCATCAAAAGGGAGATGTGGGTCTGAGGAAAAACCCAAGGCTGGTTTCTTAATGAGTCTGAATTAGAGTTTAGAAAACAAATGATTCCAATAATGTGTAAGAGGCCAACTGGAGAGAAAGATGAACTCAAAATATCAATTCAGAGTCTGAAGAATGGTGTAGAGGAGATCAATTACACTGCAACATTTGGAGTTTGCTAGCTTATGTTGCTTAAAAATAGCATCCTTAGAGAAAGTAAAAATGATAGCTGAAAAGTAAGGGCCTCACGGGCTTTGCCAAGTGAACGGGCTGTGAGGTGTCCTTCACAGCCACGAGAGTAGTGACCACATGCTGCAGTCAAGCTGGACTCCAGTTTTCACGTCATAATTAGCAGTGCCCTGATATTTAGTAGTTGTGAGTTCTTGATTTAAATCTTCAGACAGGTATAAAATGCGGAATGGAGTAAAAGGACATTTGCCTGACCAGTGGCCTGGAAACGCTTGCCTTCAGCAGGCTGCTAAAGTAATGAAACGAATGGTGTGTTTTATGACAAGCGCAGTCGTGTCATAGCGTCTCATCAAGGATGCCTTAAATAGCTCTTCTAGTCTCCCTATATATTTTCTCAGTTAGTGAGCACTCCTCTTTCTACATCACTCAGAAAAAGGTGACAAATTAGCATTTCTCTCTAAATGAATTGAAGCTGAGAAACAAGGCAGTTTTTTTTGTTTTTTTTTTGTTTTTTTCTGTTTCATTTCCTCAGAGTGATAACAACTAAAAGATATAATTCTGAGGCAAATTTTCAGTGTCATGTTTTAGGAAGAACTATTTTTAGTTAAAAATTTCTGTGCTTAATTTTTAAGGCTTAATTGTATATATTTACTGAAACTTGCACTAGCAATCCTTCTTATCTTAATATTTTATTCAAGACTATATTTTATTTTAGAAATTAAAATTTTCTTTCTATGGCTATGTGTTTGAACAAGAGAATTATAAAGCCTAATTAAATATTTCAGAATTTTCCAGTCTTGAATTTGTCTTTATTATTGAAGTGAAATGTATATATTTATATGTTTTTAATTCTTGCTAAAAGTTTTCATATGAAATGGATGCACTCTATGGAAGGGTTCCTACAGAATATTCGTTATTGATGGGAGCATGAAAATATGTCTCAATTCAATAACTTCTCAGGTCTTCTTTCTTATTTTTGAGAGAAGATTGATGGGGAAGCTAGGAATTATTCCTTGGAAGTGTTTTAATCGAACTCAGTGAGACCAAGTTTTCAGTTTGTTCCACAAGTGCTGAATTGAGGCAAGTTTGAAAGCAAGCTTGAGAAAAGTGGAGTAATAGGGTCGTTCATGGGGAGAGCTGGTCAACAGTGATTACAGAGCAGTGTGACAGGTGCCCTCAGAGTAGGAACAGGACTTAATCACCCAGAAGGACATTTTTCTCTCCACTGAAAAACTTACTTTGATTTCTTTTTTTCATGCTAGATCAATTGCATCTGTTCTAGAACTTCATGCCACTGGGATCAGTCAGTACTCTTACTTCATATTGTCATGTGTAGTAAACATGATTTTGTTTTATTATGGGGACTTTGCCTCGTTTTATGAATAAAGCCATGTCTGTGTATACATTGTCATGTTCAGAGGTATTCAGTTTGTTTCTGGCTTGGAACTGAAAGTCAAAAATTTCTCTGGATGTGGTTACCCTATTCCAACCTCTGCACTAAGACAGGACTAGCATAGCATTTAGCATAGAAAGTCTAGCATAGCTTCTAGCAGCCTAGGGCCTGGTCCCCATAATAATTCCAGTCTCCATTCCTGGGGTGCTTAATAGTACAGTGTAGCTTGGCAACCCCCAGTTGAAGGAAAAAGGAGTTCTCTATGTCTTGCTGCTATCAAGGTGACTGCCAGCAAATCCACCCACTGAATGAGTCCAAGAAGCAACTTTCTACAAAAGCAAGAATAATCCCTCTACCAGAGGAATCAACTAACCTCATTTTAGGCCTCGTACTGTGGGCATCTATCAAATTAGACCATCAGATGTCCATGGAACTTCTGGCCACAAATTCTTCTTCCAGTTTCTGGTGGGAGAAATTCCTTAGGAATTCTAAAATTCCCACAACTCAAAAATTCCTTTCCTAATAGCAAAGCAATTCCTTTGAAACTTAATCAAGAGGAAAGACATGGTCTCTATCTTCCAGCTCTCTGAAGAGATAATCCTAATGCTGGTAATTTCCAGTTAGTGACCCACCCAGGCCAGTAACATTTACACTTATCAAAGGTTAGGTATCTTTGAGCCTGGCTTTCTTTCCCTCTTGCTCTGGGCTTCCTGTAAAACACTGTCACCTATATTTGAATTGGAAAAAAGGTCAAATCCTTCTCCTCCATTAGGTACTAAATAAAACTTGTTTTGCTGTTTTATCTGGAGTGTAGTTTTGTTTCACTTTGTCCAGACTCTGTGAATAAAGCAGCTATAATCATTTTCATGATTCTTTTTTATGTATGTGGGTTTTAATTTTCTTGGAAAAACAGTGAAGATGGAATTTCTGCCCCATAAAGTAAATGCATTTTAAGTTCTCTGAGAAACTCCTGGACTGATTTTCACAGTGATTGTGCTTTTCACTGTTGGCACCAGTAACACAGGAAAGTTTAAAGTTTATAGACAAACTAATGACATTTTTGGCATCAGACTTATAATAACCATTCTAATGATGTGTGACAGTACCTTATTGTGGTATTTAACTTTGTTTCTCTCATAATGGATAATTTTGGGTGTTTTATTTGCCTGTTGAACCTTCATGAATATTTTCTGAAATGATTTATTCTAATTGTTTGCACATTTTTATTGGGTGTGTCTTTTTGTTTGTTATTGCATTACTGTTAGGATTGTTTCTCCAGAATGTAGAGAATTCCTTCATCTGATCTAGTTATCAAAGTACTTTTTTTTGGTCTTCAGTTTGTGTTTTTCATTTATTGCCTTGTGTCTTTTGACAAAGACACTTTTATTTTGATGAAATGCATATGATTTTGTGATTGAGTTTATATTCCTCTTAAAAGATATATTTTTTTGAGGGCAGGACTGGAAAAATTTGGGACCATCAATCCTGGAGGCTGGGTGCCCGCTCAGCCCCCTTAGGACACTGGATGAAGCCCCAGAGGTTCCGCGGGCTTGAGTGGACTGTGCCCAGTGACCTTCATTCAACCAGGGGAGCCAAGCCCGCCGAAAGGGAAGCTAGGCCGGTGCCGTGCCACAAGGTGAGTAGCGGCTTGCCAGGGCAGGCCCAGAAAAGTTTGGGACCACTGATCCCAGTGGCTGGGAGCCCGCCCAGCCCCCTTAGGACACTGGACTATGCCCCAGAGGTTCCACGGGCTTGAGTAGACCATGCCCAACAACGTTCTCTCAACCAGGGAAACCAGGCCCACTGTGCAAGTGGAGCCAAAGCCATGTGAGTCCAAGTAGCAGAGAGTGCAGGAGATGATTTCGAACACATCCAGGGAAAGCTTTGGAACATCGCTGGAAACATGGAAATATAGGAAAATGGCAAAAAGAAAGACCAAAATGCAATCTCAAACCTCCAGCCCATCCCAAGAAAACCTAGGAGTCATGTATATAGAAAAAAATACTACATATGCACCTGAAATGCCTGAAATGATATCAACTGAAATAAAGAAGCAAGCACTGGAAGCTATGAGGGAACTCAAATCAGAAATAATCTCCCAGGTAAAAGAAGAAATGATAAAAGTAGTGAAAGAAATACTGAATGCATCCAATGAAGACACAGCTAAAAAATTAGAGGAACAAAGCAAAATGGTAGAATCCCTGAATGAACAGTTTAAGAAAAAAAAAAAATTGCATGAAGCAGATTCAAAGATATATACAGGAAATCAAAAACTCTATTGAAGGTTGCAAAAACTGCCTCAATGAAAGTGAAGAATCTCAGACCTCAAGATAAGATTGCAGCTAGTGAACAGGAAAGGAAAGATCTTCTAAAAATAACAAGAAATCAGGAAATAACAATTCAACAGCTACAAGATGATGCAAAGAAAAACAACATAAGATTAATAGAGATAAATGAAAAAGAAGGGGA
>PVLA01000170.1:0-17627 GCA_004027455.1 Hydrochoerus hydrochaeris | reverse complement strand
AGATGATGCAAAGAAAAACAACATAAGATTAATAGAGATAAAAGAAAAAGAAGGGGAAAACACAAATGATATCAAGAGGCTATTTACAGAAATAATGGCTGAAAACTTCCCAAACATGAGTATGGAAACTGACATACAGATTAGTGAAGCATATAGAACTCCAAATAGCCATAACCAAAACAAAACTATACCCAGACATATAATAATCACCATCCCAGAAATCCAACATAAGAATAGAATATTAAAAGCTGTTAGAGAGAAAAGACAGACCACCTATAAAGGAAAACCTATCAGAATCATAGCAGACTTCTCAGCACAAACAATGAAGTCAAGAAGAGAATGGACTGAAGTGTTTTAGATACTAAAGCAAAATGACTTCCAACCCAGGCTGATGTACCCTGAAAAACTGTCCTTCAAGATGGATAGAGAAATAAGATACTTCAATGACAAAGAACAGCTGAAGAACTTCATGATCACCAAACCAACCCTACAAAGAATACTGAAAGACATTCTAGATACACTTAGGAAAAAAACACTAAGCAAGACAGACAATCAAACAGAATGGAAAGTTAAGATACAACATCAGAAAGATAACATGTCAACAATAAACCAACATATGCCAGTTATAACCATTAATGTAAATGGCCTCAATTCACCAATTAAAAGAAACAGACTGGCAGAATGGATCAAGAAACAATTTCCAACCATATGCTGTCTACAAGAAACCCAAATAACCCAAAAAGAAACTCATAGACTGAAAGTCCAAGGATGGAAAACAATACTCCATGCAACAGGAACTCAAAAAAAAGTGGGGGTAGCTATTCTGTTTGCATACCATGTAAACTTCAAACCAAGAATGGCCCGAAGAGATAAACAAGGTCACTATATATTAGTCAGGGGAAAACTGCAAGATGAAGAGGTAATCTTAAATATATATGCACCAAATTCCAGAGCACCCAACTACACAAAGCATGTATTAACAGAAATGAAAAATCAAATAGGCAATAACACAATTATAACAGGAGACCTTAACACACCATTGACACAAAGGGATAGATGAACTATACAGAAAATCAGCAAAGAAAGAACTGAATCACACCTGTGAACAAATGGATTTGATAGACGAATACAAAGTGTTCCATCCAACAACATCAGAATATACATTCTTCTCAGCAGTACATGGGACATTCTCTAAAATATACCATATACTAGCCCACAGAACACACTTAAGTAAATGCAAAAGAATTGAAATTTTCCCATGCATGTTATCGGATCATAATGATGTGAAACTGGAAATTAATGATAAAAGTAACTGCGAAAACCCCACAAACACGTGGAAATTAAATAATACACTCTTGAGCAATCAGTGGGTCACAGAGGAAATTAAAAAAGAAATTAAACAATATCTACAAGCAAACAAAAATACAAATACAACTTACTGAACCTGTGGGATGCAATGAAAGCAGTCCTCAGAGGAAAATTTATTGCACTGAGTTCCCACATTAGGTAAACAGAACAAACGCAAATAAGTAACCTGACATTACACCTCAAACATCTAGAAAAAGAAGAGAAAGCCAAGCCCAAAGCCAAAAGAAGGGAGGAAACTATAAAGATCAGAGCAGAAATTAATGCAATAGAAATTAAGAAAACAATACAAAGAATCAATGAATCAAAGAGTTGGTTCTTTGAAAGAATAAATAAAACTGATAAGCCCCTAACCAACCTAATTTAAAAAAGGAAAGAAAAGACTCAAATTCATGCAATATAGAATGAAAAAGGTGAAATCACTATCAACCCTGTGGAAATACAGAAGATCATCAATAAGTATTTTGAAAACCTCTACTCTGATAGGTTTGATAACACAGAAGAAATGGATAGACTCCTAGAAACATATGAACCACCAAAGCAGGATCAAGAAGATTTAAAACTGCTGAATAACCCAATTTCTATTAATGAAATTGAAAATGTAATCAAGTCTCTACCAACAAAGAAGAGCCCAGGCCCAGATGGATTTACTGCAGAATTCTACAAGAAATACAAAGAATACTTAATGCTGACACTCCTCAAACTCTTCAATGAAATTGAAAGAGAAGCAATTCTCCCTAAGGCATTCCTGGAAGCAAATATCACTCTAGTATCAAAACCTGAGAAAGACCCAACTAAAAAAAAAGAGCTACAGGCCAATCCCCCTAATGAACATAGATGCAAATATTCTCAATAAAATATTGGCAAACAGGATGCGGCAAATCAAGAAGATTATACACCATGACCAAGTAGGATTCATCCCTTGCATGCAGGGATGTTTCAACATACGTAAATCAATAAATGTAATCCACCATATCAATAGAGCCAAAAACAAGAATCGCATGATCATATCTATAGATGCAGAAAAACTTTTGATAAGATCCAACACCCATTCATAATAAGAACCTTACAGAAAATTGGAATAGTTTTTACCTTAATATGATAAAGGCCATCTATGACAAACCAACAGCCAGCATCATATTAAATGGCCCAAAACTGAAAGCCTTTACCTTGAAATCAGGCACAAGACAAGGATGTCCCTTCTCCTATTCAACTTCTCCTATTCAACATACTACTGCCAGAGCAATTAGACAAGAGAGATAAATAAAAGGAGTAAAGATAGGAAAAGAAGTTAAATTATCATTATTTGCAGATGACATGATACTCTACATAGAAGACCCCCAAACCTCCATTGAAAGACTCCTAGATATAATAAATAAATTCAGCAATGTAGCTGGATACAAAGTCAATACTCAAAAATCAATAGCATTCTTATACACTAACAACAAAATCAACACGAGAGAAATAAGACAAGCCACACCCTTCACACTAGCATCCAAAAAAATGAAATACTTAGGAATTAATGTAACAAAAGATGTAAAAGAGTTGTACAGGCAAAATTATAATACCCTGAAAAAAGAAATTAAAGAGGACCTCAGAAAATGGAAAGACATCCCTTGTTCATGGATAGGAAGAATAAATATTGTAAAAATGGACATTCTCCCAAAATTGTTGTACAGATTCAATGCAATCCCAATGAAAATACCACTAACCTACCTCATAGATCTAGAGAAATCACTCTTAAAATTCCTCGGGAACCAGAAGAGACCTAGAATAGCAAAGGCAATTCTAAGCAGCAAAGCCAAGGCAGGAGGCATCACAATCCCTGACTTCAAGTTATACTACAAAGCTACCATAATAAAATCAACATGGTATTGAAATAAAAACAGGCTTGAAGATCAATGGAATAGACTAGAAGATACAACTATGAACACACTCAGCCAACTTATCTTTGATAAAGGGACAAGCATGTTCACTGGAAGAATGACAGTCTCTTTAATAAATGGTGCTGGAAAAACTGGATTTCTATATGCCTAAAACTAAAATTAGACTCATGCCTATCACCATGTGCTGAACTAAAATCTAAATGGATCAAAGATCTAAATATTAAAACAGAAACACTAAATCTGTTGGAAGACAAAGTAGGTAAAAATCTTGAAGACATAGGGGTTGGTAGAGAATTCATGAATAAGTACCAAACTGCACAGTAAATACTTACCAGAATCATTAACTGGGATCACATCTTATTAAAGAGTTTCTGCATATCCAAAGAAATCTCCAGCAGAGTGAAAAGAAAACCCACAAACTGGGAAAAAATCTTAGTGAACTGTCCCTCAGACAAAGGACTTCTGTCTAGAACTTATAAAGAGTTAAAAAAAATCAGACCCACGAAATTCAAAGACCCAACCCAACAAAGGGCATCCGAGATGAATACACAGTTCTCAGATGAAGAAATATGAATGGCAAATAAATACATGAAAAAATGTTTATTATCATTGGTCATTAGAGAAATGCAAATTAAAAGCACACTGAGATACCCTCTCACTCCAGAAAGAATGGCCAGGATCAACAAAACTACCAACACCAAATGCTGGAAAGGCTGTGGGGAAAAAGGAACTCTTCTGCACTGTTGGTGGGAGTGTAGACTGGTGCAACCACTGTGGAGGTCAATCTGGAGATTCCTCAAAAAGCTGGGGTTGGAGGTCCCATTTGACCCAGCTATTCCACTCGTAGGCATATTCCCTGATGAACTGAAAACATCTTACCACAGTGATATATGTGCACCCATGTTTATAGTGGCACAATTTGTAATAGTCAGATCTTGGAAACAACCTAAGTGCCCATCAATCGAGAAATGGATAAAAAGTTGTGGTACTTTTATACAATGGAATACTACTCAGCTATATAGAATGATCACATTGAGATATTTATAAATAAATGGATGCAACTTGAGACCATACTCATATGTGAAATAAATCAAACTCACATGTATAAATACCATATAGTCTCCATAGTGTAAGAAATTTTAAGAATACAGAAAATTTTATGGAAATCATCATTCACCACTGTACTGCTTTGATGTCTTATGTCTTCATTCATTGGTTCGAATGGTTTTATTCTGTTTTGTTTGATCTTAATATATGTGATCATATGAATAGTTACTTTGAAGACAAGACAGTATGGTAGCCAGTGTTGATTTAATATCATCTTGCTCTGAAGTCCTACCATGCTCTTGTTTTTCTATTACCATTGGTTCTATCACGTTGTGTCTTATTGGATTTTAATATGTATAATAGTATAAACATTTTTTTATGGAAAATGAAATAATATAGTAGCCATTGTCCATCTTCTGTTGGTTTAGAATGCCTTGCAATACTTTCATTCTCTTGAGTGGTTTTATTCTATTTTGCTACGTTTAATATTAATGTGTGTTAAGCTAAGCTCAACTATTTGAAAGAAAGAGACATTATGATAGTTACTGTTAATATCTTATTCTCTTGTTGTGAAGTGCTATATTGCTTACATTGTTCTGTTCTGATCTGCTTAGATTTGTCCTCTTTTGTTTTATTCTCTTTAAAATAAAAAAAATTTAAAAGACATATTTTTATACTTCAAAGTTAAAAGGAGTATTAATTGCCCTCTATTTTAATACTTTAGCTTGCACACTTAGGTCCACCATCAAATTATAATTTAATTTATGCAGTTTGGTAGTTTTTAGAACTTTTTTTTTGTAGTGGGGGTAGAACTCACGACCTCACTACCTTGTGCTTGACAGGCAGACACATGCACCACTGAGCTAACTTCCCAGTGCTGTGGTTGTTTTTAGATCCTCCATGATGTTCTAATGGTCCATGCATACACTGGTTTCTTAAACAATACCAGATTCTGTTGTTATTGTGGGTTTTTTTCATAAGTATTGAATCAGACTGTATAAATATTCCAAATCTGTTGTTCCTTTAGTAATTCTCTGCAAAGTATCCTATGGTGTTTGGCTTGGAATTTTAGAGAACAAATTGAACTTCTTAACCATACTAAAGCCTTTAATCCATATCATGACCTTTCTTCCTCTCAATTTATTCATCTTCCTTAATTTTTCTTGCCACTGATGTATAATTTTTGAGTAAAAATACATTTTATTAAATATATCTCTAAATTTTCCCATATGAATTTGACAAACTTGTATAATTTTGATTTAATTGTTTCACATTACTTATGCTAGTATATACATAGAAAAAATAATAATATCTGTAATGTCCTGGATATATACTACAATACTGTTAAATTCACCTACTTTTTTATTTTTTGCCTTACATAGAATTTTCCCCTTATTTGATCTCATTCTGAATAATTGTGCTGTTACTTCTTGCTTTCCAATCTTTTTGCCCTTCAATTCTTTTCTTTTCTTACTTCACTGTGGCGAACCTCTTTGCAAAATTCTGAAAATGACTATTTCAGCTTTATTCTCATTACTAGAGAAAAAAAAACAAACCCAAAAACAAAAGTACTGAGTCTTCTTCCTTAAAGTCAGTTTGTTAATGAGTTTCCACAAATGTTTTCTTCAAATGGAGATTTATATCTGTTTCTAACTTGTGAATGTTAACGATGAAATATTAGTTTTAGATTTTATCAAATGTTTTCCCTACATCTCTTGAAATGACTGAATAATTTGCAGATATTGAATGCTCAACTAATCTGAAATTTTTGACATGAACCCCACTTTACCATGAGGTATTTTCCTTTTCATATATAATTGAATATATATATATATATATATATATATATATATATATATATATACTGAGTCCATGCTTATCTCTGGTAATATTTTCTACCTCAAAAGCTTCTTCAATCCTTAGATTGTCTTTATAGTTATGCAGGACATACTCTGTAAAATTTTCCACGGCTTTCTCTAAGCAGCACCTTCCCTTTGTTATTTTTTCTTGAAAACCTTTGCTAGAAAGATTCCTAGAAGCCCAAACTTGACACCTTTCTTTTTTCACTGGCCAAAAACTCTTCCAAATAAACTAGGGTAATTATAGCATTTCTTTCATTTATTTATTTTCTTTTAAAGATTACTGTTGTACTGCCTGTAAACAATTATCTAAAATTATAATGTCATTGATTATTATTCAGTTTTCTACTCATGAAAGTGGCAGGCTGATTTCCATTTCTGTAACTCTATCAAGAAATCATATATGCTAAGATTTTGAAGTTATCCATAGTATTGATTATATATCAGGGATATGAGGGTAATATCATTTATTCATCTAAATGCTAGTATTTCTTTCCCTGAGTCTGAAAATTCTAATGTTTTTTAAGGACAATATTAATAAGAAAACATGTAAAATGATAAAGTATAAAGATAATATGATGTGGTTGAACCAAAAGGCAGTACATATCTTGACAAAACAGTGTTTTAAAACACAGCTGTGCATGGTGACATACACCTGTAGGAGTCTGAAGCAGAAGAACTGTAGTAAGTTTGAGGCCAGATTGGGCTACATGCTTAAATCAAGGCCAGCTTGAGCTACATACCAAGATCATGACTCAAAAAAAATTAAAAATGGTTATTCTAATATTATAAAAAACAACAAATCAACTATTATATTTGTAGTTATGTTTAAAATAAAATTTAAAGTAAGTTTCAGAATTAGTATTATCAAAGAGTTCTATGAAAATCAAGTTTAAATTCGATCTGGATCCTGTGGACTCTAATTATCTACCCTACTCTATTCGTGCTAGAGAAGACAGAAGAATCCCGTCCTCCTGTGAATGGCACCCGTGTTTCTCAGCTTGTGCCTGTCCTCTTTCCTGTGCCTGGGCACACCCATATATTGCTCCTTGGAAGGATTTGCTCTGCCTTAAATTCTCCACCAGATAAGTACTGACATGTACAGTGATTTTTTCTAGAAGTTCTTTAAATGGTTTTGTTCCATGACACCTTGTAGCTTCCAACTTGTTATCAAATTTCATCTTATTGTGTTTGTTTCTCCACAAAATGGTTTTGTGATTTGCATTGCACAAAGTCAGAGTATAACTTTTCAACCCTGAATACCCAGAGGCTAATAGTTTGTTTAACAGAAAAGTTGTTATTAAATATATGGTGCATTGTGTATTGAACAAATTGACGAACTAAGCAAATGAGCAAATTGACACACTAATACAGTTGTGATGTAATAAAATGTATTTCCAAACATCTCAATTTATGCTGCTGTACTGAGAATCAAGTGGAATGGAAAAGGTTCTATTTAATAAGATTCCTTGCTTTGAGGGTTGCAATCTTTAGTGCTTTTGACCGTATAAAGAATGCACATTACAAAATATAGAAGGTTGCAGTCAGCTGCCTGCTACTGTGCCATTGTTCCATGTGCCTAAGTTTCATTTTCTCCCAACACAAAAGAAAAGTATGTAGTGAGTCAGATGGTGACCCCCTCATCAAAATTCACAGACATCCTAATTCCTGGCCCTAGTAAAGGTGGTTGTATTTATGAAAAAGAGTCTTATCAGTTATAATAAGTGTAAGGATCTTGAGATGTGATCATCTCTAATTATCTAATGTGCCCTAAAACCAAGGACAAGAGCCTGCCAGGAGACAGGAGATAGGAAGTTACAGCTATAGGGGAAAGCCTGTGGACACAGAGACAGTGATTAAAGTTATCACTTGTGAAGTAGGAAAATAGCTAGACTATGTCTAAGTTGCTCCAATGTTTTCAGAGAAAAGAAGTATGCTTGAGAGCATAAGAAAGACCTAAGTCACCCATACACTAGTGGCTTTAACTTGTTCATGGCTTCTAATAGTAGCAGAAGTACCAAGTCTTACCCACCTGGATGACAGGGTTAAGGTGCTTTATTACTTTCTCTTTCATGTGTCATGGAAGGAAATGAGATTGGAGTGAGATTATAGTAATGAGAAGAGAGGGATTGACTCCAAGTGTAGCTTGGAAGTCTTGGAGACCGAAGAAGTGCTTGAAGCATGTCCAGAGGTCTGAAGTGTTATTATCCTTTGTTGTGAGGATAAGAATGAGGAATAATCCTTTAAAAATATGAATAACACAAACACTGCCAAAGCACAGTGTTGAAAGCTTACTACAATAGAACAGGACCACACCAAATGTGTCACATTTGTAGTGTAATGTTTTATGAAAGCTGCTTACATGGAGAGTTAATTTTCAGTTGTTTACACTGATTTCTCCTGGGAAGGAACAAGTACGTGGGATTAAAAGATGAACTCCAAATCTCATTTTTGATTAAACAATCTTGCTGAGGTTCTTAATCTTGCCAATTTTTGGTGACAAAGACTCCTTGTCTAATATCACAAGGAATGATCAGGTGTAGAATGACACAAAGATAGTTTTTAAAGTTAAGTATGAATAATACTTAAGTATGGAAAAACAATTCCTTTTATTATTTAGCAGTATTAATATGTGGGTATTCTGAAATCGCAGAATTTGAAGTAAATAACCAAAGCCACAACTGTAGAGTGAATATATTAATTCTTCCTTGTTCCTCATCACTGACAAGACAGGAGATTAAAGACAGACATTTATATTTTACCCCCCTGTTGTGGTTTGTGATTCAATGGCTTCCCAAGCCTCATGCAGTCATGGAGGCAGCTGAATCTAGCATTTGTGCTTGGTTTGTTGTCTAGTGCTGGGTTTGGCAATGTGAGTACTGCAGCTGCCCAGAGGCAGGGAGCCAGAGCATAATATAAGAGAAGGAAGAAGTTACGCTTTTCCATTTTTGTCTTTTTCATTCTTTTTGCTTGTGACCACCATGAATGGCTGCCCCTTAGCCATACCATCCCGCCTCAGAGCCAGCTGATCATGGACTGAAACCTCTGAAAACTATAAGCTACATAAGTCTTTCCTTCCTTCATTTTGGGCATCGGGTATTTTGTTTCAACAGTGAAAGAAAAGTAACCAAGACACCTTCAACTTCCAAATTTCACAAAGAGTTAATAAAATCTTTAGTGAAATAGTAAAGAGGAAATCAACATGACATTCACAATTTACTAGACAAACAAAAGTATCTTCCTGGGGAAGTTTTGATGATGAAATACTGACATTCACTCCATCCATTTCAAAATCAAATTAAAGGCCTAAGGGAAGATCTCCAAGAAGACTTAACATTTTTCATGTTGTATATATGTATAATACAATAATTCTTAAAGTGATGGAGTTTTTTCCTGGGTGTCATAAAAAAAGAAAGAGGATAAAATGGAAAATTGGAATGAGCCTGAAGAGTCCCAAATTCAACCTCTTCCTATTGACATTTTCTGAGGTCTGTTTACAGTGGTTTATAATCCAATATCACAAGATAATTGACATTCTCTTTTATATGGTGTTTACTATGCCATCTAATTATTCTTTATCTGTTGTTGTTAGTGATGGTTAAAAATAGGTTCAAACAGAAGTGCATTCAGAGATGGATTTTGTGTGTGTGTGTGTGTGTGTGTGTGTGTGCGCGTGTGTGTAAGTTCATCCCACACACAGTGGGCATTGGCTACAATTTTACCAAAATTATAAGACCAGAAACACTGGCTGGTGACATCTCAATCCTGTGTACTATTTCCTTCTACTCTTCTACGAATCATTTTGATCAAATACAAGGTTTCTTGAATTCCCTGTCTCCATATTTTTAGTGAAGAAAGAAAACCTCTTGGAGCTTAAAAATCAAAAACCATTGCACATGACAATGTCATGTTTTATATTAACATAGTGAAGATTGAATATTTATATTTTCTTTTGTAAATTTTTCCATAACTGATCATGAAGAAAATTATCATTTTGAAAAGTTAGTAATCACAGAAAATAATGAAAGGACAATAACACAGTTTACCTATGTGATGGTCATATGTACAGCAGAATTCTAGTGGCCACTCCATAATTGCAAAATTGTATGACACAGATTCTAGGATGAAATACACATATACATAAAACCCTGACATTTCTGACCAGGGGTTTAGCTCAAAACAGCAAACAAAAAAAAAAAACCAACTCTGGCATTTTAACAAGTACAGCTTTTATTATGTGGAAATAGAACAAATTACGTTTTAAGCTGAAAATTATAATTTTTAGGTGTTTCAACTAAATTTTTATGGCCATGACTAACTTGTATGTCAATCATAATTGCTTTGTGTGCATTCCTTACTCCCTTCCCTAATAAGTATGTCATAGATGAAACATTACTCTCCCGCTCATTACGTTCTTATTTTGCCACTCCAGCCGAAATCCTTGCACAGTTCACGGGCCAGAGGAATGTTTGATGACATTTAAAACATCCGTGTTTTCATTTACACAGTAAAGAGGAAGAGATACAAAGCAGCTGCAATAAAAGACTAGCTCTCGTTGTGTCTATCTGTCCTTCCAGTCAAATTGTTCAGAGGTATTTGACTTTTATATATGCAGGTTCAATAGATATGATTAATTTTATCGTTTTTAAGGCATTGCTGCCTCTTTTGACTCACCTGCAACACTGCTCAAGTCACAGATATAAGGAGGCCACTCCACTAGATATTAGCGACTTGAACGTGAAGTAGATCCCAAACTCATGAAGGCTCCCTGCTGCAGACCTGTATTTTTCAAGCTGCCTAGAACAGGCAGTTTCACTGCCAATCTGCCATAGACCAATGCTTGTATGAAATACAGCACAAGAAAAATGGAATAAAAAACCTGAATTTAAACAGGAAATTTTATTTTTTACATTCAAGAAATATAAAATTGCTCTCCCCCCCATTTTCCATCAAGGACTGGCAAATGACATCGCTGGAGTGCCCAAGGGGAACTCTGACAAGGTCATGGGCACACATAGCTAGAGCTGTCCTCCTCTAGTCCTCTTCTCTGCGCCCTCCCAGTGACCTTCTCCATCCACCCCGGTGGTGCTCGGGAGCCCGGTAGCAGGGACAAACTAGTTTATAATTTTTCTGGATTGTTCAAAGGAAGTGTTAGGTACATATCTATATGTGTCCCCAAAACCTCTCGTGCTCACTGAGGCTTTTGGGGGTTGAATGGATCCCGGATGCCTGACGGGGTCAGTCCACTGATGGGTTTATAGTTAAATGTGCTGTTGGGGGGAGGAGTCCCGTGAGTGGAGCTGTGTCACTGGCGGGATGGCCGGGAGGAGGCTGTCTCCTCCCCTCTTCTGATTTCTCTGCCTCCTGCTGCCAGGCCAAGAGCTTTCTCAACTGCCTCGCTGCCCTGCAGTGCTACCCAGAGCCCGCTAAGTAGGACTGAAATCTCTGTAAAATGTGAGACAGCGGCCTTTCACCCTGAGAGTTGCACGTGTCTGGTGTTGGGTCTCAGTGACAAGAAAAGGAGTAAAGACAGGGCGGCATCTTTTGCATGGGACTCAGCAAGTTCCTTGACAGAGGCTGCCATCTTTGGGCATAAAGACAGTTTTGAAAGCTGAAATAATAATATTCTTTGTGTCTTTCTTTTCTTTTTTCAAAAATTTTAGCAGTGCCATAAATTTTCTTATGAAATTTGAAAATTTGCTAAAATGCATTTAAAACACATTTATCTCCTTTTTCTTAGTTTCCAAATATGTAGATATATTTCTACCTTATGTTTTTCTTTTGGCTACCTTCATGCTATAACAAACCAAAAAACACACAACAGATGTGTGTGTGTGTGCAGACTGTGCACATGTACAAAGGGTAGATTGTATTAGTTTGCTTTTCTCATTGCTTAGACAAAATATCCAACACCAAAGTTAAAAAAGGAATAATAAAAGTACTATTTTTTTAAAAAAGGAAAGGTTTACTGTAGCTCACGGTTCATCAAAGTTTTAGTCCTTATCCTGCTGTCTGCAAAGCAGGGTGGTTAAGTAGAGGAGCACTGTCCAGGAGGAACAGCCCCTGCTGAATGAAGTAGGGCAGGCAGGAGCCAGCAAGCAACAAGCAAGTGACAAGTGACCGCACTATCCCACTTTCTGTCTCTTATATTCTCTTCAAGCTACTCACCCATAGGGCAGGTAGTACTCACACCCAGAGTGGGGTACCCTTAATCCTACCCTGAACTACGCTAAAGCAATCAGTAGATGTATTTAGTTATCACACACACTTAATCCCAGCATCACACATGTAATTCCAAGGTCACACATTAGATTCAGACACCTCTGAAAAGCCCCTCTTATCTGCATAAAGCATTGGGGGGACCACTAGACATTCATAAAATAGCCCCAAAATGCATTGCATATTTACATTTTTAGAAACTTGTTACAATAAAAGACACATTACCAAGAATGATGTGATAAATTCTTTGAAACAGGGGGAATATTTTGAATATTTTAATTAGAATAGCCAAGTCTATATTTACTATTTTCCTCAATTTTTCTACCTCTTAATTTTTTTTGTTTATTTAGTATGTTAACATACTAACTTATCAACAAAGAAATTAAATGTTTTAAAGCCCACTCAAATTGTTTTTTTTCTGTTGACATTTGTCTCCTGCATTTTAAAAATTGCATTTTTCTATTCTGCTTTATAATCATAATTATGTTTTTCCATTTTAATATTTTGACAGAATAAAATTGGTAAGCCTTGACTTATTTCTGCTACTATATAGTGTTTATAAAACAGACAAGTAAATTCCTAGGATTACATAAATTTCTCCACAACTAATATAATGTCTGTCATAATCACTGGAAAAAAAAAGCATTGAAGGAATCTGCTTTTACTTCGTCAAGTACTCAGAATATAATACTTTATATGCTTTGAATACTTTTATGCTTTGAATGAAAAATTTCTTCTATTTTCTTCTTATTGTTTCATAGTTTCTCTTGCACACATAATATTTCTTTTTACTTTGATTTCCTTATTTCTCACATATTCCTTATAGCATTAATTATTTACCTATACTATTGAGTTAATTCCATTTTTTAAACTTTCTTATGGATTCCATTTTATGATCCAGGCACTGTGTAAACACTGGGTTAAAACATTTAAACCACATAATAATTGTGAGAGCTCTGTACATGATGTATTTTGATTCCTCATTTTTCACGCATTCCATTCTCTTCCTTTCAAATCCTGTTTTCTTTGCTATTTATAGGGCATTGTTTCCTTTGTATCCTTTTTTAAAATCACCTTTTTTGCCCTTTCATGTTTTTATCCTGGAGAAAGTCTGCCATGGAGGAATGTAGATTGAGATCAGTTTCCAGAATTATTAGCAGTGGCCACCCTGTCATTTCTCCCCTTAACTCTGTCATGAGGGCCCACAGTGGTTGTTGTCATGGTAGCTACTCTTGAGTAACTGAAGTACATCCTCAAGTATTATTCTCAGAAAGTGTGTTTGTGACAGAAATGCACCATTTCTTTGCAATGGCAACATTTTTTTATTTAAAGTGAAAAACAGAAAAAGGATAGAAATATTACAGAATTTCAGAAAAAGGATAAACAGTAAGAAATCACTAGTTGATAAATTACATATTGTTCTTTTAGAAATAGTTTTTCAAGTTACAGAATTAAAGCAAAGTGGTCACTGAAGCAATGAGACTGCAAATAAATCTGTTCAACAATCCAACAAGAACCTAGAAATATGGTCATCAATCCCACACATCTAAACATATATGCAGCTATATCTTTTATAGCACTTGCTATTTCCTTTTTTTACAATAGCAATTAAACATTTTTAAAATTTTATTTAAAGAGAAGAAAACAAAGCAAAACACAAGAAAAGGGTAGCAACATTACAGAATTCTAAAAGAAAGAAAGAAAAAAAGGAAAAAGAGAAAAAAAACCCACTAAGAAATCGCTAGATTATAAATTACATATTGTCATCTTGGATGTAGCTGTTCAAGTTACAAAGCTAAGGATACATAGTACACATTCAAACAGTGAGACTGAAAACAGTTCTGCTCAAAGATCCAACACAGATTCAGCAATATGGTCATCTATTTTACACACTCAAACATACATGCAGTTATATCCCTTAGAGCATTTTCTTTTCCTCTCTTTTTTGCAATAGCAATTGCACATTTTGTTTTTTAGTACATGTAGTTCTTATTTACTTTTTACACTAGAGACACAATATGATATTTATAAATATGATTCTTATTTATTTCACTAATGAGGATAGTCTCAAGTTGTCTGCATTTACCTATGAAGGTCTCAAGATCATCCTTTTTTATAGCTGAGTAATATTCCATTGTATAAAAATACCACATCTTTTTCATCCACTCTGCAGTTGATGCGCATCTTGGTTGTTTTCAGGATTTAGCTATCACAAATTGTGCAGCTAGGAACATGGATGCACATATATCACTGTGATATGAACTTTTCAGTTCTTCTGGGAAAATACCCAAGAGGGGGATAGCTGGATTGAATGAGGCTTCCAATCCTAGTCTTCTGAGCATTCTCCATATGGATTTCCATAATTGTTGCACCAGTCTATATTTCCACCAACAGTGGAGCAGTGTTCCTTTCTCCCCGCAGCCTCACCAACATTTTTTATCAGTTGATTTCTTGATGGCAGCTCTTCTTTCCAGAGTGAGGTGAAATCTCAATGCTGTTTTAATTTGCATTTCTCAAATGACCAGTGATGGTGAACATTTCTGCATGCATTTATTTGCCATTTGTATATCTTCCTCTGAGAACTGTGTGTTCATCTCAGATGCCCATTTTTGGAGAGGGTCTTTGAATTTGGGGGTTTTGATGTTTTCAAGTCTTTATATGTTCTGGACACAAGTCCTTTGGCAATGACAACATTTTGAACATGCATCAATGTCGTAGTTAAATTGGAGTACATATTCAAACTTATTTTTCCTCAGAATTTTATTTTTTTGTTGGTTTTCCTTGAATTAATTTTTAAAATTGAGTGTATTAGTATATATTTGTGATACATAGTGACATTCAGCTTCTGGGTTTGATCTATGTGTTTCCTTCCCCTGCTCACCCTTCTTATTGTCCTTTTCTTTCACCAGATCACCTTCCCATCTCAACAGCATCTACCTTTGCTTTGCTGCTTTCTAACATGGCTGTTTTATTTTGCTCCACAAGCTAATTATGTTGTTTTTTCATGTTAGAGAAAATGTTCAATATTCATTTTTTTTCCTTTTGTGTGTGTGTGTGTGTGTTGCCCAGAGGTTTCTGTGCTCTGTAGCCTCTGGCTTCTTGGCTTGTGGTGGGGTACTGCCTTATAGGTGACAGGGTCAGCTGCAGGCAGAGTACCCTGCACACGGGAATTACCTGGTGTCTGGAGCACCATCAGTGAGTTTCTACTCTGATGCACAAACTACTTTGCTGACCAGAGTCTCACTGGTGCAGCCTGTTGGTACCCTGAGGCACAGCTTTCCCAGTAGTCAGTCCAGTCCTAAATCCTTGCTAAGCCTTTCCTGCCTTTGTTCTTACTTATTCAAGAACCCTCCAGTGCTTGCTGTCTGTTCTCTGAGTGATTCTCAGTCTTTCAATGTTTCTGGTGTCCTAATATGGGAATATCTCCCTGGCTGAGTTTTGTCTCTCAGAGGGTAGTGAGAACAGGTGAGGAGCTTATCCTAGGGGTCTGGGCACTGCTAGGACACTGTCTGCTTCCCTAGAGATATTGCTGGCATAGGTGTCAGGGATGCAACCTGATTCCCTTTTTTAACCCCTCTGATACCAGCTGCAATCTCGTGTGTGTCTCCTTCAGGGTGAGTCCATATTGGACTTTGTTTTCCTCCACATTTTCAAGGCTTGCACCTCCCAAAGATATTCTTAAGCTCCCTTACACACCTGTGCACCTCGTCATCCATGATCTAGTTTTCCATTTCATCAGAATTCTGTCGGCCTTCTTCTTTTGGGTAATAAAGATAGACACTTTTAATTAACTCTAATTGCTACTCTACACTTTTATCCTTTACTCATGAGCTTTAGTAATTACTCATGGATTTTATTTCTTGTGAACTTTAGTTTTCCATGTTAATGAGATACCTAACAAAAGAATAACTCATTTGTCTCTCATCTGAGAAACACTAAGATATTATTTTATTGTGTTATGTGTTTAACATTATGTCTAAATGTGTATACATTTTGAACAAAATCATAGCATCATTGGCATATAGTCTTTTCTTCCTGAAGGTTTCATTCCATCTGGGGAAATACTGATAGTAATATGTGAATTAATGTCACTTCTGAGTTATAAGTAACTCAAAACTACTATTACAATATAATAATTCTTTGTTCTGTGTCTTCTTTGTTGTCTCTGTCTTTAAATTCCTTTACTCATATCAATCCTGATATTTAAACCTCTTTGTTTTTTTCTAATATTCTACTCATTTTCTTTCTTGGTTTTTTTTTTTCACTCCAGTCTGTTTTTGCAAAGGCTATTCTTTATTGTGTATGTTCGCTGAAGTCAGTTTCTCAGGCTTCTATTTTGACATAGATTTTATTCCTTATTTTAGGTAGCTATTGAAAATACATAGTCATATATCTCATATAAAATATTATATGTTGCCGCAATTATAGTATCACCATGTTTATTAAACTCACCTGTTCCTCCAATTTTGTGGTAAAATTCCTCCAATCCTGTGGTAAAATTCATACATTTTTTTTACCTTTGAATTTCTTATTTCATTGATTCCTTTTAGGAATATGTGTAGTTCGTGTATTTAGTTCCATGTACAATAAGAGATTAGCAGCCCTCCTGAGAATGTGGGAATGACTGCCTATAGGATGATGAATCTGTGCTAGTGTATGAGTGAGGAGACCTTGGATGTTTCAGAAGGAACTATATTTAATCTTGGATTTCCACACCCACAACACACACTTCAATATATGTAGCATGGATCCATGATCTCTTCAAAATCTCTTCAGTTAAACACTTTATAAAACTTGTTTTGCTTCAAAGCTTTGTTAAATTTCTCATGAATGACTACCTTCCTACCAATATTTTCTACATGAGTTGCGGCGCCCTTTTCTGTCCATGCCACGTCCTAGTCCATCCACGCCTTGTGACAATCGCTTCTCCAGGAAAAGGACACCGCATGTGCGAATTGGGTGCGGGGATCTTGGAATGTTTTGTACTGATAATTGTAATTTGTGTAATTCACATATATATATTTTCGTGTAATGCTCAATATGGAGTCGAGTGTGGAGACTCCAGGGGGGTTGCTGGAGGCCCTCTAGATAACCCCTTTGTGAGGACTGGTTGTGGGGTTTTGCCTTCTGTGAGTAGTGTGAGAGAGTTTATGCGGGAGCTTTGGGTGGGAGAGCTCATGGAGGAGGATTTGCGGGGTTCCTGTGAGACAACTGCCCTGAGACACTGGACAGGCAGCCAAAGACGGGCAAC
>PVLA01000169.1:371760-725275 GCA_004027455.1 Hydrochoerus hydrochaeris | reverse complement strand
AGTATCAGAGCCAGGTGCCATAGGAGTGTGTGTAGTTCACACAGCGCCTTATGAGCCTACCACTGTGTTCCTGTGCCACACACTCCTCTAGGTACTTGCTGTCCACGCAGACACTCCCCTAGGTACTTGCTGTCCACCCAGACACTCCCCTAGGTACTTGCTGTCCACTCAGACACTCCCCTAGGTACTTGCTGTCCACACAGACACTCCCCTAGGTACTTGCTGTCCACCCAGACACTCCCCTAGGTACTTGCCGTCCACACGGACACTCCCCTAGGTACTTGCTGTCCACCCAGACACTCCCCTAGGTACTTGCTGTCCACACGGACACTCCCCTAGGTACTTGCTGTCCACACGGACACTCCCCTAGGTACTTGCTGTCCACCCAGACACTCCCCTAGGTACTTGCTGTCCACACAGACACTCCACTAGGTACTTGCTGGTCTTTGTCCTCTCTGCTACATGTGTTGCATCTGGGTTCTCAGTAGACAGTGGGGGAGGAGAAGGGGTGACCCTGCAGGACTCGCTCCTCCAGCTGATCCTCTGTGCTCCTGCTTCAGTGAGCTTGCTGCTTAATGGGTATCTTTCTGATAGGTCCTTGTGACTCCCAGCCCTGCCAGAATGGAGGCACATGTGTCCCAGAAGGGCTGGACAGGTACCATTGTCTCTGCCCACTGGCCTTCAGAGGCGAAGCCAACTGTGGTATGTACATGTGGGACTTCCAAGATTTACCCACTGAGTACAGCTAGAGCCTAGATTCCCCTTCGCAACCTCCTCCCGCCTGAAACCAACCCTTGAGCTTTAGGGCCCCTGCTTTCCCAGCCCCCATCCAGCTGACATCTCAGATGGTGCAGTCTCTAAGTGCTCAGTGAATAAATAATTCAGGCGGCAGTCTTGGTTTATCCGCTGTGGAATGGCCACTGCCTTCATGAAACCCAGCTGAAGGCTGGAGCCAGCTGTGGTTCTGGGCAGAATCTTTTCTTTTTTCTTCTACAAAAGAAGAGTAAACAGGAACCTTTACCCTTTTTGGTTTTAAAGATATGAAAAGAAAGGTCATATAAGTGTTAGCTCACAGAGTGGCTGAGAATTTTAAGTAAAAATATGTACAGTGTTTAGCTAGCACAGGGCTTGACATAAAGTGAGTGTTAAATAGTAACTTTTAAATATGTGGTATTGGAGATCCATATGGAAAAAATAAATTTTGACCCCGTCTCCCCAAACCTACCCACAAGTCACTCTCAGGTGGACTAGAGAGCTACATGTATGAGGCAAAGCAGGGAAGCTTCAGGAGTCCATCTTCATGACCTCAAGGTGCACAAAGACTTCCTAAATACAAAAACCACTAACAGTTATGGGGAAAACTGTTACGCTGTTTAAGAAGTGGTTGGAACAGAGACCCTGGGCCAGAGCCGGGAGGGAGGGCTCCATCTGCCTCTAGTTCTGAGCCGAACACTGGTCACCTGTGCTGGGTGGGGATGGGGTGGGGTCTGTCTGGGTCGCTCAGAGGAGGAGGCTTTTCTTGCCCTGAGTGGTGTGTGGGCATCTTAGGTGGGACTGATGTGCATGCTGCTCTGGCCGCAGAGTGATGGTGGGTGTTGCTGTGGTCCCAACAGCCCTGAAGCTGAGCCTGGAGTGTAGAATCCATGTTCTCTTCCTGCTGGACGGCTCTGCGAGCACTACCCCGGAAGGCTTCCTGCGGGCCAAGGCCTTCCTGAAGCGCTTTGTGCAGGCCGTGCTGAGTGAGGACTCTCAGGCCCGGGTGGGAGTGGCCAGCTACAGTGGGGAGCTGACACTGGCGGTGCCTGTCGGGGAGTACCAGGACATGCCGGACCTGGTCAGGAGACTCGATGGCATCGCATTCAGTGGCGGCCCCACCCTCACAGGGAGAGCCTTGCGTCAGGTGGCGGAGCATGGCTTTGGGACTGCCACCAGGACAGGACAGGACCGGCCAAGCAGGGCGGTGGTCCTGTTCACTGAGTCACACTCCCAGGATGAGGTGGCTGGCCCAGCACATCACGCAAGAGGCCGGGATCTCCTCCTGCTTGGTGTGGGAAGTGAGGCGGTGCAGGCGGAGCTGGAGGAGATCACAGGTAGCCAGAGGCGCGTGATGGTCTACACAGAACCTCAGGACCTGTTCAACAAAATCCCTGAGCTGCAGGGCAAGCTGTGCACCCGGCCGCGGTCAGGTAAGTTCCTGGTACCTGACTAAGCATAACCCTTCTCCTAGGCACCAGTTTCTCAAGTCTACTCATCAAGATCAAGGGACTAACCGGCATTGTTGGAGGGGTTTCTGTGAGGATTAGATGGGGTGAGGAATATGCACACTCAGTACAGACTAATCATCTGCGGATTTTAGGTATGACACTATTCTTACTAGTGTTAGCAAGGAGCTCTGAATCTACCAGGCCTGATCTAGGACAGCAGTTTTCCAGGCTGTCTGATGGCATCCCACAAAAAGAAATGTGTTCTTGGATATATCTGCATGTGCACACATGCACACACGAACACAAACAGCTGAACAAGTGTTTTGTGAAATGCTCTATCCTGCTGTATCCCTGGGGAATGTTGTAACATTGTTTTGTTCTATTCTGTGTGGTGACCTATGAAGCTGATCTCATGAGCCACTATTGCAGGGTGCTGTGGGCATGGGGCCTGGCCACGGCCAGAGTTGGGGGCTGGAATACGTCCATGCTGGGCTCCCCGCTACTCCGTGGAGAGCTGGGCCGTGTAAGCTGCACATAGGACTGAGCTGCTCAGCCCCTGTCACTCTCCTCCTTCCTCTAAAGGGAGGATAGGACCTGCCCGTCCTCTCTTATCCTGCCACTCCAGGCTAGTCTTTCACGGCAGCCAGAGTAGTTTTGTGTCAAAGAATAGTTATAGATTTATAGGAAAAATGTAATGATAGTTCCCGTATAATCTCACACCCAGTGTTCTCTCTTGTTAACTGGATTAGTAAATGCATTTGTTACAGTTATTGAACAGATATTGATACATTGTTATTTATTATAGTCCACCCTTTTGTCCAATTTCATTTTTACCTAGTGTCCTTGTATTCCAGAATACTGGCCTTCAGGACATTTGGTGGCCTCTCCTTAGTCTCCTGGTATGGTTGTGACAGTTTCTCAATTTTCCTTATGCTGATGCAATTTTTAAGAACCAATCAGGGTACCAGCACTCTGGCTCCATACTCAAACCTTCCAGTTGCCCCCACTGCAACTGGAAACCCTGCTCCCCTCTTCCTGCTTCTGATTGCTCCACATCTGGTCCCTGCAGGTCTTGCTGCAGCCCCTGCAGCATGGGAGAGTCTTCCTGCTTGCTTGGGAGGCACCCTGCCCTGCCAGCTCACATGCTTCCTTGTCCTTCAGTTCTAACTGGTGTCCCTCCCCAGAGAAGCCCTGACTCCTCACCCTGGTTCCCTACTTTTGTCTCCTTTCTCTTCACTCCATTTGTAATTCTGCATTCATTTCCTGTCCATGCCCCTTAGACTGCTAGCTCATGAGCACAGGCGTGAGCCCATTTGTTCCGTGTGGTATAATTGGCACACTGTGTACAGTGGGTGGCACGTGGAGAGTATATTGATAATGGTGTGCATGAGGTACAAGTTAAGATGTTGTCACAGTGTCCCAAACCCAATGGCTTGCATGATAGGATCTTCTTCCCCTTGTGTGTGGCTCACAGGTGAGCAGTCTACATTAGCAACATGGCTTGGCCACCTTGTCACTTCCATCTTGAGGTTCAAGATCCCTATCTCTCAGCCTGCAAGAAGATTGCAGATGGCAAGTGGTAGGCAAGCAGCCCCTTGCACAAGTTTGAATTTGCACAATTAATAACTTGGAAATTACAGTTACTTGCAATCATATTCCTATCACATGGATTTTTGATTCATGTCCACACCCAGCTGCCAGAAGGTGGGAAATGCATAATTCATGTTCCCGCTTATCTTCTAGGATAGGGGTGTTTAATGGCCACAGGAGGAGGGTGGACACTGCCTGGATAGACAACAGACTAGCTGACCTGCACTGCTTTCAGCCCAGAGCAGTCCCCACCACACCGGCCAGATCCAGATGAAGGTTTCACTCTGCTTCCCCCCTGTAGGCTGCCAGGCACAATCCATGGACCTGGTCTTCCTGTTGGATGCCTCAGCTTCGGTGGGACCTGCAAACTTTGCTCAGATGCAGAGCTTTGTGAGGAACTGTGCCCTCCAATTTGACGTGAACCCCGACGTGGTGCAGGTTGGCCTGGTGGTGTTTGGTAGCAGGGTGCAGACAGCCTTTGGGCTGGATGCCCACCTCACCCGTGCTGCTGTGCTGCGGGCCATGAGCCAGGCCCCCTATCTGGGGGGAGTGGGCTCAGCTGGCATGGCCTTACTACACATCTATGACAAGGTGATGACTGTCCGGAAGGGTGCCCGGCCTGGTGTCCCTAAGGCAGTAGTGATGGTCACAGATGGGAGCGGGGCAGAGGATGCAGCTGTCCCCGCCCAGAAGCTGAGAAACAATGGCATCTCCATCTTGGTCGTGGGCGTGGGTCCTGTCCTGAGGGATGCACTGAGGAGGCTCGCTGGTCCGCGAGATGCCCTGATCCATGCACCCGCTTACTCCAACCTGCAGTTCCACCAGGACAAGCTCATCGAGTGGCTATGTGGAGGTGAGAGCTCACAGCCTCAGGGCTGCCCCCAAGACAGGGCCTACACCCGAGCCTCTGCCTGTATCCTTATAAGGAAAGCAGTTCCGGAATGCTCACTGTCCACCTACCACCTTGTGTACTAAATGCCATACTCCCATAAAAGCCCACAGTAGATATAACCATCCCATTTAAGGGGTAGAGCGTTCCACCCAGAGACCTCCTGTTCAAACAAGATGTAGGCATGCCGTTTAAAAGGATGACATTTTTAGGAAAATGCCCCCAATGCTGGTTAACACTGACCTAGGGAATGAATGACAGAGCTAGGAACCAATAGGGAAGCCCGACTCCAAGGCTACTTTTACATCAGTCACTTTCTGTCCAAATGCTTTTAAAATGCACGTGACAGTGATGACAGCAGTGAACCCTGCCACATGCACTGCACGCGGAGTCTCCATTTCACGTAGGAGAGCTGGGTGGGATTTGATCACTGTCAGCCACATAGGGTGAAGCACCAGCTTAGGGTCAGATGAGACACTGGGGGTAGGATGCTACTGCAGTGGCCTCGAATCTATTTCAACTGGATTTAGAGTAGGGGACTCTGAGTCTGGCCCAGGCTGAGCCTGGGGTACAGACACATTTTCCATTACAGAAGCCAAGTGGCCAGTCAACCTCTGCAAACCCAGCCCATGCATGAACGAGGGCACTTGTGTCCTGCGGCGTGGGAGCTACCGCTGCGAATGCCGTGACGGCTGGCAGGGCCCCCACTGCGAGAACCGTGAGTGGCCCCGCTCTGCACATGTGAGCTAGGGAGGGGCCCCTGAGACCTGTCTTAGTAAACACAGTCTTGTAAACACAGCTGAAGGCAGGCTCTGCATTTGAGCACTCATTCATACAGACAGGGAACATTTAGGATCGTGTATGTCCCAGGCTTTGTTCCAGGTACAGGTAACAACCAACAACAAAAATCTGACCTCATGGAGCTTCCGTTACAGTGTGGAAACATATTAAACCAGATAAACATATAATAGAGATGAGCACACTGGAAGACTCAACTAGGAGGGGGTCTTGGTGAGGAGCACAGTGCATCTGGAGTAAGGGAGATGAGGACGGGGATGGGGTCGTGGACCCGGAGGCGAGTTGGGGAGATGCGGTGGTAGGGCCTGCTGGACCTCTGTTGAGGCAACTTGCCTGATGACATGGGAAGAACAGCCATCATCCGACAGAGGACAGGGAGGAGGTACTGGAAGTTTAAGAGAAGTAGCCATTGGGAGAGAAGGGTGAACGTTCAAAGACATGGAATGAGCGTGCTGGGCAGCCTGAGGAGCCCACCGGTGGGTCTTGTTCCCGTGTTGAACGTTAGCTCTGCCAGAAATCAGAAGACGGTGCAGCTAGAGCGCTGGGGTTTCACCCCCAGCACGGTCAACTCCTGAGGGCAGGGTGTGGTAAGAAGGGCAGTCGGGGATATGACCTGGTGTCTTCTGCTTGGGGGTGGTTAAGAGGAGGACAAGGACAGGCTCACAGTGGTTCTGGCAGATTGAGGATGTCCTCAGTGTTGACATCCTTTTGTAGGGGTCTTGAGAGATGCCCTCAAGGCACGCGGCTCTCGCCTGGATCCTGCTAGAGGGCTGCACACACTCGGCTCCCGGCAACTGCAGAGACCTGGGCATCATGGGAGCTGAACGGGCCCTGCCTTGGCAGGCACATCTCCCGGGTCCCTGAGTGTCTGCTGCCTGCTCTGCGTACAGCCACCCCCTTATCAGTCTGCATTAGGCACAGGCTGCAGCCCATGGTGCTTGGGACAACAGGAGCAGCCGATGTCACCTACTGAGGGTGATGCTGAAAAGGCTTCTTGCTGTGTACTTTCTGACCCAGTCGCAGCTTGTCAAGAATGGCATCTGCCACTTTTCCCCTGAGGGTAAATAAGGGATAATGTAGAATTCTGATGGCTTGTGTGAGGTTCACTTTTGCCAGACAGAATTTTTTTTTTTTTTTTTTTTTGCGGTACCAGGGATTGAACTCATGATCTCGCACTTGCCAGGCAGGTGCTTATGCCACTGAGCTAAATCCCCAGCTGTGCCAGACAGAATTTTGTTGAGACAGAAAGCACTAAGCCGTCATCTGGGCCACCAACACAATGGCATCATTTCCAGATGGAAAAGTGTGGACTATGTCACATCTCAAAAGAGCTCCAACATGCATTTGCTTTTAAATGGAAAAGGGACTTACATGGCATTTGTAACTTCTGGTGACTGGATCTGTGTGTCTGACCAAAGGTCTCAAAGTGCATTTGACCACTGGACCTGTTTGCTTGGTGATGGGGGAGGGGCTAGGCATGCAGATGGCCCATTCTAGAGGGGCCACATGTGACCAGTCTAGACGCCAGGTACCAGCTCTTTGGAGGATTCTTTTCAAAGTGCTTACTTGGGAGGGGCTAAGTGTGGATTCTTACTGGAAATTTGCTTTTCCCAGCTGGTAGCAGGGGCAAAGAATTCTTAAATCCAACATGTAATGGATAAAGACACTTGTAGAGAGTTTTGTCTTTTTAAGTAGAGATGGTATGCTAAGTGTTTAGAGAACTCTTTCAAGAGATGTTGGTTATTTAGCAGAAATATTTGTACCTATGTGGCAAGGAAGTTTGTTTGGAATATTTTCTACACAACTAAATACCCTTATAATGTAAAGATAAGGGAAATACTATATCAGTTTTTTCTCCTTGGTCATGTTTCAAGTTAGGTTTTCAGTAGAAACCTTTGTAATGTTCTGACATACATTGAGAGACTTACCATGTTTTATTTCTAATATAAATATTTTAATTTGTTGTTTTACATACAGATGTTCAAGGTTATCTTGACTTAAAATGGTACTTAGCTTTAACAAATCTGGGATTTCTGAAAAGTACTTGAAGAGGGATCATCAGGTATCATTAGATGAAGCTGCAGCCCCAAGCTTGGAGCACGATAGTCATTTGCTTGAGGCATACTGCGTTCGTAATTTCACAGGAGGCCACGTTAGTGCAGGTCCACAGGCCCACTCGGGAATGCTAATCAGTGTATGAATTCCCTGTCTGTAATAGTACCTCAATCATTTTATCATGTAGGCTCTTTGTTCTGTTGAAGGTCACATGGATGCCTGATGTGAATTACTTACATATTAAAGGGACTTTATGGTTTGTTTTTAGGAGCAGGGGTTCTAGTCCTTGAAACCTTTTCCTGTTTTTCTAGTAAAAGGCCAGTGAGCTTGGTCAGTGTCCCAGCAGTGACAGGGAATTTCTGCTTAGCCAGCCAAGTCTTTTTTCTCTCATTTAAAATGTTATAATTTTTAGCTCTCATACAAAAACAAATGGCAGATAGATCCTAAATCTCTCTCAGTGACCCCGATGCCGCCATCTTGCTGAACACTCTAGTTCTCATAACTGAATTTCTTGCTTTTCTGGGGAAATATCATTCAGCAGAAATCAGTTTTGTTGTTTCTTTTTGAAGTCAACTACTACTCTTGTCATTTTGCTTTGTCTAAGGCCTCTGTAATAATATTTTGGAAAGTAGTGAAAATAACACATATCTGATTCTGGACTAAAGGGACTTTTTTCAACATATACTAATTCCTGTGGGTTTTCTGCAGGTCACTTTATCAGGTTAAGGATGTTTATTCCTGGCTCCAGATGACTATTTGTTATAAGTAATGAGATAACTTTTTTCATATTTAATCTCTTTATGTGATGAATTACATGTTTTTATATTTTCTGTCACTGAACCTTTACTAAAAAAACTTTGGATAAACTTTATATATCCTGACCTGAGAAAATAATTTTTTAAACACTTCTAAATTTCATTTGCCAATAAAATTTTTTAAAATCTCTTTGCAGTATACATAAAAGATCTTTTGATATCAGAGGAATGCTGAATATCCATACTTTTCAGTATTTCCTTATAATTAAAATATCTTGCCAGAGGGCTGGGGGAACAGTGTGTCTTAGTGGCAGAGTAAGGGAATGTTTAAGCCTTGGGTAAACCCAATAAAAAGGTTTCTTTTTAAAATGTTGCTATTTCATATAGCCTTGTCTTTTTAATTGCATTCGTCTTTTTAAATGCATTAGTCTTTTTAATGAGCTAGATTTGGTTTTGTCACTTTATAAAATAAACACCATTATGGTATGAACATTCTTAATTACTATGTAAGCAGCCTTCCAAGTATCGCTATGTGTATAGCCCCCAAAAGTAACTTCTAGGAGAACTGATTTTCACTTACCCACATATCTGCAGTTTCTGCAGATGTTTCCTGTATACAGTGAATGGTACCTCGATTCACAAACTTAATTTGTTCCATGATTCTGGGAAGGGTGGCCATGGTCGTGTTTGTCATCCAATGCAGACTTTGCAAACAAAAGCAGTCATGCACTGAGGCATCACTGTACATATTTTGGTACATTGCTGTATATTAAAACCCTCTTCATATTTACCTAGGTTACTTGATTTAAGAAGGTTTAAAGTCTCTTGCTAAAATCCCACCTTGCTATTTTGAAGCTTAATATGTAAATAAAGTTCACTACACCCTGCCCCCAGTCATGCCATAAAATACAAGGGAAACCCCAAGTACAAAGAACATTTTATTAAAAAAAAAAAAATCAAACCACTTGGTAAAGATCACCAAGTATTTATGACATAGGAGATAAATGCCCTGGGATTAGAAAGACAATACGAGTAAAAAGGACTTTTAGCTCCACTGTTTGATAACTCTGATTCAGAACCTCCTGAAATGTTTCAACCTGTGTTAACAAAGAATGCCATTGCAAGAAGAGACAGGACAACATACAGAATAGCACTGTCAGAGAAGAGGGAGGCCACCCTCACCGAAATTCACTTTGTTTTGTTTTGTTTTGGTACCAGGGATTGAACTCATGACTGCACTCTTGCAAGGCAAGTGCTTATGCCACTGAGCTAAATCCCCAGCCCTAAAATTCACTTTTTTTCTTGCAAGGGGACTAGAAATTAGAACTGCAAAACAAGTATGAGCACATAGTATTAAATAACTTCACTTAAAAATGGCCTGACCACAGGACTGTATTTGTAAACACAAGGTAATTTTTTTCTATAGTCATGTAAAAGTTGAATCT
Organism: Hydrochoerus hydrochaeris; assembly: GCA_004027455.1. Classification (NCBI taxonomy): domain Eukaryota; kingdom Metazoa; phylum Chordata; class Mammalia; order Rodentia; family Hydrochaeridae; genus Hydrochoerus; species Hydrochoerus hydrochaeris. The sequence continues at coordinate 715,539 of PVLA01000169.1, read as the reverse complement.
CAAGACACTTTTCACTATTTTGGCATAATTTTAAATAAGTTTTGTTTACATAATGTAGTATCACTTACCATTTTAAAGGCAGTTCACTGAGGCCTGCCTTGGAGTAAGAAGAAAAAAAATCTTATTTGGATCAGTGTTTCTCTTGGTCCCAAATATTTCTCCTAGTATTGTTTCTACAAACTCAGGTTGCAGGTGGCTTTACACAGGTACTGCCATTGTTGTTTAAAATCATCACTAATACATATTGGAGAAAATGAACTGGAAATCAAGGATGGTTTAACTCCCAATACTGCTAGGTATTGGGTAAGAGATGACAGGATTTCAGTTCTTCTCAGTCATCAAAGCTCCAGAGTCCTGATACTGTGTTTCACCAAAGTCTAAACATCAGAAGCTTTTCACTAAACATCTTGATAAACCAACTGATGAAAACTTCAAAAAAGAAACAGAACATCCCTAAATACAAACAATGTCTTGTTTACAGCCAGTAGACTTAGAGTCTCCAGAAAAGCCTTTTGTGTGGTGGTTGTAATGTTCCCTGTGGCTCAGCAAAGGAACAGCCTCCTCATAGCCAAAGCTCTCCATTCAGAATACCTCCGTCCTCGCTTTTTTAGAGATGCTGTTTTAAAGACGACTTTACTGAAGCAGGATTGTCATCAAGGTCCACACTGACACAGTCTTTAGATGACACTTGTTTCCTAACTGGCTCCTTTTTTCTCCCATTCCTAGAACACCATACAAATACCAGCACCCCCCACCCCCAAAAGAGATAGTTATTCTCTGTAGTAAGCTTATATACTTAGAAATATTTTAAGCACAGAAACAGGAATAAGATGGCCGAACTGTTTGAAACCCTGTGTGTTAGTCTCTGCATGGAGTACCTATCAAGAGAGTTTCAGGCTATCACACAGCAGAGTGCAGTAAGTGATTAGTGATGTCTGCCATGATGCTGAGGCAGTTGAGGTTAATGAGTGGAAATGGATTTAACAGTTTGCCGCTGGTGTATACCACCGTTACCTCCAGCAAGTAGACAGGACAGGGACAAAGAGAAGTGTATGCCAAAAACCCAGGCAGTGCCTGGTATCACTTTTTGTCTAGTCCTCAGGGTGAACCCAGTCATAGGATCTACTGCTTGTTTATGCCTTGCTGAGCCTTTTACCACTGGCTGGTTGGCAAACCACACTTCTTGTTTGAATCTGCTTCTTTAATAGTTTTAACAGAGAAGTCCAAATTGTGGCTGACTTTTGGGTTTGAAACTCGTCACAATCTGTCCCTAAGTTACAGCTACCCCCAAGGATCCATTGTGAGGTTTAACTGGGAAGTCTGGGACTAAAGTGTCTTCGGGCTTATTGGTAAGAACACTTGAATCCAATACAAGCAACTTTCTGTTAATCAGTGCCAAAGATTAAGACAAGGCACAGTGCCACTTGCTGCTGAAGGCAGAGTCCTCAGGGCTGGCACTAAAAGCCATATGGTTCCATCTGCACAGAAGGGCCCCATGCTAGCAATTCTGCTGGCCCTCAGGGCTGACCACTTACCTTGGCTTTCTGGAGGACAGTGCCTTTGCCTGTGACCATGACTGAAAGAGGCCTGTTTTTGAGTGCAGTGGCAGAGTTGACCGGGGTGCTATCTAAGGTGGAGGTGGTGGCTGCCTTAGGCTGTGGTTACAGTGAGAGAGAGAACAAGGGCCAGGTCAAGGGGAGGGGAACATGACCCCTTCCCTAACCTGTGTCCAAGAGGGCCCGCCAATAGCCTCCCCCAGAAGAGCCACGGCTTCCACCACTCACACGGGGGTTCATGTTGTCCAAGTGCGTAGTGTCCACTGTGGTGCCCAGTGTCACGGGTCCAGCCTCAGCCTTCTTCAGGTTGTCCTTCACCTCCATGATGTTGAGCTCAAGGTCCACACGCCTGCTCTCCTTGACCCGGCAATCCTCGTCAATTTCCTTCAGCTTCTGCTCCAGGATGGCCAGGATGCCCTTGTCTGGCGAGAGAATGAAGCTGGCTGCAGAGACAGCATCTCGGCCAAGGCCAGGGACCCGGGCCAGGTGGAGGCAGGGTTTGTACACAACCCTGCCAGAGAAGAAGCCCTGGTCAATGTGGACCATAGGCCTAGCTCAGACACACACACAGACACACACAGCTGGGCCAGGTTGAGAAGGCTCCAGCCTTTACAGGAGGCCACCAGTGCAAGCTCTAAGTCTCTTCTGCTCTCAGTTCTGATATCTACTATTCTTACCACACCCAAAAGCATGAGAACAGCTTTACCAGTGGTCCTGCGAGGAGGATGACTGGGGTCTTGTGGCCTGCGCAGCCCCTCTGTGCCCTACCAGCAGGGATCCTGAGCCCTGGGACTTTCTCAGCCCTGTTTTATGCATCTTCTCTTAATGTCGGGGTTGTGAAATAATGACCTAAGGGTGTCTATCCTAGGAGGTGGCTGCTGCAGGGAAGGATGGATGTGCTCAATGCAGAGCCCCAGGTAACAGCCACCAAAACCCTCATGTACAGCTCCTAAGCTTATGGTTAGTAATCACCTGTCAGCCTTTGTCAGAGTGAGGCAGAGGAAATTTAGAAAAACAAAAAAGAGACAAGAAAAGTCATAATTTTAAAAACTACAGCTTTGGGGCCATAGCCGTTTAACTCTACCTACCTTTTCCAAGTGGGACAATTTCCTGCAAAATGGATTCATTCAGTCCTTTGTTTTTGCAAGTGTCCTTTTTTACCCATGAGTAGACCACCTCTTTTCCCCCTGTAAAATAGGCTTTCCTCTAGACAAATGACACAGATTTCTACTGCCAAAAACACAAGTATTCCCAGTTCCAAACTGTAGTGTACCATTTCTCTGAACGCTTGCATTCCACTCTTTTGTACGCAAATTTCTGTCTAGTAAACCCTTCCCAGGCCTCTACTGCCTCATCCTGAATGTTCTTTTTCTGCTACAGGAGTCAGCAAAACTATTCTACAGGTAAGGTAGGGTAGATTCCTTATTTCAGCTTTGGGTATCTCCTTACGCCTTGTCCAGTGACAAGAGGATAAGCAATAATAGGATCGTATTTGAAGAAAAATTCATGGAGAAAAGGAAAGTGGAGAAGATGTATTAATGATGTTTTGGGGCCTGGGATTTTTTTTTTTAAATACAGTTCACACTTAGTGAACTGTATTTTATCAATATCAACATCAATACTGTGATAACAATTTTCTTCTTATTTGTGACTTATTAACCTATAGGGCTTAACTGCCAGGAGAATAAACACATAGGGAAAACTCTCTTCTATTTGGAACAGCTGCTTAGAAGAAAATCTGGGGAGCCACTGGCCTCTTAATTCACAGCCCTAGCTCAGTGCCAGGGGCAGGGGGTCAAAATGAGGCAAGAGATTCGTGTGTGTCCATCCAGCTGGGTAAGGGGCTGTGACCTGTCAATGACAGATCCAGGACACATGCACAGAAAACTGGTTCTCCAGTCCTGCACCTGAGACCAGTCAGAAAGTGTTCTTTTCAGTTCTGGTGTGAGATAAAGCTGATTTTCACAGGATAACCTAGGTCTGAGGTCAGCCTGAGGAGCGGGGGACACAAAAGACAGTGGCCACTAACCTTGCGGCTCCCGTGCCCTCCTCCGCAGTGGCCCACTCTGAGGCAAATACTTCCTTTTCTACCTTTAAAAAAAATGTAAAACCTCCCTGCCTTTTGCATGTGTCTTAACCCATTCTTTATTCAAGACTAGAAGAATCTGGAAAGAATCTTGGAAGGATCCCAAAGCACCCCCAGGACCCTGGTAACACAAACACTGTCTCAGATGAGCTTCTGGTCACCTTCATCTGCTCTAGTCTTGGCTGGGTGAAAGGAAGCCAAGCCACTGTCTCCTTACCTCTGAGCACTGACAATGTCCAGAAATGTGGACCATCCTAACCAGAAAATTCCCGTCTACAAACAGTTGGAGAGCTGGGGGAAATGAATTACTGCTCATGGATTCAGATTTTCTTTGGGATTCAAAAATCGATGGTAGTTTTCAGTATATTCAGAGCTATGCAGACCACTACACAGTGTACACTTTAAATGGGTCAGTCCCACGATCTGTGGATCAGAACTGAATAAAGTTGTTATTAAAGAGTGCCTGTCTCCTCAGACTTTTCTTCACTGATCCCATTACAAACCTCCCAGGAATCAGCTGTTTGTCATCAAACCTGCTCTGCCAGTTCTGCCTGTCAGTGCAACTCTGTATTTTAAATATTAAATGAGCACAGAGCTACTCTGAGCTCTAAATCAAATGCTTCAGGAAGGTTCTGCAGAGCTAAGTTGCTAGGATGCAGGTGTGGGATGACAGGGGAATGATTTAGAAAGCAATCTAGAAAGCCTCAGATTTCGCTGCAGGAGTCTTAAGGTGAAGGGCGATGCCCTGAAGCTGTCCCAGGTTTCAGAAGGACCTGGCACTACATCAAAAGATTGGCCCTGGGAAGATAGTTTAAGAGGAAACCAACCCTTCAAGGCCTAACCATGTTTTTAAAGACTGCCTATTTTAATTAGCCTAAGTAGCGGCTCGTCCTATTGCCATTGGTCATGGGGTCCCTCTGTGTAGCATGGTGGCTTCAGGCAGGACCAGAGGGGCCCTTGCCAAGGGTGAAGGAGCTTAGGCCCAGGGGCCTGGAATACTGATCGCAGATCCAGATCCTTCCCTACTGGGGGCCCCTCACCTGTGCATTTCAACAGGGTCTCCTTTAGCTCCCGCTTCTCTTTCCGGAGCTGAGCCAGGTGCCCTCTGATCTCTTCCTTCATCTTCTCGAGTCTTTCCTTCTCTTCTGTGTACCGCTTCACCTCAGCCTCTGTCCGATTCTTACCAAGTTTGATTTCTAAGACCCAGAGAGTGGAGGCCCCAGGTCAGCCAGGCTGGACCCTGAGACCTGTCCCCAGCCCACCTCTCCAGGCTCAGACAAAAACTAGGGCCAGATAAGAGCTGGATTCCAGACCGGCCCAGCAGGGGTGGGAAAGGAAAGTGGGCCCATACTTCCTCTGCTGCGTAACCCTGGGTTAATGGCTTCACTTGCCAACCTCCAATTCCTCATCTGAAAGGGAGGGGGTCAGGCACCTGCACTGGTCACCCGCAGTCTGTCCTTCACAGGAGGACTGGTGCTGGCTGGGGCAGCAGCCATGGTGTCGGGGCAGTTTGGTGGGAAGGAAATCCTCTGCTGCTCTGCCTGTAGTTTGATGGTGATTCTCAGGGCTGGCTCCTCTGGCTCCTGGCTGGCCAGCTGCCTCTGTGGAGAGAACAAACCCCACTCAGCCAGCTGGGGGGCAAGGACAGTGGGAGGCTCACCCAAAGAGGGACCCCTGTACCTCCTCCTCCTGGCTCTCTGGAGACACTGTACAGAGGTCCTCTAGGGCTGGGCCAGGGTCTGCAGGGAAGACCTGGGCCATGTCCAGCTGTGGTGACACGGGGGAAGAGGCCCTGGCCTGCACACTGTCAGGGCCTTGCAGGGAGGGCTTGACTGGCGTGAGGTCCAGGTAGAGTCTGTCAGGCTCATTCTCACTGAGGGCCTCTGTGGAGTGGGTGGCTTCCTCGGCAGGTTCTGCCTGCAGAAGAAGTCAGGTGGCATCCACCATGATCTCCACTCCAACTGTGAACAGGACACCAGCCTGCCTCAGCTCTGTCCCTACTTCATGTTTCCACCCAGGTGCATCCTGAAGACCCCGATACACCACTCAACTTCCCTGACCCTCATTTCTTCCTGCAGAGAGGGAACTGGCAGTGTCTTCCTAGAGACTGGTTAAATGAGACGAGTTCTTCAACGAAGTTCTTTGCACAGCAAGAGGTCTGTGCCCAGGACCAGGAATCAGCCATCAGTGTGACCTTTGAAAGCTAATGCTGTACCCCCTCCCCCCCATCCCCACACTGAACCTTTCACCCCGACACTTGACCAAGGCAGTCAATCAGCTGCTCTATCTAGACAGGTCCCCGAGTCACACCAAGGGCACAGCCGCACGCAAAAAAGCTTGCTGCACCAAGGGGCCTGCACCAGTAGTGACTTCGAGTCTGTTCCTCTTAGGGATGATCTGACCATCTCTGGCACACAGATCTGGCAGGAGGCAGACAGGACGGCCGTAAGCTGCTGCCCACAAAATCCCTACCGCTGGTGTCAGCTCCGCCATCTCCACGTCGTCATAGAGCTCCTCGGGCTGGGTCTGGCTGGGCAGGCCATCGATGTAAGCGTTGGGCTCTGAGAACTTTCTCTGCATCAGCCTGGAAGACACAGCCCGAGTCCACTGGATGAAGCTTCCTTACAGTGTGGTGGCCATGTCAGCGTCACAGGATCCTCACAGCTGGCTGTACCAGACTCACTGCTGCACGAGAATCTGGGGACAGTGTCTTCCCCTATGTGTCTGGGGGCTTCTCTTTATATTTCCTGAAATTTCTTCCTAGAACCCTTGAGCCCAGATTCTTCTCCCACAACAAACTCCTCTGCCTCATACAGCCCTCTCCCTTCAGCAGCCGGTGGCCACCTTCTCTCCTGGACACCTCCCTTTCGGAATCTCCTCCTCCCTAATGACACCTGGGCAGCACGGACCAGATCCACCCCTACTCCGGGCTTAAGGAAATGGATTCTTCTCAGTGGCTAACTGCTTCCACCTGTACTGGCTCTACCTCTCCATCCGGGGTACCTCTCCCCGGGCCCCAGTTTGCTCACCTGGAAACTGAAAGTGCAACTCTGTCCTGTTTACTCCAGATGTGCTAGGCACCCAGCGAGGGACCCCAAAAAAGTGCTGCATCAACAGGAAGAGTGGCAAAGGTGCCCGCTCTGCCCTAGGGAGCTGGACCGAGTCCGACCAGAGCTGCAGCTGCTCCTGGGACCCATGACCTGGCTCAGCGCTCCACAGGGGCTGCTCCCTGGCTGCAAACTGCAGCTTCCTGCTGCTGAATGCAATGGGGCTGCACCCTGTGCTCTCAGTGGCCATCTGATCCAGGTGCCCACCAGGCCGATCCAGGGTCTAGGAGCAGGGCTGGAGCTGGGAGAGTACTTAGTGCAAAGCCCCTTCATACTCACAAGAAAGAGTTTTTGGCTGCGTTAACAATACAGGAAACCCGTTCAGCATCCACGTAGTCATAGATGAACTCTTCTGGGTCTGTCTTGGAGCCCGACTCAGACAGCAGGAGGCCTAGCCAGTGGCCCATCTCTTCAGAAGACTTGGCCTGCAAGGAGGCCAAGGGAGACTGAGCAGAGCCAGTGTGGGACACCTGGAGACTGTCCCAACCCATAAGCTGGGACAGTCCCATTGCCCAGTCCCAATTCCCATGGTCAGCCTTCTGAGACAGCGTGGGCGTGGCTCCCTCATTGTTAACATCATGTCCTACCCCTAGAGGTCCGCTCTAGCATTTCCTGTCAGTGACACATTGATACTCCCTGGCCACCTGGGATATAAAGACCCGTGTTTCTAGAAGGCGATAACTACTGTCACCAGGTCATAGTTACTAAAAATTGTGAATAGTTATCACCTGTTACAAGCTGTTAAACTATTACAGGCCTGTAGGTTGACACTTCTACTTCACCAACCATCACAGTCTGTTTATCACCCTAATTCATCCATACCTACAAAGAGTGCCTGGGTTCTCGCTAAGAGACAACAACATTCAAATTTACTTTTGTTTACAACTCCAATAAAGTCCAGGTGTCGTGAACACTTTATACCATGTCAAATGGTTCTGTTAAAGTTACTAAATTCCAGTGAATTTGATCTTTTTCTACCTCAGAGGCAAAACATTCTAATCAAATGCATACACCTGGCACTTCTATTAAAATGCCAACATTGTTTCTTGCTTTTATAATGAAAAAAATGGCTATTCTCTAAATCCCATAGGTTTATCTTCAAGAGGAAAACCAGCTCCCCTCTGGCAATCTACCACACAGCACTAGCACCCTGATTACTGTCCCTTAATGAAATGAACTGGACATTTAGGTGGTTTGCTTTCCCCACCTATTTTCAGCTGGATTTCTCAATGCCACTTCACAGGGCGTCCATTCCTTAGTTCAGGCCACCCCTGCCCTGCCCTGCCCTGGTAACAGAGGAAGCTTCCTGACAGCTCTCCTTTTGTTCCTGTTCTCTCCTTTCCATCCACCCCCAACCCCAAACTGGAGGAAGCACCCTAAAATGCAAATATGAGTATGTCGCGGCTCCTGAAATCTGCACGGGTCCCACAGCCCCAGGACCAAGCCCTCCCCACCCAGCCTCTCGTATGGCAACCCCGGTAAACATTCACAGCGCTGCCCCGGCCCACTCCATCCTAACTACGCAGTAACTGGGGTGTGATCCAAGTATCATCACACTCTCACAGTAGAATGCAAGTTCCTTCAGGACAGGGGGCATCTTTCCTGTCTACCAGATTGTGGCTCTGAGCAGCTAAGTCCTTGCCAAGTTAGCAAAGAATCCAAGCTTTTGTGGGATGGACATTTTAGCCACCAGAGGGCAGTACTGGAGTACAATTTGGATTGATAAAGGACTACAGAACAGGACAGGAGTTAGTGGACAAAGTGTGTGGTTTAGTGTATGTGCAAAGAATTTGGGCTCTGCCTTTGGAGCTCATTTCAAGGCACTGTGTCACCTTTTATCTTTATAAATGTAACATCACATCAAAGAGAGGGTGGTGAGTAGGAGAAAAGAGGTGTGTCACAGTACCGCTTCTCCCCTCCCCGCCCCGCCCCGCCCGCCCTAAGCTGTGACAGTGGTCATTTTTATGTGCTGGGCCTCCAGGCTTTCCTGGATGGTGACATATAACTATAGAGCACTATTTAATTCCCCAAGGCATTGCTAGCAGCTCTGGACCTGATCTAAGTGCCAGAATTAGCTCTTTGTCTCTCTCCTTATAACAAAACTACCCCGGGATCAGAACAGAAATGGACATTTAAAAAAACACAAACAATCACAGGCAAAAGAAGTAACTTAACATGCAGCTGTACTGATTATCCTCCCTCAGCAGGATTTGGTCCTTGAGACTGATAGCTATCAGCTGTGACCCTCCTGCCCCAGCTGTCCCTGCTGCCTGCCTGCAGGTCAACGATACCTCGAGCTTGGCCAGCTCCTCCCCGTTGTGGATGATGCGGAAGGAGTAGAGGTGGTCAGGGCTTGGGTCTGGGACCACTTCACAGCCCACCAGGCTGAGGGGCTGCTGGGCCACCTTGCTGCGGTTCCGGTCCTGGTAGAAATGGAGGTGACTGTCCCTGACAGAGCACCAGCGCGACTTCCACTGGCTGTTCACCAGCACGTTCAGGTAACCTGCAGAGGGACGTGGAGATGCAGGGAGATGTGGATGCAGAAGATGAAACCGTGGGGTGGCACGGGGACAAGGGGACAAGACCTGTAGGAAGAGACCCAGCTGAAGGAGGGTGGGGTTTGCCAAGAGTGTCTAGGGCTGCCACTCGACTCAGGCAGGCTGTCGGTCTCAACAGCATACTTCTCCTTATTTTATGGAAGCAGCTAGGCCAGTAGAGGCTATTTGTTATCACTGAATGCACTAAAAGGTTCACCATCACCGGACTAGGCCCTTCAGTGGGCAGGAAGCTTCTGGAGCCGTCTCCTGGCTGCAGGTACAGCCTTAGCCCCCTGAGCGCCCGGATATGCTTATCACCCCTGGGCTGCCCCACCCCAGGTCACAGCATCCAGCTTCTTGTCTGCCTGGTGCAGATGCCCCAGGCCCTCCCTGGTCCAGGCTTCTTGCTCTGCTCTTGGTCAGATCACCTGGCTCCTGGTACAGTGAAACTTTCTGCTTCCATTCCAGCACAGCCCAAGATGGTTGCATATATTGTGTGCAGCTTCCCAAAGACAGAATAAGCCTCTCCCCTCTCAGAGAAATGTTTACTGAACCGACACAACACACCATGGCCCTGTCCCTGACAAAGATGAGCAAAATCCAGCTCAGTGGCATTTGCATGGCCACGTTTGGTGGGCTGACATCTGTGCCCATCTCCTCAGATGTACTGACTTACAGAGTGGGCACCTGTGCCATGCTAAGGGGCTGACAGCTGCTCTGAACCCCTGCTGGATGAACCAGGCAGCAAGGTCTAAGTGCACAGACACTTTCCTGCCCTGTCCAGTGCTGGGCACACAGGGGGGACCATGGCTATCTCTGAGCCATACTAACATCACATTACGGTAGTAAAGTGGAGGAATGAGACCAGAACCTGGAACTCTGGCCCACCTAGGCTGGCGCCACACATACCCATCACAATCCTCAGGTCAAAAGGAAATTTGGGTTAAGAGAAGTGGGAGTCCGGCTCGTAAGCACCCAAGACCCAGGAAGGAAAACTGTCCTTGCTGTCCTGCCCCAGGGAACATCCCACACCTGGCTGCCAAGCAGACGCTCAGCTGTAACCCAGTCACATCTCACAGACCAGATGGTGACGCGTGGGGTCCAGGCAGGCCCCCAGGCCATGAAGCATACCTTCCGATGCTGCAGGCACACGAGGAGCTGGGCTACTTCCGGCCCTAGTGGGAGAAGCAGGAAGATCCAGGGGCTATCTCACAGGCTGCCTCCCCATTCCACTGCACCATCTGCCAGCCTCGAGCAATTCATCTGAGACTCAGGAAACAGCCCAGGGATAGAACGTGGTGCCATAGGAAGGGGAAATGGCCAAAGGCGGGCAGTAATGGCCTTCAGGCCCCAGGGAGGGCTACAGGCACCAGCCCCAGTTACCAGCTAGCTCACTCCAGGGTGTTTCCCAGGCCAGGTCCATCTCTCTCCTGACCTCAGTTTCCATGACTATGAACAAGGGCAGGGGAGAAGACCTCCAAGAACCTACCAGCACCACACACGCCCTATGAACCAGCCACACAGCTTTCTTATTTTCCCTTTCATAGGTCTGGCCCATCCCCATCCCAGTCTTGGCTCCCACTCAAGGCTCAGGTCCACCAAGCCCTTTCTGAGCCCCCAGCAGGAAACGCCCATCATTCCTGAGTCCTGATAGCTATGAACATGGCCAGCCCAGTGTGTACTTGGGGTATAAAGCGATTCTGTGTCTTGGGCTGACGCGCTCAGGTCTGTGTCATCCAGTGGCCTGCCCACCTCATCCTAATGCTGCCTGCCATACCCACCCCACACACAAAGATCAAATGAACAGCATGTTGAAAAAAACATCAGGAGGGCTGTGCACAATGGTGCGTGCCTACAATCCCAGTGTTCTAGCAGGCTGAGGCAGAAAGACTGCAAACGCAAATCCAACCTGGGCACCTTAGCAAGACTGTCTCAAAGTAAAAAAATCTAAAAAGGGCTGGGGATGCAAGAGGGAGCACGCATGCATGCACACATGCACGATACATTAGGAGAATACTAATCTGTTACTCTACTTACACCAAGGAACCAATACTGTAGCAACACAGAGTGCGGCTCTGCATAAAGAACTACTGTGATGAAGACAAACCAGACCCGGAAGCTGCACACTCGCATTTCCAGGGGAGACTAAAACCAGCCCAGACATCCTCTGCCTGGGCCACCCCGGCCTGCCTGCCCGGAGACAGGTTCCAGCCTAGGGAATAAGCCCTAGGTCCTGGAGGAGACGCCAATCCTTACTGGAGGTCTCGAGGGGCCTCTCTGTGGGTTCCAGGGAGGTGGATTTCTTCCTGCCCAGGTTCATCAGGTTGCTCAGTTTGAGGCCGGCAGAACACTTCTTCTTGACTGTCAAGACGAGAGTATGCAGTCAGCATGCACGCAGCCCCCCCGATGCCCAAACTCACCCCTGCGCTCTCCACCATGCCTCCCACGATACACACGCACACAGCTGCTCCCCAAGCCAGGATCTGCAGGACAGACTCAGCTCTCCAAAGGCACACGCCCAAGGGGTGCACAGACTGCTCAGAGTGAGCGAGCCCCTGAGCATCTGCAGGAACTCTACTGAGGTGGGGCTGGCAGACAAGAAGAGATGTAAGAATCCTTTCCCCAGCCTTTCATAAGCTTAACTTCATGTGCCTTTCTCCAGGTTCTATTTCCCAACAGTTTCTAAATTGAATGCTGCTTTAGAATCAGCTGCTAAAACCCAGACCATGAAGGCTGTCACCCTCCTGGTCACGTGGCCAAGAGCCCAATCAGTCTTACCGTCTTTGGTCTCAGGGACCTCAGGGTGGCCATCCACAGAGCTTCCACACTCAGAGGCTGACAGATACTTTTCAGCTATGTCAGGCTGTAGAGGAGAGATGTGGGTGTGGACCACAGCTGGAAATGGTTACCTCAGAGCTTACAGTTTAAGGGAAAATAGGTGGCTGCTGGATGTGGGTCAAAGGTCACCTGACCAAAACCTCAAGGTGAGAACCCAGGTCACTGGCAGGACACTGGCCAAGCTTACCTTGGGCTCTCTCAAGGACCCCCCTTCACCTGCTTCCTGAGGTCCCTCAGCTCTGTGTTCTGCCTCACTAGAGCACACCTTCCCTGTCCCCAAGCCAGCACATATGCTTGTTCCCCAAATCTCTATTGAATCTGATGGGACACTGGCCGCAGAGCCAGTAGGATGGGCAAGAGCTCTGGGGTGGCATTCCAGTTGGCATCCTCTCCAAATGAGGAACTCTTTTGAGACCTGAATACACCAGTGCTGGCATCTGCACAGGTTAGACAGGGGTACAAGCCCAGCTTGAGGTCTCACAGCCAGGGCCATCGTGACCAAGTTAAAGGACCCTTCCCTGAGCCTTGCTCTGAGTGTGGGTCACGTGAGGGTAATATCCCAGGCTGCATCAGGGGGAAGCATGGCCGCCACCACTGGTTGGGCACAGGTTGGCTATGAAATGCTTTGAATGTTCCAGTCAAGCTCCTGCCTGCTTTGGTTGCCAGAAAGCAGCCACTAGACTCCAGCTACCAGCCCCTCTGAGGTGGTACACTGGGGATGTGGACCCCAGCCGGGGGAACACAGCAGCTCTACCTGCAGTGAGGCTTCCACTCCTCACCCCAGCAGGAAGAAAACCCAAATTCACTCTGACTTTTGTTTTTCTGTCAGTGGCCAAGGAATGAGTGAGACCATGAAAACAGCAGTGCTCGGCGGTCGCCCAGGCAGAGCTGCAGGCGCTTCTGCAGGTGGTCTGTGCCTGGCCAGAGAACAAAGGGCTCCCTCCCTCCCTCCTCCAGCCCCCTACATGCCTTCATGCAGTCTTTTCTGCCAGGGCTGGACCTGCAAATCAGACACTGTCCCCCTTGGGCACACTGCATGCCTTAGCCTCACCTGCAGACTCTCAGGGATGGGAAGGGTGACAGCAGACAGCCTTCCCCTTCTTGGCCCCCAAACCAACCTCTGAGTCCCCAGAGTTTCATACAGATGACCTCTGGAGCCCTTATGAGGGCGTCAGTGTGGAGCCCGCACCCTCCAGAGGCTGCTTGGGTGACTAGCAGAAAGCAAGAACCTCAAGAAGTAAATCTCCCAGCTTAAGAATGTTGGGCAGAGACTGCAGCTCTAACAGTGTGTCCTCCGTGCCCAGCAAGGAAATATTTTAGATCTGTATCCATTTCATCTGTTTTCCTGACAAGCTAATTAAAGTTACTGCCCTTTTCCAAGAATGGCATGTTTCTTAACTGACTGGGCTGAAATGAGCTATGAAATACAAAAACAAAAACAAAAACTCCTAATTTTACACTTCTGGTTTTTATGGAGCAACCACAATTGAATCCCCCTGCCCCTCCAAGCTGGGTAGAGCCTTACTTTCTGACAGTTCAGGCGCTGGGCTTCCGGAGTGTACTGGTTTCCCTCAGATGGCCCGTCGGAAGTCAGACCACTCACCTCCTGGATGACCTGGGCAGGGACAGTGTCAGCAGAGGCCAGGGCCCTCAAGTGCCCCTTTCAGCCTGCACGTATCACCAGACCCAAGTGGAGCCGCTGGGCTTTGTGGTCAGGGGGTGCAGGTGAGGGTGAAAACACACAACAGCAAAGGTATCGAGGAGACCCCTGCCCCGGCTCGGCCCACGGTGGTCTCAGGACATGGTTTGCAGGCTGGGAGGGGAGGGCTGGCTGCTCAGGTCTTTTCTGCAGGGAATTGGGGTGCTCGGGTGGTAAAGCAAGGCCTCTGCAGCGTAGCCATCACCCCCTGAGCACCAGGGTGCAGGCACTGGTGCTTGTGGGTGTGATGAACAGCTGCATTCACTGGCTGGTCCTGGCTTTTGGGGGGCCATGGGCTCACAATGGAGGCTGTGTGCTGCTTGGGAACAGGGTGCGAGCTGTGTAGCTCTGGTAGATGTTCTACAGCGTATCTCCTGCCACCGCCCCTCTCCTCCCAGGAAGGGCCTGGCCTGGGGCACAGCACATGCTTCACTATGCACCTGGACCCTTTTTGAGCCAGGGGCCACCTCGGGGATTCCCAGTAGGGAATGCCCCAAGCAGATGCAGATGCAGATGCAGATGCAGATGCGCACATACACACACACCAGCCATCAGAAGCCCTTTGCAGACAGAGTCAATAAGCAGTTTCAAGGACCCTCTTGTTTGAGTCTCTGCTCACAGCAGTCTGTGGAAGTGGGTTTAAAATCAGAAGCGGCCAAGGAAGAAGGAAGAAGCGCTCTGGGGCAGGGGAGTGTGGGGCAAGGCATTGCTCTCTTCTAAGATGTTAGGGCTTTGGCTCATGAAGAGTGTAACACGTTGTCACAGAAACAGGGCAGGTGTTGGAATCACCAAGGCAGCTGTGTGACTTTGAGCCTGAGCCTCTGTAGAATGGGACCATGGGACCATAGCTCTGGGTTGGTTGTGAGGACTCAGGTGTCAAGAACCCAGCACAAGGCAGGTGCAGGGGCACACAACTATAGTCGAGAACCTGGGAGGCTGAGGCAGGAGGATTGTCATGAGGTCAAGGCCGGCCTGAACTACACAGCAAGACTCTGCCTCAGGGAAACAGAAAGCATCAAAGAACCCAGCACAGAGTAGCTACATTCTTCCCTGCCGTCATTAGCTTGGGCAGGGGTGCAGAGATGCCCTGCCCGGGGCAGCATCTAGCCTGGAGTTCAGGCTCGAGGGCATGGGGGTTGTTGCTTCTCTGGAAGGTGCTGCAGTTCGCCTTCCTTTCCTGCCACTCGCATCCCGTACTTAGCACTTCCCATTCACTGCCACACCCCTGTCGCCACCTGGGTGCAGGTGTGATTATGAGAACAGAGGCCCAGGGAAGGTGGGCAGGTTTGACAAAAGCCATGGAGCTGAGAGCAAGAGTGAGCCCCTCCACGCCACAGGGATGGCAGCCGCTCGCTCGGGGCCACCCGGTGCCCACCCGACCAGGAGGAAAAGGCTCTCGGTGAGGACCGCACACAGGCTGGGCCGGCTCAAAGTGCTCTTGTCTTTGAAGCCACCAGCAGGGACTGGGGCCTCAGGAGTAGGGTGTGAGAATCTGTGGAGGGAAGTTGGGGGTCAGAGGAAGGACAGCTATTGGAGAGGTGGGGGGGGGACAGCTCTGGGGCACTGGGGAACAGCAGTGTGTGTGTCTAGGCACACACATGGGAATCAATGCAGGTGTTTATATAGCAGGTGAGGAGGAAAGGGCTGGCATGTGCCCTGGGGAGACGGGCTCTGGGCCTCAGCTCTCCTAGCAGAGTTCCCTACACACAGTAGGTATCAGCCACTGTGTTGCGCTTGGTGCACACTAAGGGAGCCAAGCAACACCGCACGGCTGCAAAGGGGCGAGGCCAGGGTTTGGAACTAGGGCAGCTGCTCTACAAAGCCAGGCCTTTCAGAGCTACCAATCTCAGGAGCCCACAGAACCTCAGCCCTATCTGGGCAGCACCTCGTCCTGTCTTGGGTGGCTTATTTAACCACCTGAAAACTTTGCAGTAAGGATCAAGGTACCTCCTAGAAGCTTCGTTCAGCCAGTGTGCTCAAAACATTTAGTGGTTTCACAGAAACACCTTGCCTGCTCACAAGGTGGGGTACTCGAAACTTGGGCCTTGGGGTGACCAGGACCTCACTGGGTGCCAGTTAGTCGCATTTTAATGAGTGGTCTAGGTCTGTTGCTGAGAAGTCTGCCATGGGGTTATGTCTAGCCAGCATGGCAGGTGGGGACAGACAGAATGCCGGAAGTATGGTGACTTGGCCCTGACGGCAGAGGTGGCAGCAGGAAGGCGGGAAGGGGTGGTTCTGTCTCACTGGCCTCGCCAGGGGCCCGGCTGGCGTTCAGGACCCCTCTGGCAGAGACATCTGTCCTTTAATGAAGAAGCTGATGATTCCTCACTAGAGGCAAAAAGGCAAGTAGTGTCAACTACACCCCAAGTGCTGGGTTCTGACTGCGTGGCACTGCGCTGTGTCTGTTTCCACGACACAGCCTGGAACACGTGATCGCTGACCTTCTACCCTGTGCCAAAAGCTGGGAGCCAGAAGCCAGGCCTGGAAGAGGCAGCCTGGGGCCTCCCTCACCCGGAGCCACTGCTCGGCTTGGTCCCGGCTCTGCAGGCCCAGCACGATCACGTCCGCGTTCATGGGTGTGATCTTCAGTTTGTGCTCCTGCTTGCGCACTTGCTTCTCCTTGTGGACGACGCTGCTGCCCAGGAGGTTCACATCAAGCTGAGGGCTGTGGTCCTTGGAGGATTTGTAGCACTGGAAGGGAAGCGAAAAGGCGCTGCTGGTCCAGGGCGGGGGGAATGGGGGGGTGAGCCTAGCTGCAGTCTGCAAAAGAAGGACCCCTGAATGCTGAAAGGTCCCCTGAGAGTCTGACTTCACCCCCACAGCAGAAGGCTGGACACCAGGAGGCAGCCACTCCCCTCCCCTGGGCTAGAGATGCCCCAGGCCCAGCTCATCCCGGTGGCTTAAACTCGCTCTGGGACTCAGGCAGGAAGTTCCTTAAATACAGTCAGGAGCCACTCAATGAAGTCTCTGTCAACAACTGTCTGTAAAGATGGCCGGTGGTGCCCTGAGATCACAGCAGTTAATGATGAAGCTGTTTTAGATTAAATACACTTTGATGATGTTCACGCAGTGACCAGGTGGCCTAAGACCACGTTTCCCAGAAGGCGTCTCCCCTTAAGCAGTGCATGACTGTGTGTTCCCTGTCGACAACGCTCACTCCTGCAAGGTGGAACAAACTCCTGACATTTCTCTCTTCTCAGTGACGGGTCCATCAGGCACAAAAACTCAGCCCATTATCTGCTGTGTCAGCAAGAGAAAAAAAGGGACTTTCCTCTCCTACCAGAGAAAGACTCAGCCCCTCATTTTCTCATTGTAAAATGGGGATCGTTAGGAGGCTGCTTGACAGGATCGCCCCAGCATAAATAGTGTTTGTGAAGCACAGGGCACATTGTGATCAGAGAAGGAGTGGTATTTATTTATAATAATTCCATGGAACTTCAAATCAGGACATAAAACTAAAAAAATGTTTTTGATATGAGGTCTCCTTACGTTACTCAAGCTGGCTTCGAATTCTTGGATAAATGATTCTCCTGCCTCAGCTTCCTAAGTAGCTGGGACTACAGATGTGTACCACTGCAGGTGTACCTAGGTCAGAACTGTGAACTTTAAAATAACAGGAGACAGGACTGTTACCAGAGTAAAATGTCTGGGTCCTTTATGGATCTGAATGACAACTGATCATCGAAAGTACTGAAGTTTCTGAGAAGATATGTATAGTTTGTGTGTGCCTGAGACCAAAGCAGTAGCTAGAATGGGGCTGGGGATTGGGCTGTATGAGCCACTGGGCTTTGCTATTTGAGGTGAGGAAGGACCTGGGGACAGAAAGACATGTCTGTCTCAAAGAAAGGTGCCTGGGACCCTTTAGAAATCTGATGAAAACTACTAGATCTCTCTAGTTCAGAAAAAAAAGAAAAAACATTTTTTCCACACACAAAACTCTGTATGCAATTTCAGATTAGGAAAAGGTTTAAATCGCCTGGCATCAGAAGGCTTTAAAACCTTTGGCATCCCATCAGGGACCATTCCCCCGCCAAAGAGCCCCAAAAGAGGAGACGTGACTCACCAGGAGCCTGGTGTCTCTGATCACGCAGAGCTGCCTGGCCCACTGGCCCAGCCACTTCTTGCGCCACAGGAAAGCACAGATGCGGGCATCACGCATCAGCTCGATGCTGGCCTCCGGGGAGGGCCACTGGTAGGGGGCTGCCTTGCCCTTGCTGCTCTCCTCTTCATCATAGGACTCGTAAGAGCTGCTCACAGCCTCTCCGTCCTCTGCAAAGAAGACGCACTCAGTCAGGGCCCCATGGCAGGCAGCCGTCCCTAAACAAGCAATACTGGGAGGACAGCAGGCAACAGGCACGAGCAACCCATGGCCCCAGGCCACCCCTCACCTGCCCTTCATGCCCTAAAAACAGCCAGCAGCCCAACACCACAGCCGGCTTTGCAGCCCCAAACCTCCTTCAAGAAGCTTCCCAGATGCTGCCTTGGAGCACAAAACACACATAACTTAAAACTAGAAATCCCACTCTTTCCCTACTCAGATCCTACCTTCTTAGATGCTCGAACACCCCTGAGATGATGCTACCCCAAGACCCAGTGGGCTCCCCAGAAGCCGGGTCTCCCTCTTAGCCTCTGGCTTCTCACAGGAAAAAGCAAGCTGCTGGGTGGGAACATTTCCAGGTCCTGTCAGCCTAGCGCTCTACTATTTTCAGGGGTCAGGAAGAAGATGATCTCCAGCTATGGGCTTTGAAGGTCCCTAGCAGTCACTCATCTGAGCCTGGTTCTGTCCCAGCTTGGGGTAAGGGACTATGGCTCCTTACAACAGGCCACAGCTACCGTGGCGGGAAATAGCTTTCTGGGAAGATGGTCACCTTCTACTCCTGTGTATCCCAGCCTGGTCAAAGCCCTTAAGAAATCCCGATGGGACACCCCCAGGACAAACTGAGCTTTTTTATATCTTTCCTAACTTACACCCTTTTCCCTCTGCTGGCAAGGAGCTACTTCAGGGAGTCTGTCATTGGAAAGATTCCCCAAATTTACCATAGCACAAACTGTGAACAATTCCAACCATGCGCCACCCGCCTCGGTTTCTACTTTCCATCCCTCCTGTCCTCAAGAGTTGTTTCCCTTCTCCAGGCCACATTGCTGTATTCAGGGCCACCAAAATCTATGTGAAGAAAATGAATCAACCAATCTATATAAATCCTTGAAAAGCATGACATAGAGAAGAGGGAACCACAGTGCCCCTGGTCCAACCCCTGGCTCGTCACAGAAATTCTGTTTATTAGAACCTTGAGGTGGTCCGAGTTGCCCAAGAACAGGCAGTAGCTACCCGGGGATCACTGGGTACTTTTTCCCACTCCTAACATGGACCCAATCTTGTTCCCTGTGAGTTTCGGGTAGTGGACTTTGTTCTGCCCCAAGTCAAACTGACTGACACCCTCTTCTGTCCCCATGACACCCTTCAGAAGAGGGGTGACCCATGGGGCCCCTAAGTCTTCCCAGAAGATTCCGGAAGCCCCTGTCCTATCTGGATAACTGTGTCCCCACATACTAAAGAAAGAGCAGCTCATCTGTATGAAAATATAGGGGACCAGAAAGAGGTGGCTGTAATGGTTATTCTAGTCACGGTGCCAATGAAAATATATTCTATTTTGTTTTAATATTTCTAATGATAACACTAAGTCTTTTTAATATGTTTTCTTTAAAAGCTGTGTGGTAGGTTCTCTTCCTGAGTTATTTTAAAAAAGCTGCACCATTATAATTTTTTATACCTGTTAAAAAAGCAAAGGTGGAAAATCGTGGTACTGTCCACTGGGGGACTTTGAACCCTGCTGCTGGTGGCAACATAAATTCCCACAAGCCTAGTAGGAAGCAGTGTGACAGGCTGTGGTTTTGAGAGCCACAGAAGTACTTACGTTCTTTCATCTAATAAACTTGGTCCTAAGAGTTTATCCTAGGAAACTAGTTTTTTTTTAAAAAAAAGGGAAAGTGGACTCAGAGATGCATTTCAGTGGTGAAGCACTTGCCTACATAGACAAGAACCTGGCATTAAAACAAATAAATAAAAATACAGAAGGGGACAGGGAGAAATTCTCCAGGCATTAATATACTTGTCCAAGCACTAGTTAGCAAGCAACATGGGACTGGGGAAATAAAGCACAATTTCATCCACGTAAGAGTATCCATGGGACCTTAGCCTACTAAAACTCTGAAAACTAGCCTGCAGCTCAACAAAGCCTGCAAAATAAGAAGGCAGGAGAGAAAATACCATTAGAATTGTCTATGCAAATAGACCGGTAAGGTAAGGCAACACAGAGAACTCAAAATAGTTTATTGGATAGAGAGGTAGGATCGAAGGGATTTTTAAAAAATTTTCTCAGTGTCAGTATTGGTCTTAATTTAAAAAAAAGAGATAAGACGACTGAGCCCTGACCAGCTTCCTCTGTGTGGAACAAGGAAGCTAAGTGAGAGGTAACTGGAATCATCATACCTGGAATAGCCTGAAGAACATTTAGGACTTATCCGTAAGAAGGACCACAGCACACCATAAGTGTGGCATTTTCCTAAAACAGATTCTTGGCTTCCAGGGGATGCAGGGTGAGCAGGAGGGAAAGACAGGCATTCAGACGGTTCTAGCAGGACCACATCCCACTGGATTCAAGGCAAGTGCTCAGCAACCAAAAGTAAAAGCACCATGCATGATCTGATCTCCTGATGCCACAGGCAGGTGGCGCAGGAGGGAAACAGTCACTCCAGGGACAACATGGCACGTGGTGCATACATGCAGGATGCGTGCTTGAGGACAGGAGGTTAGTGGCCACCCTTGGGACATGCCCATCTCTGTGAGTGAGACAGCAGACACAGAATCACTGGCATCCAGCTCTGGGGACAAGCAGTACCCAGGGTGATCGTGGCATAAATGACTCCTTCAGGCACCTGCGCCCATCTGAGGAGCGATCCACCAGAATGACCTGTATGGTATCCAGAAGCACAAAGCAAGAAGAGAGGGACAGGTGAAGACAGGGACACATTCAAGTGTGGAGACCCAGACGTGGCAATATGGTGGCCTGTCCCTCAGAGGTCAGTGCTTGCCCCTGGGAGGTGTGAGTTGTGAGGAGAGGCCACAGCCCAACTAAGGACATCATTTCCCAGGCCCTTTCATATCCAGAGGTGACAATGTGATTTGTCACTAGTGGAAAGTAGGCAGAGCAATCTGCCTTTACTTCTGGCCAGTGTTTTTAAGAGCAGAGAGGGGTCCTGTGTGCTCACTTGTTTAGAGAAGGAGCCTGCATAGCTTAAACTACACAGAACCAGAAATAGCACGTGGAACGGCTAAGTGAGAAGTCAGTTTTTATTGTCCCTTTAAACTGACACTGGGGAGTTATCTGTTCCAAAAGCTGGTGTCCCCAGCATGAGACATCAGGAATGATGATGTCTAGGAAACAGCAGGAATCCCCTTGTCTCCAGCACTCATTAAACACTAGCTCCAGTGGTGCAGTGTGTGTACGCCACTGATAAACCAGGACAAGAATCCTGACAGCTAGCTTTCTGCAGGAAGTCACTAAGATCACTGTTGACTACTCAGCCACAGCAGAGGGCTGGAGCCCAGTGCTCCTTTGTCCTGCTGGAACCTGCACATCTGCACGTCTTCCTGCTAAGGCAGGAAGTGAGAACAAGCCAGCCTGTCATGCGGGGAACTGCTCCTCTGAAATACGTGCGGCCACTTCTCTACCAGTTGACCCAGCAGGCAATCTTCCCACTTACTGCAGTGCTTCCCGCAGCTCGATTTCCTGCACTTGGAGCTCCCCAGTTCAATCCACATGGTGCATCCAAGCTGCTCTGTGATAACCCCTAACCCTGGCCCCAGCCAAAAGGCACTCACAGGCGAGAGACAAACACTGAGAAGCTGGGTCTGACCACTTGTTTGTGTTGAGACAAAGTGTCTGTCCCACAGAGTGGCTGTCTGGGAAGCAGGTCCTGGCTGGCCAGGTCACACCCACCACACAGCCTTCTGATGCACAGAGCTGCTCAAAGGGGTGAGTCACTGATTCCACTGTCAAGATTCACCCAGACAGCAGTGCCACACCCCTCTGCTTTGGTCTGAAAATCAAGCTGGGCTGGTGACTCGTAACACCTCCAATGGTTTGCAGTAGAAGCTAAGAGACACCTGCCCACAGTGCCAGCCTCTTAGAATATCCTCAGTCCAAACAAGCCCCGGCCTCCCACACAGTTCCCAGAATGGGGCAGCTGGTAAGTTGTGAAAGAAGAATCTGCTATGGACCCCAGTCCCATCTCATCATCACTGGTCCTGTTGTTATGGAACCAGCAAAGCCTTCCTTTGTCCCAGTTCATTCCCATTCCCAGGAGCCTTGGTTTTTATTTGCAAACTGCTTTCAATGCCTTTTCACTTACAAGGAAAGGAAAATCAGGAGGGACGAGGGTGCTACAGTTTGGATGCTGACTGTCCACAGTAAAGTTCTGGTGTAGCGTCCCTGGACATGCTGTGGGCCTTTTGGAGGAGGAGGCATTTTGAGGCAGATTCTTAGGTCTTGGTGGGGGTGTTTTCAAAGAGGATTATGGGGCACCTTCCTCTTCCATGGTTCTTTTGCTTCTTGGCCACGATGCAAGCCATTTGCTCTGCCATCTGCTCCCTGCCACTGCAATCCAGCATGCCCACCGGGCACCCAGAACAATGGGGTCTGCCTGATCTTGGACTAGAACCCCAAGAAACCTTTTGAGCCTAAATACGCATTCTGCCTCATAAATTACTATCTCACTATATTCATTATAGTGATGGAAAACCAACTCTGACCAAACTTCTACAGGCTGAGAGCACCG
Organism: Hydrochoerus hydrochaeris; assembly: GCA_004027455.1. Lineage (NCBI taxonomy): Eukaryota > Metazoa > Chordata > Mammalia > Rodentia > Hydrochaeridae > Hydrochoerus > Hydrochoerus hydrochaeris. The sequence goes on along the minus strand of PVLA01000169.1, from coordinate 692,878 downwards.
GCTGAGGGCAGAGGGTTCCAGCACTGAGCTCTGTCTGCCCAGTGATGTCCAACACCTAAGTAAGCTCAGCCACTAAGAAGCCCTGCACAGGCTTCTGGTTTCACTCAAAGCAAAAACCCAAATCCTCACGGTGGCCTGCACTTCATTTTCCTGCCTCTCTCCCTAACTGACTTCCTCCTGTCACGCCAGCCTCCTTGTTATCTCCCTAACACCCCAGGAACTCCCCTGTACCAGGGCCTTTGCATGCCCTGTACTATGCTGGCTGTCTGGAAAGTCCTTCCTGCACGTATCTGCTCGATCTATTCCCCACAGTATTCAGGAATCGTCCCCAAACCACATCATCAGAAAACAGCATCCTTCTCCTGCCACAGTCCAGCTCCCGTTCTGTTTTCACCCAAACACTTATCACCACACAACTAATAAAAGGTTGATTTGTTGCCCGTCTTCTCTCCACTGAATCTGAGCCCGCTCACCCCTGGCACTTGGGGGGGGGCACAATAATTGAGTCCAGTGAAAGGCGGTGGATGCTGAGGCGAGACTCAGCCTGAGCTCTGTCTCTGTTGCTTCCCTGGGCCCCATGTCCCTTGGCTAACAAACATCTCCTCCATCGTCTTTCTGCAAAATTCAGATAGGACAAGAAAATGGGGCCCCAGTCAGAGGGGATGTGATCTGGCTGCCCCAAGGGTGGCCACAGCGGCTAAGCCCAGTGTCTTCCTGTTACCTCTGCCACTGCACTAGCAGCACATGGAGGTCCTGCTCACTCCTGCAGCCCTGACAGGAGCCATGGCTCAGCCACCACAGGCCTCTGCTCCTGCCTCCTTGAGGAGCCATGAAAGAGCCTGAGTGAGAAGACAAAGATGTGGGAGGGCCTCAGCCCAGAGCTGATGCTCCCAGAACCTCAGCCTCCGGTGCTATGTCAGATCCTAATGAAAGCCTCGCTTGGGTGGTCTACAGCCTACTCAAGGTCCTTACCTCAGGTAGAGTTGGCTGAGTTTACACTGGGAGAGAGCGGGTAACACAAGGGGATATTAGCCCTGAAGAATTCCAGAGGGTGGTGGAGACCTCAGTGATTTGCAGAGAGCAGCAGAAGAGAACAAAGAGGGAGAGGAAGCTGCAGGGAGAGCCCCAGAAAGCTACCAAAGGAGCTATGAGCACTGGCCACCAAGGAGCTGGCAGAGGTGGCGGGAGCTACCAAGGTCTGTCACACTAAGGCCTAAAGGTGCTGAGTTACTAACCCAAAGCCCAGAGTTACTAACATCAGGGAGCTGCCCTTGCCAATTCCTGATTCTATCTGAACTGAACAAAAGAATTCACAGTCAGTTGATGACATCGACTGGTAACACAGATAGAAATACAGAAAATATGAGACAAGGGAAGCTTCCTCATCCTGAGGCATCTCCAGCCTGCCCTTGCAGGCGAGCTGGCTGGGTCTCCCCTGGGTCTTTGTACCACAGCCAGGACAATGGCTGCATGCCCTTGTTCAGGTCTCAGTGTGGTTCAGTCTCTCCACTAATGACAGCCCAGACTACCTCTAACTTCCAGGCCAGGCTGAGCCAGTCAGTCACCATGAAATGAGTTCTTGCCGACCTCTGGGTTAAAGCAGTCAGACCCCCACCAGGCCCCAGCTGCGGGGTTGTACCATTGACTGATGTATCGTATGGCTCAGCCTCTTCGTAGTAACCCTCCGGAGACTCGAGCTTTGGCACCCCGAGCTGTTTCCGTTCTGGAATCTGTGGTGTGAACAAATAAAACAAACATCCTCAGATATGCTAGACTGGAAGCAACTTGGAATTAGCCTTCCAGGTGGGTGGAGGGAGTCCAGAAGATAACGAACTCCCAACTGGACTTCAAGCCAGTGAGGAGGGAGCACAGAATACCAGGAACCCAGCTCAGACACAGCGTAGCCTCTCAGGCCTCTGTAGAACAGGAATAATCCTGTCAGTGCTGTTCTGAGGGTTTGGTGAGACTCATGTGAGTGTTAAATACAAGGAGACACTGCTATTGTCGTTGGGGGCCACACACAACCCTGGGTCCACAGGTTGGGCAAGCAGGGCAGCTGTCATGACAGGAACTAAATCAGTGGGACTGCTGTCCTGCTAGCAGAGGCCAGTGACAACCTGGGTCCAGCACCTGACATCTTCCTGCAGGAGCGGGCCACACCCCAACATCACCCCTGTAAGAAGGAACAGAGTTACTTTGCCATTTGCTAAGCTGCTCAGGTACTGTACCAGGTGGCAGATGGCTGCTGAGGAAAACAGGTGTAAAGGGCACCTCAGGCCAGCTCCTTCCTGAGGGCCCAAGCTTCACATGCAGTGGGCATGCAATCCAGAGCTCCCTGCCGCTGTTAGCCAGGGTCTCTGCCCTCCCAGCCACCCCTGTCCTCCTGGGAAGCCAGCAGCTTGAAAAGGGCTGCCTGTGAGACTGGCTGGGTTCTCCTGGGGTCAGAGGGGAAAGTGTCCTCTCCCCTTGCCAGAAGCAAGGTCTTCTTTAGATAGGCCCCAGTCCCTGAGGAGCCCCGTTCCCAGCAGGTGGCGCTGAGCCCTTCTCTTCTCACTGTGGAGAGAAAGAAGCCTTGGCTACCCAAAGTCTGCTCAGGGGTCAGGATCCCACAGTTAGAAGAGGACACAGCAGGAAGGAGCCCGTCTGCCTCTGTAGGAGCTGCCTGTAGGTCATCACCCCAAGGGGCCTGTCACTGGGCCCATGGCAAGGTTTCCTGAAAGTCTCCCAAGAGCCTCTCTGACAAATCCAATGCAAATGGATCAATATTGAGAGACGGTGCAGGACTGAGGTGAAGAATCCCAGCTGTGTGACTGACCAGCTAAGGAAACCTCCCCAGGCTCAGGGTAAAATGCAGCAGAAACCTGTCATGTGGGGTGGTGGTGAGGTTTAATCTATAATCAGCAACATTAAGTACTCAATAAATATCAGTTTTTATTAACCTAAGAAAATCTAAAAATACCAAAAGTCAAGATGTTTTGTGTACATGTATTTGGTGGAGGACTTTTTTTTTTTTAAAATGCCTTATTTTGTTATTGAAACAATAGAAATAACAGAATATTAAACAATAGACTGTTGTTTGTCCAAGTAGCAGATAGAGAAAAAATTTAATTGTGTTCTATGGATTTACAATCTTGAATTTTATTTTTGATTTTTTTATTTTAATGTAATCTAAGTAGATATTAATAAAGAAATTATAAAAGCACTCTTCTATGAAAAAGTAAAACAATTTCATAACACAGTAATTAGAGAATAACAATAGTCAATACACTGTGTATCATGGTCTTAAAACAGTGCCCACTACGTGACTTAGAGTACAAGTCATAGACAAGAAAGACTCTTACAAAGAAAAAGACAAACAAAAGGACAAAACTTTCTTTTGAGTGAACAAAGAGAAACCAGTTGTGTTATACCTCGGTATGTGACCACTTTGAAATTTGTCTCACTTGGTATTCGACATGAAAGCTTTTCCCTGCTGCTCACCATTTGTTTGGTACTCAGCGCACAAGCTAGAACTTGTGAGCTACTCCTTCCAGCCAAAACAACCTGGTACTGGTCACGCCTCCAAGTAACGACAGGCATCCAGGTACCACTGTATTCTAGAGGGGCACAGAGCAGTCCGGGCCCGCCCAGGTTATGTGGACCAAGCTCCATTTTACCTTACTCAACAGAAAGGTCCCAGCTCTCCAGGACCTTGGGGCATAAGTGCTAAGGTCAAGCAAAATGTGATAATGAGTTTCCGAACAATTCAGTAGAGAATCTCATAATTACAGATGCAACGATCTATTACTAACGGGGGGGGGGGGCAAGGGAGAGGGAGCATCACCTTCCAGGGCTCAGGTGAAAGGGCTCTTACTTTAAATACCAGCATCCTTGTGATGAGGGAGAGTGTAAATAATAAATGAAGATGCCAAAGAGATTTGACTTCAGTACCTGAAATATCTCTGACTATTCAGAAGTAAGTAAGTACTCTGCTCAGCTGGATTTACCAGAGATCCACGATCTCTTTCCTGTAAAGGGCCCAGTAGGAGATTTGATGGATTTGTAGGCTGCTAGGGAGCCTCTTAGCACAGCTGTTGAGCTGCATGACCGCAGCCTGGTCACAGACAACACATGCTAAAGCAGCACGCCAGGCTCCAGCAAAACTTCGCCGGCTGAAGCCGGCAGCAGGTGGGAATCAGCAGCAGACCGCAGTGGGCCCAGCTCCAGTTGAGACAGGAGAACTCAAGTCACATGACACAAGCTCCTTGCAGCTCTAAGCATCTCTCCCAGGGTGTAGCCCCTGCGTTAAGGTTCCCAGGTAGGGGCGAGTGGGCAAGCTAGGCCTCCACACTGACCGCGGCAGTGTCCTGTCACTGGGTCTCCTGCGTCCCTGATGAGGCAGTTCAGTGGAAATCAGTGCTAACGTGGGTTCAGGCCGCCAAGGGGAGATGGGTGGAAACGGCTGTGCTCGCCAGGAGTATAAACAGTCGCCAGCAAACATCTGTTTCTCCGGCAGTGACCACAGCACCTGGCTGGGCAGACAGCACTGTGGAAAGGCCACAGCTGCCTGAGTCACTGCCCACACTAATGAGGTTTTCCCAGACCCCCGGCCACCCTTTCATTGCTGGGCAGGCTGGCCCCTGCACCCGTGGGTGGTAGTGAGGACCTGAGCCGCCATGGAGAAAACTGGGGCTCAAGGCCAAGAAGCATCCTGACCCTAGAACAGAGGCCACAATCCTGGCCCAGCCAGTGGCACTGAAGAGCTTAGGCAGACATCCAGCTTCTGCTGCAGCCACCAGTGGGTGGCAGTGGCGTGGGGCCCAGATTTCCCATAGCAGCCTGATGCTCTGGGTCAGAGGAGGAAGGGAAGGCCTATTTCTGCCCGAGGAAGAAGGCAGGCCATGGGGTCATTCCAGGCTCAGGCCTCAGGGTGTAGCTGACAGAGTCCCTCCAGGGGAGGCTGCTGCTTCAGCTCTGGATCTCCTCCTCCTCCTTCTGGCTCCACCCAATACCACTCCTCTGGGGGCCTCAGACTAAGAATCATGGCCAGTCAGTGGCGACTCCCCCAGAGAGGGCTGAGGGAGCAAAGACGCACCCTGCACACGTGCGGAGACAGAGAGGGGCATCCCAACTGATGCCACCCCTTCCTCAGGCCACATTCAGAACTCCTGGGGTGGCAGTGGGTGCCTAGAAGAGAGCTAGGAGGGACCCAAATGAGGGAGCAGTGGGCCACACCCCTATCCTGCTTGCAGAGCAAGTCCGCAGCAGGGAGTGAGCCAGCCTGCACTGTACAGTCAGCTGGCGTGACTGGAACTCTCCCCGGACCTGGACTCCATCCACACGGCAATGACCACGCCTCAGAAAGCCTCCCCGGGACCGTGCTATGCCTGAGCGCTGGCATTTCCCCCAACTCCAGTACCAGGTTCCTCTCAGCTGTGGTTGCAAGCAGCCCCCAGTCACAGAAGCCCCAGGAAGGCTCCCTAGACGAGGGCTTCCTGCCCTCTCGTCTGTCCCCACTCCTCCCATTGCTCAGATGCTCTTCCTGCAGTTTCTATAGGAGATGGAAAAGCTTACACCACGATCCCAGGGCTACTGGACTCCCCACAATCCAGTCAGATCAGAAGTATCCCCAGTCCCAAGCCTTGGGCCTCCCAGTTTACAGTATTTTTGAAACAGAAATCTAGAACACTCAGCACCCAGTGCCAGTGAGATCCTGCCTGGTGGAACACCCGCCACCATCTGTTGACCTCTGACCTAGAAGCAGCAGCCTGACATGGCAGACGAGGCATTTCCACTAGCAGCAAAGGCTGACGCCCTCTAGGTGGATCAGGCGCTGGATTTGAGAAAGGAAGTTTCTAGACCTTGCTGGAAGCAACCACCTTTCCACTCCCATCACTCTCATTTGCTGAAAGTCATAGGTATCTCAGTGGGAGAGCAGAAGGGAGGTGCTTCCCTGGGTTCTCAAAGTACCTGGGGCCCTGAGCAAATGCAGTCACTTGTGCAGGTTTCCTTTGCTGCCTCCCTCTGTGCACTGACCCATGTCCTGCCTGCAGTGGGTGCTCAGAGAGTGCCAGAGGCTTGGTAGGCCATTATCTGCGAGGACAGTGGAAGTGTCAAAGGAAACTGGGGGTCCTGGACAGACACTTACCATCTTGGGCAGTGGAAGGTCTGGAAGGCTCTTCTGAGGAGCTGAGGAGTGCTGACCAGGCTCCCCGTTAGTCAGTGGACCCTGCTCCTTGGGCGCTGTGGGCAGTAGGCAGAGAAAGCTTCTGTGAGGGGTGCTGATCCTCATGGCAGGGTCTCATTACTCAGGAATGTCTGGCCATTTGTCCTGTCCCGTCCAGTCCCATGAGTTCTATTTGAGCAGGTGTTAATTACCCAGGGAAGTTGTTTTTCCTCCAAGAATAGGGCGCAGCGTGCCCCAGCTGTAGGCAGATTCCTCAGGAGGAAGCAGCTTGGGTGTCTGGAAAGCTCCCCCACCCAGCCCATGTCAAAAGTGGCCCAGCCACAGAGTTCCAATGCGCAGAGCCACTGCCTGGCAGTCACTATATTGAGCTGCTCTGTGATTATGGCTTTTCCTCCCACGGTTTATCCAGAAGGCAAATGACCCTGGGTAGAGTGGCCACTGCCATCTGGATAAGTTCTTGCAGTAGGAAATGAGAAAGAGGGCACACGGGGCACAAGAGGTGAGGCAGGTGCACTGAGGTCAGGCCATCAACCGTCTTGCAACTTGTACAGAAAGGCATCAAAGGTTCTTCCCAGCCAGAGTCCTTCAGTCAGAGGGGCCAGGTCCGGGACAGACAGCTCACCCAGGTCTTCCTTTGGGCTAATGTGGCCAGTGTCACCAAGGCAAGCCCTTTATAGGACTGAGTGTTTGGGGCTGTGTTCCTGCCTTCCTCTAAGACTTTTCATTGGAGTCAGGCTTGGGAGTTTGGAGACGAGCTGCCTTTGCCCTCTGGGCAGCTCTGCAAACCTTTGCAAATCAGACCCATTCCAGAAAATTGCAGAGAAAATCAGTGAGCACAAAAGTGAGGAGCCAGGGAGAAGCTCATATGTCCTTCAATGGGAAAGATAAGCTGTTTGGCCCAAGAGCATCAGTTCTGAATGTTAAAGCAACTGCTGACACCACTGTTTCTCCTCCCCGAACAGACATCTATGAAAAGACACAAAGCAGGGACCGTGGGATCAGCACCACACACAGCTGCTTTCCTTGAACATCTGAATTATGACTTCCTGTTCTTGAGATGATGCTGGGAAAAGCCAAGAGATTTTAGGGACAGATTTCTTATTCAGTGGGCAAGGACGTGGCAGCCTGCTAAAACATCCCAAAATACACCAACTCAAAATACCACCAACCAAAATTGTATTCTAAAAATAGCTTCTCCAGGCCTGTCCGTGTGTTGGCTGGGAGGAGGGAGAGGAGGATGGGGACTGGCCTCCTGCTTTCCCCTTCTGGGAGCCAGTCCTCCCGGCAGCCATCCCAGCCCCCTTACCTTTGTCCTGGGACTCAGCATTCTGTTGCTTGTTGACTGTGACTTTGTTCATGTAAATGTACTCCTCATCAGAACCTGCAGAAGGACAGAAGACAATGGGGGTCACGAGACTTCATGAAGGGAGGGAGCCTCTAGAGAGAAACAGTAACCCCGCACCCCGACATTTTCATCTGTTTGGGATCCATAAAGTCACTCAGCATTCTGAGTCAACTGAGAGTCCATCATAGAGAACTGACAGATTTCCAATCAAGAAAAGACACATTTTGGAATGCTAACCTTCTAGCCTGGGGCGGGGAGGGGGGGTAGGAGAGAAGAGGATGGGCAGGAAATAGCAAGATGGGCTTCAGGAATAAAAATTGCATGTTGAAATGGACCCATACATACTTCAAAGATCTGCCACATGTTCCATCAAACGGCGATGTCTCTCTGACTCTCCTCGCATTTCATCTAAGCTATGAAAGAATTTTTATCTGTCATTCTTATTGGAGCCTGAGTTATCTGAAGGGATTAATCAGAATGATATCTAAGCTTAGCTCCCAAGCCCCCGGGAGTGGGAAGATAGGAGCTGAACCGGAAAATCAGATGCGCTCTGAGTATAAGGGGTGAGGAGGCTGGGATGGGAACAGGGGCCACCAGCCACTTCTGCCCTGAAGGTTGTATCCCGCAGTGAGGAGGCACCACGGTCGGTCCTGGACTCCGAGCTACACTGCGAGGCTACAGTGATAAAAACACCGTGGTATTGGCACATAAACAGACGTGGACCAATTCGACAGAACAGAGGATGCAGAAACAGCTCCAAGCACATTCAGCCAGTTGATCCTTGAGGAAGAGGTGAAAAATATGTATTGGAGCAAAGACAGCTTCTTAACAAACGGAACAGGAAAAGCTGGATACCATACACAGAAGATTGGATCTAGACTCATCCATGAAGCCACATAAGAAAGTAAAATCAAAACACATTGAAGATCTAAATGTTAAAACATAAACAATCTGCTGGAAGACAAAATAGCTAAAACTCTTAAGGACACAGGAGTAGGTGACAACTTTCTGAACAGAATCCCAAATGCACAAGAAATAGTACCAAGAATCAACACGTGGGATCATGTCAAATTCAAGTTTTCTGCACAGCCAAGGAAACAATCAACAGAGTGAAGAGACAACTTACAAAACTGGAAAAAAGACTTTGCCAGCTATTCCTTGGAGAAGGGACTAATATCCAGAATGTACATTGAATTTAAAAGTATTAGATCCCCCCCAAACTAAAAGACTCAATCAAAAAAATGGGCCACTGAAATGAATGGACACTTCTTAGAAGAAGTACAAATGGGCAATAAATACATGAAAAAATGTTCGACATCTTTGGACATTAGAGAAATGCAAATTGAAACAACACTGACATTTGATCTTACTCCCAAAAGAATGACCATCATCAAGAAATCAAATAATAAATGCTGATAAAGCTGGGGGGAAAAGGAACCCTTCTACATTGTTGGTAACAATATTAATACAAGCTTATGAACATCAATATGGAGAGTCCTCAAAAAACTAAAACTAGAAATTCTATTTGACCCAGCTCTTCCCCTTCTAGGTATGTTCCTGGAGGAGTGAGACATCGTATCACAGTGATGTATGCAGACCCATATTTGTAGAAGCACAACTGATAATAGCTAAATCTTGGAAGCAGCCTATATGTTCATCAACAAAAGAATGGATAAAGGAAATGTGGCATTTTTACACAAGGGAGTACTACTGTGCTGTAAAGAAGGATAGATGAGTCATTTGTACCCTGAAACAGATGTACCCTGAGAGCATAATGTTAGGTGAAATCAGGCACAAAAGCCCACATATTACACAGTTTCTCTTACATGAGTAGCCCAAAGTATAAATAAGGAGAAAAATAAAAGATAAAAGGAAAGAGATAGGTCTTCTGCAAAAGGGAAGCAGACCAAGAGATGGAGTGGGGAGGGAAAAGAATGGAAAAAGAGCTCCGATGTGTTATGTACATGTACCAGCTCCCACAAGGAATGTGATTTTTATGAACTGCAGATCTGTACCAATAGGAAAAAAAAAAAGACTCCTCTCCCTTTAAAAAGCACTTGTACCCTGCAGTGGCACAACCCCTCACCTCCTTTAAAAATCACTTGTGTGCATATCCGGTCACCTTTCTACCTTCGCAGCAGGCAGAGAACAGCAAGCTTGGCTCCTATCCACAAGGCTGCCCAGGAGCCTGACCTAGCCTTTCTCCTCAAAGTTCTTTTGCAGCCCTTTATTTACATTCCCTAGACACTTGTGACTGACAAATTCCAGTGGTTGCAGTGTCCCTGAGTTGAGGGACCCAATTCCAACCCCTGCTGAAGAAAGCAGCTCGCCTCAGTGTGTTCCCAGACTGCCCAGACTCCAGCCAAAGTCCTGCAAAAACAGATGCCTGAGAACCCAGGAGGAAGCCAGATGGGTCCTCAACCATTTGCCCATCGGTTCATCATCTCTGTGCCCAACCCCACCAGGACCAGTCAGGAGGGTCAACATACAAGGGACTGCAGGGGTTTCTGGAAGGAAACTGTGACGCAGTGGAGTTAAGCTGCCCTCTTCTACCACTGAGACTTAGTCAGAGTGGGGCTTCCAGCATCTCCACAGCACAGCCCGGCAGAGCACTCCGGGGTCTCAGCCGAGTTCTGCCCTTAACAGCATCATTCAGTGCAAAACATCAAAGCCCTGTGCCTCTGTTGGAAAACACTCTTGTTTCTACCTAACTCTCACATTTTCAAAAGTACAAAACTCAAATATTAGGCCATTTGAAAAAGTAAAGTAAGCTTGGGATTTAAAATGGCAGTGTAAAACATGGCGAGCAGTTTCAAGGCTCAACAACAGGAAAATGATACAATAAATTACATCACGTCAATACACAGAATGGCTTTTCACCTTTCAAAATGAAGTGGACTGGGCTGGGGGGGACGTTCGGAGAAGACTGGGCACCAGGGAACTGGGCTCACAATCTTCCAACGTAAACTCATTAGCAGGGTGTTACCAGGTATTCCTGTCTGTACGGGTTCAGCTACAATCGAAGATTTCTACAGCTAAGGCCAAGTTCCTCACTCTCAGCTCTTCAGTTTGTTTTTTTGTTGTTGTGGAGGGCTGGTTGTTGAACCCAAGGAATACTGAGCAAATCTATCGCCCTTTCTACTAGGGTTTTTATTTTCAGTCATGGGCTTATTATGTGGCCCACGCTATTCTAAATACTGGGACCTTCTTGCCTGGGCCTCCTGAGTACTGGGGATTAAAGGTGCTGAATCTCCACTCCCAGGATCCTCCACTGTTCTCACGGGTACATATGTAGGTATCAGCCAGATGCGTCTCACGTGACCCCACGGGAGGAACCAAACTGCCTGGCATCTGGAATGCCGCAGTTATATGACTTTCTTTGCATCTGAACTTTTCCCTCCCAGTGTTTCATGGGCATCAGGCTCAAAGTAACCCATTTCTTAAAGTATATAATCTGCCTCAGTGGACAATTTTGACATGAGTGGAAAAGTCCCCAAAGAGGAACGAGTGTTTTGAGTCTCTGTTCAGCGGTAGAGTATATGCTTTGCATGCTCAAGACCTTAGGCTCGATCTCTAGCACTAAAACAAAAATTGAGAAAGCAAATAAAAATCCTAGAGCATATATAAACTGGAGCAATGATTTGGAAAGTGATCTTGGAGAGTAGTTTAATTTTATGTGTTCATAACCTTTCTTATATCTACAGCTAAAATTTATACTAAACTCCAGCACGTAAAATATGATTATTGTTTACTGTAAACTTGTGTGAGTTTCATTTTGTTTTGAGGTAAGAACACAACTTAGATGCCCAACAAGAGGGGAAATGTGAATGCCGGGGCTCAGCCGTCGCTGGACGCTGCCCAATTGCAAAAAATAGCAAAGGAGCTCTACGGTCGCTGTTTGCAAAGATACCCAAGACTCAAGAGTTAAATTAAAAGATCATGTTACAGAATAAAAAAGCAAAAATGTGTCAGCTGCTAATGTGTGAAAACAAATACGTGCAGCCAATTCCAAGTGTGAAAATGGTGTAAAGTGGAAACACGGAGGCAAACTACAGCGACATCCTCCTTACGTGGGTGACTGATATGGATCAGAAAGGACCTGGAGAGGCCCCCTACATAAATGGCACTCAGTGGTCCGTTTCTGTTCATTTCTTTTTTGTTCCTATCAAAAAACAAACAACCAACCAAAACCCCCAAACAACAACAACAAAAACCAAAAGCCTTTGGTCCTATCCAAAAAACCCAAAGACATTGTTACTGTTTTGTTAGGTTCTGCACAGGTGCATTCTTCTCAAGATGGTGACCTGAAAACTAGAGAAAACTCACGATGACTACAACAGCAGGCTGAGTGTTTCTACCCTGGGCTCCGCAGTCTGGAGGCCAGTGGTGGATGTGGGTGGTTGACTGCTTTCTGAGGCACTGGGGATTGGGCCCGGGGTCTTCACAGCTGAGTGATACAGGATTGCCTAGCATGCAAGGGACCCTGGGTTTCATCCCCAGCATTACCAATTAAAGAAAAAGATCAGTATGGGACATCTGAGTTGGTTAAAAGAGGCTCTCAGGACTGCCACGATTGTGGGAAAGCACAGTGAACTTGCTTTGGAAGGCAGAGAGGCTGAACAGCCCCCTGTGTGGGGAGAAGCTTCTGTTACTCACTCATTCTCTAATGTGCACAGGGAGCCACAAAGACACTGTCTCTGTCTCCACGAACCCGATAGTCTGGTGGGGAGAAATGAACTCAGAGTGAAAGCGCCACAGTGGCTATGAAATGACAATGGTCACAGCCAGTGCTGGAAAGATGAACTTTCAGTGCTGGGAGACAATGTGTAATTCCTGGGGGGACCTGCCCTTGTCTGTGGCGGGGCGGGGGTTCTTCTCAGAGCTGGGGCAAGGAGACACGAACCTCTGCTACAGTTGGATGGATGGAGCATTCGAAGTGCTTTCCATCAGAAGGGGGCAGCCACTGCAAGGAGCTGGAATCTCTGAGCAGGGAGGCAGCAGATACCGTTCCCACAGACAAAGCCACGGGCAGACCACAGCAGCCAAGTCCCTGACAGACAGTCCTCAGTCTGTGGCTTGTCACCACCCAGATTGAAAGTAGAGAAGGTAGAAAATCCACAAAGGCTCAGAAAATGCAGGCGATTCCACTGGAAAGCATAAATGCACATTCACACACTAACTCACACTCTGCACCATGTATGTAGATGACTGCATGTCATGGTAGACCAGCCTGCCTCTGCCTGTGAGTCCTGGGACCAAAATCAGTTTAAGTTTTTGGTAGCCACTCAAGGAGGCTAACAGGAAGATGAGTGCTTTATTTTCAGAGTGAGGAAGGAGCTTAGGATCTGCCCTGGGCAGCGCAATGATTAATGTAATGCAGCAAAGCCTAGGGAGGTCAGACCAGTCCACTGCTGAGATCTGACCTGCCCCATGTCGGCCACTCCTGACCATGTACTGCGGGGCAATGACTTTCCAAGCCCTGGTTCCCTTGCTGGTATCATGGAGATAACTGCCTTGCAGATTTGGGACGAGGATTAAATGAAGTAATTCATATCAGTGATACATTAGTGCCACAGTCAGACAGAGAGAGTGCACGGTCACAGCTGGCTATGGTTCTACCTCTCCACAGTCTAAGGGTACGAAGAGGGACAGAAGGGAAATTCTCTGTCATACAGTGGTATTAAAGCATGAGCATTGCCCCTAAGAATACAAGTAGCCACCAGCTCAGTACACCTGCCATGTTTATCAGCAATCTGGGGGACTCTGGAGGTGATCCACTTTGAGATCTCCCTAATCAGCAGCCTCCCAACATCAACAAGCTGCAGAGATCAAGGGTAGAGAAGGCTGATCAGGGCAGAATAAAGGTCTCCCTACTGGAGACTTAGCCACATGTTAAACCAAAGAGGGACCCAGGATGAGAGGTGCTAGCAGAGTAATCTGTGCCAAAAATCGTGGGTCAGATGGATCACAAAGAGGTGTTTTCCAATTGCTAACAGAGACAGCCTTTATAATGGAATGCTCACAAGTCAAAGCACATCTTAAAAGGTCTGGGGAGTGTGCTCTCTAAAGGACTCCACCGATGAATCCTTCCATGGAGTGAGTCACCCCTCTCTAACGCCCTGCTTTGTAGTGTGGATTTCCCCTCTGCCATTCCCACCGAGTGCTGCTTTGATGAGCTGGTTGGCAGACAGATGCTGCTACAGAGGCAGGAGGAACCTGGGAACTGGGCAAAGGTGAGAGGGGCACCAGGAGACCAGCCTTGATGACAGAGTTGGGAGCTGGGATTATTCCTTCACAGGGGCAGGCTGCTGGGCATGCAGTTAGGCTTCAGCTTTACTTTGGCTCCATCATTCAGAGAATCAAAATAAATCAAAATACCAGAGAGGGGAAGAGCAGAAGTGGAAAGGAGCCTTGAAATGCAGGCTGGAAGGTTCAGGTTGGACACAGGGAGTGTTTCCGGATTTTGATGGCTGGGCAGGTGGAGACCTTCCTTCCTTGGCACAACTCAGCCTGCACCTGCCAAGAGCCAGATGGATTAAATTCCCTCCAAGAGTCCCTTATTGTCCCCAAACAGCAATTCTAGTTTTCAAACCCTTCACATAAAATTCACCTCTTCTGTTAGGATTTCAGAAGGTTTTTCCTTTAAAAAAAATTTACTAGAAATGAAACCATATGTCCATGAGAAGATTTATAAAAGAATGTTCACAGCAGCCTTACTCATTACAGCTCAGATCTGTGAACAATCCAAAAATGTCCATCATAAGTGAATGGAAAACAAAGACCGTGATGTATTCACAGCACGGACCACTCCCCAGCAATAAAAGGAATAAGCTATGGACACATCCAAGAATGCGGATGGATCTCTTAAACGAAGGGGGCCAGACATGAAGCACATATCGTATGACTCCATTTATACAAAGCCCCAGCACAGGCAGCCACTCGTGGGTGGAAGGAATCAGACCAGTTGTTGCCCTGGGCTCAGGGTGGGAAGGGAGTTAACTGGGATGGGGGAAGAGACAGAACTCTCTGGATGACAGAAATGGTCTCTGTCTTGTTTGGGATGCAGGTACACAGCTATACGAGTGTCAAAGCTCAGTGAATTATATGCTTAAGACTTTTATACATTTTTGTATGTAACTGCTACTACAATAAAAATATGGAAGAATTATGAACTCAGAGATTTGTGACTTATAGTCTTAAAGCTATGCTTTCCTCTTTTTCCCTTGGGCTGCATAATACTGGGGAAGTTACCTAAACTCAGCAGACTCTCAGTTTCCCCCTCTGTAACAGCCACACTCACCCAGTAGGGGCATCATAAAAAGAAACTCATCTGCGTGGTACATGTGGTACATGCTCCATGAAGCCTTAGGTATTACAATAGCTCATTATCCCTTCTTTACTTTTAATCAATAAGTCCTCTAAAAATACTTCATTTAAAATCATTCACAGACTACTGTGCTGACCATGCAGAGATTTCTGAGGCTCCCTCAAGTCAGGTCACCCCTGCATCTGTTTTTGTTCTGTGTTGGGGTTTCAGGGCCTGGCACATGCCAGCAAGTGCTCTACCCCTACTCCACCGTTACGGGTTAAATTGTGTCCCCCCACCCTCCAAATTTACTTTAAACCTTATCCCCCTAATACTTCAGAATATAGCTCGGTGTGGTGGCACACACCTATAATCCCACCACTGGGGAGGCTGAGGTAGGGGGATTGCTGTGAGTTTGAGGCCAGCCTGGGCTACAATAGGTGAGTTCAAGGCCAGCCTGTCTCAGACAAAACAAAACCACCTTCAGAACATGACTGTCTTTGGACATGAGGTCTTTAAAGAGATAACTGAGTTAACATGAGGTCACAGTGTAGGCTCTACCACAGTAAGACAGATGTCCTTATAAAATAAGACAGGACACAGAGAGTAAAGACCACAAGAGGACACAAGGTTACCATCAGCAAGCCAAGGAGAGAGGGGTCAGAAGGAACAAGGCTTGATCCCAAAATTCCACCCTCCAGAAGTATAAGACAATAAATGTCTGTTTAAGACACTCTTCCCGAGCCAGTGAGCTGTAGCAGTCTGAGCAGACCAGCACGACCATCTTCTTCCTGTGTCTCTGGTCTCTCCGAGACCCCAGGGCCACACTTACTGCTGCTCTTGGTGTAAAGCCGGAGGAGCTCTGCCAGGCCACTCTTCTTCACCAAAGCTGTGCTACTCAGGTTCTCCTGGTCCAGGATCTTGAGGAAGTCATCCAGCTCCGTCAGTAGCTGATCCAGGGCTAGAGAGAGGAAACAGGAGAAACCTTTCAGTGAATGCTCCTCTCCAAAAGCCTAGGTCGCATACACCTCCAGACCCTACAGCACCCCAGCATGGCTACCTCTGGTCTCAGGAAGTGAGATTCTCAGTCCTAGGAGCTCAGTGGGAGAGAAGCAGACCCTTGATGTTGCAAGGCACATGCTCAGCAAAGCCTCAGGTCTGCATATGCGCAAGGAGGGATGGTGGCCGTGTTAGCCCAACATTCTGAGTGCAACTCCCCCATCACCAGCACCTGTCCTCACAGAGTTCTTCTAAAGAAACAGAACAGCTGCCCAGCAGCTTTGCTGGCCACTGAGCTCTGCCCTTAGAGGTGTGGTTATAATCAGAGTTATTCTGGTCTTGATTCCTTCCAGGTGACATAAAGGCTCTTTACTTAACCTTCCTGGGTGAGTTACAGCAAATACTTTGTAAAGTTTGTTCCAGCACCAAAACTCTATGACTCCAAGACTGATCATGGTTTGGCTGCATAGCTTTCTACAACAAGTATGTTCTTGGCTTCCCATGACTGAAAGCTGCTCTTGGCTCCCTAGATGCCTAGGTTTCCTGAAAACTGCTACATCACGCACCCCATCCATCACCTAAATCATAACCCAACTACTGCACCCTACTTTCTCTGAGGGATGAACAAATAGACTCCTCCACTGACAAATCCTATTCATCCCTTGAGTCTTGGTCTAGACAACATTCATCCTGCGACACCTTATCTGGGCCTCTGGGACAATGAGGGCTCCTTGGACAGATAATCCCGTGTTACTGGCACTGGCCCCTAGAAAGGTTGAATGGTGGCCTCCAGGATGTTCACATCATCTTCTGAAGCTAGAAATATGCTACTTCACTCATGAAAAGGAACTTACCTGTGCTAAAGCTAGGAGAGGACCCTGGGTTACGTGGGTAAGCCTAAAGCAATGACAAGAGCCCTGACAAGAGGCAGGAGGGTGAGAGTCACAGAAAATGAGAGGACAAAAGCAGCATCGGGGGGACCAAAGACTTTTATGTTGGCTGGGAGGCTGGGAGCAGGCAGGGATCAGAAGCCAAGGAGTGCAGGTGACCTCTAGAAGCTGAAAAAGCAATATTCTACTCTCCTAGACCCTTCAAAAGCAAGAGTGCTGGGGCCACAAAAGGCTCTGATCTACAGACTGTGTGATAATGAACTTGTGTTGCTGTAAGTCACTGAGTTTGGCAGTTCATTACAGCAGCAATTAGAAACTGATACAACCTCTCACAGTTGATGGTGCTGTGAATTTTAACTGCCTGTGTCACTAAGCCACATGTTCCAAGGACAGGCTTTGTGTCTAGTTTGCATTTCCAGAGCCCAGCCTGATGTCCAATAAATATTAACTGATGAAATGAATGAACAAAAGCAAAATAAATTCACTTGATTATTGAGTATCTGAAAACATTCCATGACCAGTGTGTAAGAAAAATAAATCCTGGCCTGGATAGGGACTGAAGAATAATTCACTGAAAAGCCAGGTATCTGGCAGGTCCTATGTAACTAAAACACTGGAGCAGACAGGCTTTGTGAAAGGCCCCGCTTTTCCACTTCACAATTTACAGTACCAACACTGGGAACCCAAGCAAGTCTTCCCTCAGAGGATCTCAACCTACTTTTCCACTTCACATAAGCCCAACAAGACACCCTGCTTGAGCCAGGGTGCTGTAACAGCCTGAGGTGACCAGCACTACCACCTTTCAAATGGTTGAGATGAAACTAACTGCAAGTTTATCACACGGACTGACTGTGGTAAAACTCGGGCTTCTGCAGCTTGCACCTCATCTGGGAGACCCCTGGTGGCTCCTGCTTTTCTCACGGTGCCTCCTCTTTGCACTAGCTTGAGCCTCTTATCTCTTGGGGGCAAACTTTTTGCAGTGTCATTCTGGGAGTTCATGGATGGCTGGGGAGAGATCCAGCCACGGTTGCTGGAAGCCTGCACTCCTTTGCTTTCTGGCATTGCTCATCAGACCCACAGTCACACTGAGCGGATTTATAAATAACCAGAGGGAGGGAGGAAAGGGCTCTGGATACCAGGGGATGGGGAAGAATCCAGGTTTTCTCAGGTGGTCAAATGTTTGCCCAAAGAGAATGTACCACGGGGACTTTCTGAGCAGACAGAAAAGCACGATGGTAGGAGGGTGTCAGTGACCAAGAGTGACCCTAGAAGCTTTGCCCAGCATCTTGTCAGTTTTAGTGGCTCCTGCCATCTGAGCCACTGGGGCTTCTCTGCTGGAATCTTTGACTCAACCTCATGCCCTGTTGTGGCCAGATTGGTTTACTAAGTAAGGGCTGGAAGCCATACCACCAATGTCATTCTGCCCTCACACAACTGATGGCACCACTGGGCCTGGACCAAAGTGGCAAACCAGAGAGCTTCAGAGATGGCATAGAGATCAGAGGACCAAATTAAAGAAGAGAACACAGGGAAAGAGATGACCGCTTTCGCCTGAAGTCAAGCAGGAAAGCTGGCCCATAAGTCCGAGTCACAAATCTGAACTGTGGCAGTCTATGCACAAATCTCTACTGCTAGTAGGTCCATCATGTTTAGTCAAGGTCCACCTATGCAAACCCCAGGGAAGGATTTAAAAGAAAAATTAAATCAAGGTTCCTGAACTGAAAGACCTTTGGTTGGGTTTTGCTTTGTTTTCAACAGCTATTCATGAGTTTCCTGTTGGTTGCAGGAACTCAGCAGGCTTCAGCAGCAAGTTTAAAGTAGGAAAACAGAGGGGAAAAAAAATAAGGAAAGTGGCCCTGAGCCTTGCACTCAGACTTGGCGAATGAGGAAAAGTGAGGGAACTGGGGTCTTGGCCGCTTTGCCCTGACCTTCTGAACTTCTCAAGGCTGTGCCTTCACAGCTACTTCAGAACAAGGTGGAGAGGGGAAAAAGCAGAGAAACTGAAAGTGTCTTTCCTTCCACATCCTTAGCTTTTCCCAAAAGCTGTCGGATTCCTGGAAAACAGCCTTTATTTTTGTTCCGTGTCAGCAAATACAGACTGAGCCAAAGGGTGGAAAATGTGTAAAAGAAGACAAAAGTCAGATGGGTCCTCAACTCATAGGGGGCTGCGAATTTGTAAAGGGGGGACCCAGTGAGTATAAATACATGGGTGAGAACAAGATTAACTTGAGAATGTCTTTAAGGAACTGGAATGCACATGAGAGGCCAACTCTGGGATTATTGGGGAGAAGATTTTATGAGCTGGTTGTGTTGGTTACTTTTTTCTCATTGCTGAGAGAAAATACCCAATACCCAAAGTTAAGGAAGGAAAGATTTATTTAGCTCACAGTTTATGAAGGTTTCACTTTATATCAGCTGGCTCCCAGGCAGAGTGGTGTGGCAGAGGAGCAACAGTTCATGGTGGCAGAAAACAGCAAAAAAGCAACAAAAACAAGAAGAGAGGAGTGCAGAGAGAAGACTCTTCCTGTCTTCTCTGTCTTATAGTGTGTGTAAGTCACATCCACCCTAGGGTGGGTGTAGCACTCGTACCCATAATCCCAGCATTGGACCATGAATCACAAATTCTAGGAGCCTGTCCCCATGACCGCATAAGCTTTGGAGAGACTTCAGACACAAACTATAACACTGGTCATTTGGGATTGCATAGGAGCTCACTAGGAAGCAGCAGAGGCATTTTAGGAAAAAGGCAGTGACACTCTCAGGAGATTCCAATGCAGAGCACACATGGCATATTTGAGGACCATGACCAACTCTGTGTATCAGGGGCACATTGAGCGTGGGGACAGGTAGAAATGAGCCTCAAAGGGCAGGAGGTAGGTTCTGTGGTCTTGGTGGGGCAGATGGTATGGGGTTTATCTGCTCTGCTTAGCAGTTACTGCAGAGTCCAGCAAGGCCTAGTAATAGAGAGGGCCACACAAAACTTCTTGAAGTAGGCTAGAGACAGAAAAACTCTGAAGATAGGCAAGGTCAGATGGACAGGGAGGCCAGTTAGATGACTGTATCAGTGCAGATGACAGCCATGAAGGTATGGTTCAGGTGGAGCATCCAGGAACCATGCCATCAAATGTACCCCATCATCTCCAGTTCTATGCCCCTTCAAGTGCACAGCCATGGGAATGGACTACTGAGGCTGGAATACAACCTAACTCAGCATATCCCCAGAAAACAGTGATGCTGGGGCTCTACCCAGCTATGTCCAAGTCCAAAAAGACTCACTGTCTGAAACTCACAGTCATTCCCAGGAAGTGGGAGAAGTTTATCTGAGTCATGGCCTCTGCTTTCTGATTCCCATACTCCACAAGGAAGGACATGCGGCAGGTGCAGAGAGCAGAGTCAGAGGAGATACATGCCAGGGAGAGCCAGTGGGAGTTTGTGACCATTCAGTTAGATGGAAGATGTAAGGGAAGATCTCCCAAAGGCTGATAACTGCAGGATGCAATTGGAAACAGAGGCCTGGGGATGCTATAGTGAACTTGGTAGCCATGGTCCCTGACTCAGAGAATTAATGGGAGGCTTATACTTGGGATGCTCTCTGCTGAGGACAGTGTTGATACCTTCTTTTCCTTCTAGAACAGCTGTTTAGGTAAATGGTAAGCACAGGCATTGAAGAAACACAGGGTTGGGGACCACAGTGAATCATTTCCCTTCCTCTCTGGGTCCACATCATTTCTCAAGGTCCACCCAGGTCCACATTGTTTCCCTCTCCAGGAAGCCACTTAAGACCTGCTGCAGTCTGCTCCTTGCCAGCTCTGCCTTCCTAAGTCCCTTTCCTAAATCCCAAGACCTGTTGTTCCAAGTCACCTGAGTATATATCAAGTCTATACTGGGGCCAGACTTAAGACCTTCTTGGACAAGGATCAGGATTTGTAGCTTTGGGAATCTAACAAGGTGCCAATATGCTAGAGGCTCTCGGTGGTTCCTCTGCAGACATCCTGTCAGGATGCAGATATAGGCTCTTGGAAATAACAACCAACAGAGCCCAAGCCCTAAGTTGCACCAACCCCAGTGACATTTTCCAACCCTCAGGGCTCAGAAGGGCCATGGGCCACCCCTGGGAGGAATGTGGCCATTCCATTGAGGCTCTGGAACGTGCTCATCACATTTCCCTTCTCCCCCACACTTGTCATTTCAGTGGAGGGAGGGCAAAATAAGAGTGTTGTT
Organism: Hydrochoerus hydrochaeris; assembly: GCA_004027455.1. Taxonomy (NCBI): domain Eukaryota; kingdom Metazoa; phylum Chordata; class Mammalia; order Rodentia; family Hydrochaeridae; genus Hydrochoerus; species Hydrochoerus hydrochaeris. The sequence continues at coordinate 671,951 of PVLA01000169.1, read as the reverse complement.
CATTCTGGAAACTGTAGGCCCTTGTACAAGCTTTCCATCCCGGCTCTGTTAAAGTTCAGAGTTGTCTGCTCGGGGTCTGACAAATCATCAATAAGATTCTTGTGTAAAAGTTCCAAGGCCCACGCAGAGCTGGATGGCTCAGCTGCCCAATTCATTGCCCCAGGCCTGGCGGGGCCCTGCTTCCCAATGACCTTCTCCCCTGGCTTCTCTCATCTTGAGGCAGTCTCACTTCTCGGTCACTAGGTTCCCAACCATAAATGTCTTCCCACAACACAGAGAGTTGCTCTTCATGGTTCCCCTACTGTCTCAGGCACACATTTTTATTTATTCAGCTGCATCTGCTGATGACCCATGATTGAGTAGGATTTTCCTTCCAAACAGCAGACTGAGCAGACCTGTTCTTTATGTGTGCCCCCCCACCCTGCTTCTCCCAAACAGTTCCCAACACCGAGGCACTGGGTACATTATCCCCAGCTGCTGGGGACCAACAGCCATTCTGAGGATTCTGAAAAGCAACAACATCATGTTGATGTGAAAGAAGGATGTGTCAAGCTAAACAGATTCCTTCTGATAGGAGAGGATCCTCATGTCCTCAAGACAGGCTTTTGGAAAACATTCCTTTACCTGAGAAGGGAGACCAAAGACTAACGGCCCCTTTCCTCAAAAGCGCCAAAGATGGAGCCAGGCTCTATCAAGTATCTAGTTTGTGTCCATCATGTTAACAGGAAGCGGGCCTTTCACTTTTTATAGTGGTAAAAAAATCCCTAACATTGGTCACCTTAATCATGTTATAATGCTATGGTATTAAGTATATCCACAATGTTGCACAATCATCACCACTGTCTAGTTCTAGAATTCTCTTACTGCTTCAAACAGAAAATCATTAGTCATCTCCTCCCACTCCTTCTTCCCCTTCAGCCCTGGCAATTACAAACCTGCCTTCTGTCCCTATGGATCTATTCTGGTATTTCATATAAACGGAATCATACAATATGTAACCTCTTGTTTCTGGCTTTTTTTTTTTTCATTTACTGAGGTTTCCAGGTTCATCCATATTGTAGCATATACCAATACTTTATTCCTTTTTATGGCAAATAAAATTGAATATATGCTATATGAATATGCTACATCCCAAGGTTAAGGTCCACTAAGCTACAGAAAGATGGGATGATTTGCTTTATGAAAAGTACATATTTATATGGTACCATATTCTGTCCATCTATTATTGATGAAGGTGTTTTTCACAAATATTGTAATAGGGATATGACATACAATGAAATCTGTACAGTTCTATGTCAGAACTTTTTACTGTACAGTTCTGTTTCAGCTGGGATACCCATCACCACAATCTAGATTCAGAACATATGTTACCCTAACAAGTTCCTTTGAGCCCTTTTTATAGCCAACACTTCCCCCACTATCAGCACATGGCAATTATTATGGGCTTTGAAGTCTGACTTCTTTTCTCTAATGTAAGGCAGGGGTCTATCCATGTGGCATGTATGAGAAGTTCATTCTTCCTTTCTGTATAGCTTCCCATCATATGAATAAAAGGCATGATTTTCAGCAAATCCCTGTGTCTGCACACCAGTGTGCCATGCTGTTGAAGGTACCTCACTGTTGATCTCCAAGGACATGCCTGACCGTAAGTCCACTTAGTGTATGGCCACAGGGAAACATGAACACAAAAGCTAGAGTAATGGCTGCATATGGAAACCATCTGGTGTTATGCTTTAGCTCTAGAATGTCCCATAAAAGGCTCATGTGTTCACAGGTAAGGCTTGAAGCAGGTGACTGGATCACGGGCACTGTACTCACTAGTGGACTAATACCCCACTGAGTTCAGAGCTAAATGGGCTGTCAGGAGGTGGGGCCTGGACAGAAGAGGGAGGTCACTGAGGTGTGTCCTGGAAAGACATATCTTCCTCCCTGGCTCCTCCCTTCTCACTTCCTGACCACTCTGGGGTGAGCAGCTCTCCTCAGCCCAGGCCCCCCACCATGCTGTTCCTGCCTTGGAGCTGGCCAGCCGTGGACTGAAAACGTGAGCCAAATACATCTCTCCACCTTTAAGTTGTGGGTATTTATAGTTTTGTTGTAATAAAAAAAAAAAGTCCTGGTGTTCCTGGTGCTATGGCATGTACCTGTCATCCCAGCACTTTGGGAAAATGAGGCAGGAGGACCACAGATTTAAGCCCAGTTTAGGCAACTTAGCAACATCCTCAATCAACATTTTTTTAAAATGAAAAATGTGATGGGGATGTAGCTCAGTACTGGGTTCAATTCCCAGCATTGCCCTCACCCCTAAACCTACAATCCTGATACCTGAGTCCACCTGGGAAATTCTGCTCTTATTGCTCGGCCTGTGACCTGGGGCCTCAGAAGTACTAGAAGCTTTCCTGGCGATTCCAATGCACAGCCCAGGTTCAGAACCACTGAGCTGAATACAAGTATGATGGTTTGCTTTATGAAAACTCTTTTTACTTTACATGGTTCCTTCAAACTTTCACGGTGCTTCTTATGAGACTCAATTCTGATTTACATGTAGAACTTTCTTGGTTCATGCCTGTTATGTGAAGTCAGATGCACTTTAAATATTTTCCCTTTCCCTTCAGGACAGTAAGAGTGCAGAAGGTAAGGACCAAGATGTCTACAACCTTGTATGTCGCTGAACTCAGTTCCTCAAACTGCTGAGGCAAGTGGAAGCTCTTAACACAGCTCATCAGTACCCAAGAGATTCACAGATGACCCCTTAGCAGACGTGGACCTCAGGAGATGGGCCTGGAATGTAACTTTCCCTAGTATAAATACACCAGGAGATGTTCTTTATCTCCATCTCCAAGAAATGGGGAGCGGCAGAAGCTTTAGCTTCATTTAATAGCACTGTGAATTCTCTCTGCTGGGCCTGACCTTCAAGGGTCACCTTGTCATCATTTTTGAGATCTGCTTTTTCTCACCTATACTTAAGTAAGATCATTTAAAACACTCTCTCCAAGCACAGCCCGCCCTCAGCATTCTCAGATTAGCTGTTCGAGCAGAAATGAGACAGATGCTTTGCTGCAGCTCGCACTATTGGAAAAACAAATTGAGCAGCTCACAGTTGGCCTCTCAGATGGAACAAACCTCCCCACAAGCACAATTCCAACTCCAGCTAAGGAACCAGCTGCAACCAGAACCCCTCAGATGAGGCCCTTCGAAAATTCACACAGTCACAACTGAAAACTCAAAGCACAGTGAGGCAGAAAAGACCCCAGGCCTGCCAAGAGTCACCTCCACTATGCCACACTGCCCAGATGCAATGGCCATTCGTCCAGCCCAAGAACACGTGGCCATTACTTGGTGATTCACATTGTTTTCTGTTTGTCCCATGAATGCAAGTCCCTTGTTCCCAGTGAAACGGAAAGCTGTGTGGGTGGGGCACATCTTCTGGATTGGATTCCTCTACTATGCCTAAACAGAGCTTTGTTCATCAAAGTCAGTGCTTAGAAAACACTTGCTGAAGATGCTGCGCTCTCTCTCTCTCTCTCTCTCTCTCTCACACACACACACACACACACACACACACACACACACACACACATTAAGCCCCTTCTACTTATAGGGTCTGGACAGATCAGTGCAATAGACCTAAACAAAAGACTTACCAGTCCCTGGCCACAATTTCAGTCCCCACCTTAGCTAGTTCACATCACTAGAAAAAGCAATCACAGGCCTCTCCTGGTGGCTGGCAGGGCCAAGAGGACATGAGACCTCTCACTCCCATGTGGTACTCGGGTGGGAAAGTCATGGAGGTAACTGTCCTCTCGGAATCAGAACCCAGAATGAGGGGTACTCAAGCTTATAGCAGTTCCGTGGGCCCAGAGAGCAGGCTCTAGACCTGCCAGGTTCCCACACCTAGTGGTGTTCAGGCCAGACAAAAAGACATTGGGACCAGGAGGCTTTTGTTTCCCAGCCCCGTTAGGACATTCCTGAGATGCAATCTGCCAGAAGACTGGCTGTATTCAGAGTCCGCGGGGGCCAGTGATGTGGTGGGAGACACAAAGGTCTAGCTGGATGTTTCCCTATGTGGTGGTCACACAACGGGCACAAACTTCAGTCACACTTCAGTCTCAGAACAAGAGGCTACTGGGGGTCACTCAAGTTCATGCTGGGTCAGACAGCAAAAAAGAACACTGGAGAATTATCATGGTAGCTCTCCTGGTAGAGGGACAGCGGGAAAACCTTCCTCACACCCTCCCTATTCCTCCAGAGATGAGAGCATTTGTGCCTACTCGGAAGGAGGGAGCTGTTGCGGCAGACACTGCAGTTTCAACGCAGGATGTCGATGCAGGCTTTTCCCGGTTCACTTGATACTGGTATCAGAGACCAACTAAAGATGTATGGCAAGAAAACAAATCACTGTACTATCCAGATTTACTTACTGCCGCTTTCCAGGATTTGGCCAAAGTAATAAAATGCCACTGAATTGATGTACTGGTGAGGCTCTCTGCATCCTGCTTAGGACTCTGGCCTCAAAATCACCCTGTCAACCCAATCAGCCTGACCTTGGAGTTAAACAGAGAGGGGGCCCAGAGGCCACCTCCTTCCTCCATGCTGATCCAGTACCCACAGGACCACTAAGCAAGAGCCCTTCCTTGGGGCTCTAAGAAAGCTGAACTACTGAAACACAGGCCTCCGAGGTCCCCAGGCCTCCTTGGTGCAGACCCTGATGGTTCCCAGAACCTTGAGAGTCTCTCATCTAAGCTAACCCCTTAAAATGCTGGAGTGCCCTGCGATCCCAGCTCCTCCTGTCTTGAGCTCCTGGTCTCAAGGGGAACAGTCATCTCCAAGTCCGGCCCTTCTGCACCAAGTTCTAGGTTCTAATTGCCTAAGTCTTAGTTTCAAATCTCTGTTCACTCTTGGCTTCACAGCATCTGTCCATGTGGACTTGGAGAGCATAATTAACCTCTCTGTGCCTTAGTTTCCTCGTTTGTAAAATGCAATTAATGTTACTACTCTCTCTCAGTTTTAACCTACTTCATGAGATTGATGTGATGTTTGGAAAATAACCTCATAGCCAGATGTGGGGGCACATGCCTGTAATTCTAGCACTCTGGGAGGGTGCGGCAGGAAGACTGCAAATTTGAGCCCAGCTTGAGCAATTTAGTGACACCTTGTCTCAAAATAAAAATGAAAAATGGGTTAAGAATACAGGTCAGTGTCAAGGCCCTGTGTTCATCCCCAGTTTGGGAAGTAAAAATTATAACATGTTTATAGTGTTACATGTTAGCTAAGTAAAATCTGAATTCTGTCCATAAAATGGATATGAAAAACTTTCTATATGATCTTAAATATAGACATACACAATATAACTGTAATATAACCATAATTGCTTTAAAAAGCAAGTAGAGATGTCCCCTTTTGATCTTACAGGACTACTAAAGTGATTCCTAACAGAAACTAACAGTAGAGATGGCATATAAGCTATGCCCTTCCAGAGAAGCACACTCACAGAACATACAGTGCTGAGGACGGAAGGACAGCTTTTGAAGCTTCCTATACCTCAGCCCAAGTTTCAGTAGGTTAAAACTGATGCAGTCAGCACCATACTGTGACCAGAGAGGTGGCTACCATGCCCTTCTGTGTCATCTCTATCCCTCTGTCTGCCCCTGCCCCCAACCTTCTCTGCCCACTCCCTGGCCCTAGCACCATCTACCTGCCTTGCCAGTGATGTTCCTTTGAATAAACAGCACAACACTCTCAACAGCACCACCCTAGAAGGGATAATCCATGAGCACATGCAGAGGACACCTGCAGTTTTTCTTTCCCAGCATCCATTCATCCTTACATGCAGCTGATTTTACTTTAGAAAACCCTTATCTGCACTGTGCATATCTGTAGTTTTGTTGATACTGGAAAACTTACCCTTAACTCCACAGCAGTCATATGACCTTGGACCTAACCAATCAGAGTATTTCATTCCATTGAACTACAGTGATTGGCCTACATGTGATCAGAGCCAAGCCAATGAGCATCAGATTGGGACTTTTCTTGAAATTACTAGGAAAAAGGCTTCTCCTTTATTAGCTTTGCCAAACTGCTGGAACACTGTCAGCCTTAAGCAACTGTGGTCATCTCCAGGATCAGTCTTTCTCAGAAGGGACATTTTACTACTTGCAGTCAGCCATTCCTCAAACTAGCTGTTCCACTATATTATTTGGATATATGTGATTGGCATCTCATTTTTTTAAGCCAGATTGGGCTGGGTTTCCTCTGACAGTGAACTGCCATAGCATATTTTTTGACCCTGGAATCTGAGCCAGGCAGGCTGCATATAAAATTCCACTTCATCCTGTCAGATATCATCCCCATATTTGAAACCAAAGGAAGCTGCATGGTCCCAGGGTCACTGAGTAAGTATCAGAGCTCAGAATCTGCAGTTCTTTCCGGACCTAAGCCAAGAGTTCATCCCATTAATCTGAAGCTGTCCTACCTTGGTAAAGCTATACTTAATAAAAAACCATCTATATAGGGTCTAAGAATGTATTACAGTGGCAAAGCATGTGCTCAGCATACATAAGGCCTTGGGTTCCAACACAGTACCACCACCTCTCCCCCAAAACTTGACTATATAGAAAGGGAAATTCAAAACCAGTCTAATAAAAGTGTGGAGGAATGTTCTAGAAGAAAGTACCTTGAGAAGGTTGGCCTACAACATCTTTAAGGCCTGGGGAGAGGGGAACCAAGGACAAGCAGGCAGAGAACAGTGAAGACAAAGCCCCACCAGCCTTAGGAGTAGCAAAGGGACATTCCACAACCTGGTGGGGAGAGGCTGAGCTGGCTGTAACCTCAGGAAAGGAAAGATGGGAAGGAAGCCCTTTGCTTACTCTAGGGACTGCTGATAGCAGAGCCCTGCAGGGCAGTTGGATGGCAGAAACAAGGCTGAACTTATAGTTCTTGGCCCACAGAGGACAACAGCTGCTGAAAGAAGCCAGCCCAACGGGCCAGTGCAGTAGCACACACTTGTAATCACAGCTGAGACTGTGTGCAGTCACAGCGGGAGGCTGAGGCAGAAGGCTAGCAGATTTGAGGCTCACCTGGGCAACTTGATAAGATGCTATCTCAACAAAAATCAATTTTTTAAGGGGCCAGGGATTTAGCGTAGTGGTAGAACACTTGTCTAGCATGAGGGTGGCACTGAGCTCAATCTCCAGTACCAAAAAAAGAAAAAACAAGAATGCCAACCCTGAACCTCCACAATAACTTCCAGTACCAGGAACCACAACCTAGAGGACAAAACAGATCGTGGAAACGGGTGGAATGTGATGTCATGTTAGGGGAGAGATAAGAAAAGGGTTGACCTAAAGTGATCCCTGACAGTAGGAAAAGTGGACTAGTAAAAGTATCATTTTAGCAGCTATTTTACTTTGATTTTTGTGGGACTGGAGAGTCTTCTCAGGACCTCCACACTGAACTATATCCCCAGCTCTATTCTATTTTTATTTATTTTGAGAAAGGTCTTGCTAAATTGCTAAACTGCCCAAACTAGGATCAAACATGTGATCCTCTCGCCTCAGAGTGCTGGGATTATATGTGTATAACACCATCCAGGAGCAATTTTAATGAAGCAGGCAGTTGTGAATGGCTGCCTAGCTTAGGATAGGTTTGCTTTTGCTGATCACAGCATTTCCAGTGGTTAAGAATCAATCTTCAAGGATAAGGTCTGTATACTGGTGAAGCCCAGCGACATGACAGCAGACCCTCAGCAGTCTTAAAAGACTTAAGAATCAGTAACGAGTGGAAATTGGTTATCTTGGTCTACTTGGCACTATTTCCCCATTCTCTGAGTAACAGGAGGACCTATTCACAGTTAGGATGAGGCTGACATTATCTGTGCTGTAGAAGGTGGAAGGTAACCAAGGTTTGCCACCCATCAGCTTTGGTGGTAAGTTGAAGCAAGGCCAGAATTCTCTCTGAGATTTTCTATATGGGCTTTAGAAGAAAGACTTCCTTCTCTTTGGATTATGAACCATGAAGACGTATCCTTGGAGCTAGCTGTAGGAGAGCTCTCCCTTTCTAGTCTGAGGATGAAGTCAGTGCTCAGAGAAGAGCAAACCTGATAACTACAGGAAGAGACAAAGTTGTGAGCACATGGCTAAGGTTTAATCTATGATTCAAGCTAACTTCGTACCTGCCAATTACATGAAATTCTCTTTCTCATAAAATGCAGCTTTTAGTCACTGACAACAAAAATATGGACATGAGAGATGAACAAATGTTGGCTCTATGTAAACTACTCCCTTTATAAGGAATATCCCAATTTTTAAAGGTCACACAATGGCTCACTTGTAAAACTAATTTCCTGTCTTCTTTGGAAAGTCCAAACACAATGACTGCAAGACCAGGAAGTTGTCTTGGCTAAACCATATGGTGTCTATACTGCCAAAAATCCCACTGACTTTGGGCAAGATACACTGAGGGACAAGGCTGTCATCAGAACTGTTTAGATTACAACAAAGAATTAGTAAGCCAAGGGACAGAGAGGTGCCTCCCTACCACAAGCCCATCTCTTCTTTTCTGAGTGATGCTCATGTCTCTGCACTAGCCTTGTGGTATCTAGTACTGTACTTTGCAAACTGTGGGCATGACCTTTTAATGGGCAGGTAGACACACACACAAATATAATAAGTAGTTCTGAGCTGGGTGTGGTGGTGCACACCTGTAATTCCAGCTACTTGGGAGGCAAAGCAGGAGGATCCTAAAATGAAGGTCCGCCTAGGATACATAGTAAGACCCTGTCTCAAAGTAAAATCTCAGAATTCACAGCATCTGATGATAGAGCATACACTCACAGAAGCTTGATTAGTCCTATATGTGCGAGTGTGTGTATATTCTGGGATACATTGTATAAAATACAATCAAAAAGTTTGAAAAGCACTACTACATATCTATAATCTCTTATTTGAAACTCCAAAGCCAGAGAAGTTTTGTAATTCAATGTCTTTCAGATTTTAGAAATCTGTAGCAGGAACTAGGTTACATTACTTTTTCTATGCCAAATATACAAACGCACTAAAGGGCACAAATAAATTATAAATTGCCTCACATCATTTCAGGCAGGTTTTGTCTCATTTCTTTGTGCTGGCCTTACAAAAAATTGATTTTCCAAATTATGGGATTTTAGAATTGGGAAATGAGGATTGTGATCCTTGAGACGATTCTGGGGATCTTTTTCCCTTCTTTTAATATTCTCATTTTTTTAAAGGCTCTGTGACTGATGGGGAGCTGACTCAAGACTTTTAGTGGATTCATGCAGAGCTACAAAGCCTAAGAAATCCACAGCATTGTGGGTCTTTCAATGCCCTTCCTCAACTGAATTTTGCTTCTAAGAGGGACTCACTCAGTGACTGATGGTTTATACTAGAACTGTCTAGGTTATTCAGCCACCTGACATGTGATCATTGAGGACATGGGAAATGTCTATTCTGAATTAAGAGGTGCTAAACTTTGTGCCAAAAAGTTAAAAAGAACATAACATACATTTTATAGAGATTACAGGTTGAAACAATATTTTATAAGTACTGAGTTAAATGTATGCTTAAAATTAATTTTGCCTGTTTTATACATTAAAAAATTTAGAATTGACTTGAAATTGCATGTGTAGTGCATTATATTTTTTTGTAGTTGGACAGCACTGGTCTAGACTATCCATTAGAGATGGAGCATTTTGTTGTTTGTGCTAGAAATTGACCCCAGAGCCTTGCACATAATAAATTCATGTTCCACCATGGAGCTACAGACCCTGGACAGAGGAATATTTTAAAAATATGAAAAAAAGTCATCATTCTGATGAAGATAAAACAATGTTCAGAGATGGAAGAGGAATTCAACCATGTCACACAGTGAGTTTATAGAAAATCCAGAGTAAGTCTTTTATTGTAACATTCAGATCTTGACCCATTTTGATTTTAGTTTAGTACATGGTGAGATGCATGAGTCTAGAATCTGTCTTCTGTAAGTAGATATCCAATTTTCCTAGCACCTTTACTAAAGAGGCTACTTTTTTTACAAAGAAAATTTTAAGAAAATCCAAATTTCTTATTCCAGTTCACAGTCTTCTAAATCTTCACTTCAGGTAGGTTTGAATCGTGGGGAATAAAGGAAAAAATAGATTCATTCTTTAATGACAGTTTCACGACAGCAGTAAAAGGGGCTCAGAGAGGACTTTTCAGTGTGCTGGTCACCTTTACAAAAGTGAGAAGGAGCTAAAAAAGGAAAGTTCTCTGCTAAGGAAAACAGGCATGACCTGCAGGCAGATTTGGTTACTTGATGCAGGTTGTACTTTGTTTACATGAAAGAGAGCCAGTTATTCGTCATAAAAATACTCCAAAATTAAACCACTGAAGTCCTACTACATAAACAATTAAAGGTATCAGAGTTTTGAGCTGAATTGTTGTTTTTGTTTAATGTTTCAGCCAAAATTTGTCAAAAGAAACTGCTGATGTACAATTTCAGGCTCTTCCGGTGTGTTTCATTTTGGGAGAGCATTTTAAGCTTGCATTTGGCTTCTTACTGAAACCTCCCTTTGTTTCCCTGGGCAACTCAAAGAAACCCTAGCTCCTTATCTCCCTTTCCTACACCCTCTCTCTCATCCAATTTCTCCAACACGGTGGCCTCAACCTCACTCAAAAGCCACTTTTTCAGTGGTGTAGTCACATTTTCTAATACGACAGCCATCTATAGCTGTACTCTTCGATAACAGTTCTCTGAACTATTATTTTCTGACTTTAAAAACAGGTTTTATAAGCATCCCCAAGGTGTGGTCAGCATGTCAGCCAACCAACATCCCCTGCCTCCATCTCAGAGAATCTCACTGCAGCCATGTCTACCCCTAATAACTGTTCAACAAATGCTTCCCAGGTGGTAACTGGGCCATGCTACACAAAGCAATGGCAAAGATGAACAGGAAGATCCCTATTTCCCTCCTTCTTGAAGTTATACAAGAAAAATGCATGTTCCAATTCTCTTTGCATCCAGTATCATAACACTTCCTTCATTCCTCCCTCTCAAATAAGGTGCTACTAAATGGAGGATACTTCTTTTAATCCATGACATCTTAGAATCAATCATTCTTCAATCAGTACCTCTCTTTCCAACTATGGTTATCTTTTATTCTCTCATGGGGTAACTGGCATTATGCTAAATTTCCTTCAATCACAGACTACTTTTTGCTTGTTTTCAAGTCCCCTAAATGCTAAAATTGTGTCTGTCTCAAACATCAGATGAAATTTCTACAAGCATCGAATTTTCAAATATAGCATCCACAAAACAATCCTAGGCTCTGATTCCCAAACTTCCCCAAGGAGTGGCTTATTTCTAAGTGAAGATCAGGTGTTAAAAACCTAGGAATAATATGTACATGTAACCACTCCCCGAGACAATTATAAACTATAAGAATTGTAAATATGTACTCATATAATTAAAAAAAATTTTTAATCCTAGGAATGGAGACTTTTACTTTTTAACATTCTGAATATAATTTGGTATAAGATAAAGAAAATGAACTTTAAGTTCAGCAATAAGGATTAATATATTTTATGATACGCAATTTTTTACTGAGCCAAATATGAAGACAGAATTACAATTAATGTAAAATGTTGACAGTAAGCCAGTAGAAGAGAAGGAATACAAGTCAAAAGAGAACTGTTTTTATCAGCAATAGAACCAGTGAAATGGAGATGAAACTTCTTTCACTGAGCTCAGGCTTATAATAAACCTGTATGGTTTATGATCTCTTAGACAAAGAAACTGACCCAGGAAGCTTAAGCAACTGTCCCCAAATCACATAGCTGGTTAATCTAGATCTGCATTCCCATCACTCTCATAATCTCTCTCTCTTAACTGGCCTCCTGTTATGGTTTATATCAGATGACTTCCCAAGTCTCATGCAATCATGGACAAGGCTGAATCTAGCATTCATGACTGGTTCATTGAGAGAGAAAAGTAACTAAAGCAGAATTTGTTACCAGTGGAGTGAGGTCGTTGCTGTGACTATATCTGACCATGTAGTTCCCATAAGCCTTTGAGAAAGGCTTATGGGAAGAGCTTGGAAAGGTTCAGAGATGTCACTTGAATACCTAGAGCTGGAACAGTTTGGGCTGTTTTGCATGGGAGATTCTGGTCAGAGTTCAGGAGACAGAAAGCCTGCTGGTAAAGACCAGGCTTAGGAAGTTTCTTCTGGGAAGGACTGCACTGGTTGTTGGACTCCTGATGATGTGTGTTATGGCTTGGAAGAAAGTTTGTCTTCATTTGGCTTGTGTCCAGAGACTTTGCCTGAGACTTAAGATTAAGGATGGTGGACTGATTAAGCTGGCAGAAGAAATTTCAAGACAGTCAAATGTTGAAGCTCTGGCATGGGTAATGTTGGGGGCTTTTAGCCAGATTTATGTTGCAAATCAAGAGCAAAGAGCCCAGCAGGATTCAAAAACGTTGTGAGTTTGACCAGAAAGCTGTGGACTGTAAAGATAGAGCTGAGACCTTGATTTCTGAGAAGGAACAGAGAAATAAAAAAGATAGCCTGTGGTCATCCCAGGAAGCAGCAGGTCTCTCTACCTTTTATAGCTTCAAATTGGCAAAAGTGAAAGCTTGCTCAGAGGAGAAAGCCACAGAGCTCCACATTCCAGAGTGGTGACAGAAGCCACAGGAGGTACCAAAATGGCAGTGGCATAGAGAAGCTGTTCCTCACAATCAGGGTGAGCATGCTAAGCAATCCAGACACTTGACCCCTACAGCCAAGAGAGAGGAAAGCCTGCTCCAGCTGGCAGCAGACCTCGGCAGCATCTACATGGAGCTGGTTTTAGGTGAATGGAGAATGCACAAATTCTGAGATTAAGGCCACTTCCGCCCTGATTTCAGAGGGCCTGGAAGGCCAGCAAGTGCGCCCCTTAGAGTGCAATATGTAAGGATGTAAAGGTGAAGCCAAAAGTGCAGTGAAGACCCGAGAAGTTTTAAAAACAAAACAAAACAGGAACATGGATCATCCAAGGAAAGCTGCAAAAACCGAGCAGAATGGGCTTAGGAAAGAAGCTATGAGAACTGAAATCCTTGAAAGTGCCATAGGGGTGGAGTCACTGAAGCCATTTGAAGCTTGCAACCAGATTTCTTCAGATGCTGAGCACGGAACTGTAGGAGTTAATGTTTGCTCTGCTGGATTTTGGACTTGCTTTGGTTCCAATGCGTTGTATTCCCGTTCGTAACTTTTGGAATGGTAATGTTTATTTTGTGCCATTGCATATTGGAAGTGTTTAACCTAGTTTTCATTTGTACAGGGGCTTGCAGCTAACAGTATGCCTTAGATCTCACAGGAGACTTGGGATTTGGACTTTTCAGCAGTGTGGAAACTGTTAGGACTTTGGCAACTCTTAGAGGTGGACTAAATGTCTTTTGTATAAAGGTTGTACATGACTCTTTTGGGTGGCCAGGATGGAATGTTATGGTTTATATCAGATGGTCCCCCAAGTCTCATGCAATCATGGAGAGACTGAATCTAGCTATAGTGATTGGTTCATTGTCTAGCACTGGGATTGGAGGTGTGCTACACTTGCCCAAGGGTGGAGCCAGCATAGTGTGACAGGTGGGAAGAATATGTGTGTCTCTCTCTCTTTTGCTGTTTATGCCTGTGGTCTGCAGCCACCATGAACAGCTGCCTCTGTGCCTTGCCACCATACCTTGGAGCCAGCTGAGTATGGACTGAAACCTCCAAAACCTGTAAGAAATAAACCTTTCCTTCCTTTATGTTGGGCATCAGGTATTTTGTCTCAACAATGAGAGAAAAGTAACCAAGATACCTCCCTTGTATTTTTTTTCTTTCATTTACAAATAGTAAAATAAAATAGTTCCCAGTATTTTTCAAATAGACCCTATAAGGGCAGATTCATTTAAGGGAATATTGTTTGCCTAGGTTTGTACATAAAGTCATGGAGAATTCTGCTAGCCCCTTTTAATCCTGTCTGTCAGTATAAATTTCCAGTCACTAAATTGCCTCTGAGAACAGTAAAACAACAAAAGAAAATTACAGAAGATTCAGGAAACACATTACAGAAGGTGCTGATGCCACTGTTAAAAAGATTTCTGGTGTGTGACAGAGTTGTCCAATTGTTTGACAAGTTTATCAGCCCACTTGCATAGTAATTATTTTGCTAATATGTTTGCTAAACATGTGTGGCCAGATTGAAAAGCATAACCACTTTATTACAAGGTCTGAGATGACTTTTAGAATTAAAGAGACGAAGTCACTTCTTTTAAAGTTAGCTAGTAACAACAACAACAAATTACCCTGCAAATCTAGGTCATAAACTCTATGTCTAGGCACACCTTGTATTTCTTAACACAGTACCTGGGAAAGTGGCAGGAGAGGTTAGATGGGCTCCATAGATCAGATGATGGTAGTCATCTGGAAACACATCTGTTTTCCTTCACCATGCACAGCAGGTCTACTTGGCAGAGTGGGTTTGTGGCAACCATGTCTGCTAATGGACCTAGCATTTGATGTTTTATTGAAGGCTTCCCTCTGTCTTTTAGGAATAGGTTTTAACCAAGCAATCTCTTGGCTTACTCTACTGGTCAAGGAAATTTAGACAGTTCTCTTTGCACTGTAATTATACCTTATCCATCTTTTCCTTCATTCATCTCACAAAGCACCCTTCGAGTCTGCCTTGGCTTCTTTAATCCACTTCCAACTGCATACAACTTCACCAAGGATACAAAAAGGGTCATGTATACGACAGTACCACACTACCAGAGATAAAAGTAAACAGCTATTATACTAAGAGTACGGTGGTTAATTTTAGCACCAACTGGACAGGGCCACAGGGTGCACAGACATTTGGTCAACATCAATCCAGGTGTGGCTTTGAGGGTTTCCAGATGAGATTAACATTTGAACCAGTAGACTCTGCAAGGGCAGTTGTTCTCCTGATCGTGATGGCCCTCATCTAATCCACTGAAGGCCTAAATAAAACACAAAGATGGAGGAAGAGGGAATGTCTTCCTGCCTGACTGCTTGAGCTGGCACATCAGTGTTTTTCCTTGCCTTTGGACCTGAACTGAAACATTTACTTTTCTTGGGTCTTCAATTTGAAAGTTTTTGGACTAGAACTTAGCCTAGCAGCTCTTCTGGTTCTCAAGACTTCAGATTCAAACTGGACCTTCACCACCGGCTCTCTGGGTCTCACCAAATCCACCTCTTGGAACTTCTCAGCCTCCACAATCATGAGCCTATATATATATATTTTATATATAAAATCTCTTCCACATATAGAGACAGATAGATAGATGTATCTTTAGATAGATATCCCATTGGTTCTGTTTCTCTAAAGGACCTTGACTAATACAGAGAACTTTTGCAAACCAGAAAGACACACTTACTTATGTTGAATTACACTTAGAAAAGGGCGAGCAAAGTTCTACACAGCCAGAAACACAAACCTTTATTACTACCATCCTGAAGCCTATCACCTCCTAGGTACCCATCTATCCCATTCTAGTGAATACAACTCAAAACCCAACAGATCTGTACAGTTCCTCAGGTGTTGAATATAGTGTATATAGAATATAGCCGAAAATAGTGGCGAGTTTCTGTCTGGGAAGGTGTAGAGTTCTGCAGCATTACTCTATTGTCTCAACCAATGCTGGTCCAGAAATATCAATGGGGCGACTGGAGACTGTCCCCCAAATCCTGGTTTCTAATATGGTTTCCTATCCCAGAGGAATGCAGTCAAACATTAAACTGCAAGCCTGGGGACAGCCTTCACCCAGGACAGCATTCCCACTTGACATGGGGAATCAGAATAGAGGCTGGAACTACTCTGGGACCATCTTCACTCCTCTTCAGCAACTGAGACCTCACGTCCATCTGGAGGTGTCATCTCAGGTCTTATGTCATAAAGCAGTATTGTCTGAAGCCAGGCCTGTCATTGTGCTCCATTTCTTTATTATGGAGCACTCGATGTGAATTATATCCTTAGATTTAGCCACGAAATAAAAAAGGCTCAGCCCTCTATGTGGCTCAGTTGTGGTTCTCTTGTTATATTGGTTTTTCTGCATCCTTTGAAGGGACATTGGTACAAGATTCTCAGTGTTCTCAATATCTCAACATTCTTCTATAGTTTCCATGTATGCCTGTGTGATAGAAAAATGTATTTTTGTATGCCTATTTTACTATGACAGCTATTACATTTTTTTCTGGTGATGAAGGGTGCTTTAGTGCAGTAGAAAGAGCTGGATTGGACTCTGTGGCTATATGAACTTTAAGTTTTGTACCTTCTTTGAGCCTTAGTTTTCCTTCTGAAAGGAAAATATAGATAAATAATAACAATTTTGCACGGTTGGTGTGAGGATTAAGTGAAATAACATACGAAAATAACTAGACACAAAGCA
This sequence comes from Hydrochoerus hydrochaeris, assembly GCA_004027455.1. Taxonomy (NCBI): domain Eukaryota; kingdom Metazoa; phylum Chordata; class Mammalia; order Rodentia; family Hydrochaeridae; genus Hydrochoerus; species Hydrochoerus hydrochaeris. Next base: position 655,538 of record PVLA01000169.1, on the reverse strand, counting down.
TTGTTAAACAAATGTTTCATTTACTATCATGGGCTGAACTGTGTTGCCCAAAAAGATATGTCCAAATTCTAACTTCTAGTACCTGTGATAATATTTGCACTGTGTCTTTGCAAATGAAATGAGATCAAGAATCTCAAGGTGAGATGAAAGCAAATGGGGGCAGAGAGGCTGAAACCAAGAACTGGGGTCCTTGTAAGAGAAAGGAAACTTGGCCATATTAACAAATGCAGGCAGAGGTTGGAATGCTGCTTCCAGGGCAAAGGAATAGCTGGAAAAGGCACAGTTGTTCCCTTCCAAAAGCTAGAAGAGACGAGGAAGGAGTCCTCTCTACAGTAAGCAGAAGAATGGCCCTACTGACACCTTGGTTTTGGACTTCAGTCCTCCAGAACTGTGCAAGAATAGCTCCTGGATACTTTACACCATCATAAACACTACTGCAGCCTTGGGAAACTGACACACTCCAATTGAGTCATGGAGTTAGGCAGAATGTTCACACATAGAAAGAAAACAAAGACCCCTGTAGAGAACAGACATCCCAAAGATTAACCTGGTAGGGAAAGGTCTATTTTTCTACCAGATTGTAAGACTTTGATTAGGCTTAAAATCAATCAGCATGGGGGGGAAAAAAACCTCTTCATAATTTGAAAACATTCATTCTTGTGAAAAAGCTCCATTTTCACCATAGACAATTGTGGACAATTTGCAGGGAAACCTGGGCAAGTGATGGGCCTGGTGTTTCCCTCCAGTAGCCCACCAGGTAGAGGACGAGGAGACAACTGAGCAGAGCCTGATGGAAACGACCTTGCTTGGGCCGTTCATGGCCAGGCTCTGCCCCTTACTTGGTGACAACAAGGACCCAGCTTCTCCCACACTCGAGACCTCTAGTAGAATACGTTCTGGACATGAAAGCAACATGCTGGGGACATGGGTTTCTGGGAGTCAGAGACAGGCCACTCAGAACACACAGGCTTGGGCACTTCGCAGTGGTGTCCTTTCTTAGGGCTTGCAACCAGCCTCCCGGTATCACGGGGAGCCTGCCATGCGCCTGCACGTGCCACTGGGCAGCACACTGCTGGCTGTGAATCACGCTAGAGCCAGTCTGCTGGGCCCCTGTCACCCGCCGCAGGAAGAGCAAGGTTGAGCCCCTGTTCTCCGCGCCAGCTACTGCTCCTCCCTGTCCTATCTCAGGGCCCAGAAGCACTCATGGAAAACAGATGCCCTAGACTCGGTACTTGTGTGATTTCATTCAATTGCATGTAACCCTCCACAACAACCTCTTCTAGCTTCTCCTCCTGCCTATTCTTTTTTTTTTCTTTTCTGGTACTGGGGATTGAGCCCAAGATCTTTACACTGAGCTACATGCCCACCCCATCTTTAAATTTGGAGACAGGGTTTTGCTAAGTTGCTTGCATTAGGCTCAAACTTGAAACCTTTCTGCCTCAGCCTCTTAGAGCGCTGAGGTTACATGCAGGTACCATCACGCCTGGCATCCACAGCCTTCCGAGACAGATGCTGTTATCCAGTCTTAGTGAAGGACACTGAATTAAATAACTTCTCTGAGGTAAAAGAACAACAAGTGGCAGAATCAAAGCCCAGACTGAGTGTGGTAGCACACTCCTGTAATCCCAATACCTAGGGCGCTGAGGCAGAAGGATTGTGTTAAATCCAAGACCAAGACCAGAGCTACAAAGTAAGTCCAAAACCAGCTGAACTCCATAGCGAGACCCTGCCTCAAACAAACAAACAAACAAACAAATTGAAGCCCAGATCTTTGACCTGGATTCAGGGTCATTCCCCACCTCTTGGAGGCTTCCCTAGTCAATCCGACTCCACCCGCCATTGCTTTTGGCTAATTCTGTTCATTCCATGGAAAGGACAGTGTTACCGTGGGATGGCCTGTGGTGCCTAGGCATTCTCAACATTTTTTATTTATCTCATCTTTACAACTTGAAGTAAAATACAACATTATCTTTGGTTTACAAATGGGGAAACTGAGTTCTCCAAGAGAGATGGGGCCCTACCTAAAGCCACAGAGCTAACACTGGACAGAGAAGGATTTGAGCTATGCCCTTCCCCAAAGGTCCATGGTGGTGCTGCTGACTCCATCACGAAAGCATCTCTGAACAGCAACTGGTGCTGTGGGACTGACTGAAGGTTAAAGAGCCGAGAGCCAAGCTGTCACATTTGCTCTGAGTCCCTTTCCCATGCTGACATTCTCCAGTGCAGGCTGCTTCTTTGTTAAAAATCTCAGTAAAATCACAGCTGTGACAGCTGCAGAGAGCTTGCCTTGGGCTCCTGTTGTTGGCAAGGCCAAGAGAAGGCCGGGCAATAACCTTGATGTGAGCCATGACCTTGGGGGCCTCTGTCCCAGAACTGCTGGAATGAAACAGCACAGCCTGAAGACAATAGAAAGTTACTGTCTCACAGTTCTGGGTCAATGGTCTAGGAAATGCTAGGTCTAGGCCATACTCCTCCAAAGGATCTGGGGGGAAAACCCTCCCCAGCCTTTTCCTAGATTCTGGTGGTAGCAGCCATCTTTAGTATGCTTTGGCTTGCAGCGCACCCCTCAAGTCTTGGCTTCTGTTGTCACATGGGTTTCTCCCGGTTTGTCTTGGGGTCCAATCTTCCCTCTTCCCGAAAGAACACCAGTTACTGGATAAGAGGTCTCCTAACCAAGTCTGACCTGATCTTTACTTGGTTATGTCTGCAAAGGCCTTGTTGCCAAATAAAGTCACATTCTGAGGGTTAGGATTTGAATATAACTTTGGCAAGGATAGGAAGGGACACCTTTAAATACACAATGGGGCACATGGAAGCCCAACAGATAAATCTCCTTCTTCCTGCCCTCTCAATCGTAACTCCAGCACGGACCAGGCTCCTCTGCAAGGAGCTGGGCTGACTCTGGCCCCAAAGGTGCAGGATGAGAACCTCACTGAGTCTCCATGGGGTCACAAATATGTTTTCTTTTAATATTCATTCCTTCTGACCAAATAAATCAGAATCTCTTTCAGGGAGTACCCAGAGGCTTTCTGATTGATTTAAATGACAAGACAGGATTAAGATCCACAGCCCTGGTGCTTAGGTTCACTAAGCCATTGGTTCAACAAGTTATGGGTCACCTATGGTCAATGCTTCTCTGCAATGCGTGGCCAGGTTTTCCCCAATTCCATCTATCATGACCCTCCCAAGTAATCAAGCCAAGGTGAAGGTCAGTCTCCCTTCTCCTCTCCCCCCGACTCCCCGCCCACCAGTTTCATAGGAAATATACTTTCATGTCTGCCTTGAGAGATTCTTCCTACAGTGCCAAGTTTGGTGAGTGGCCCATCACAGCTGCTTAATACAAGTTTGTCAAATGAATGAGCAAGTGAATGAATAAGTGAACAAATGAACAAATGGAAGTATGCTTTGTAAAGGGCATTTTGGAAGAAGACCAAAGCTCTATCAAGAGAAAAAATTGAATTCTGCCATACATCCAAGAGTTCATAAATCCACCCAGCTCACCACCCCACAGCTCAAGTCTCCACGTGTTCATACACACGATTGAGATTCTCTGGGGCAAGAAAGGAGGGTGACATGGACAGGGGTGGTCAGCAAAGGCAGGATGGTGTCAAGCTGGACCTGGGAGGATCTGGATACATAGAGGTAGGTGACGAATGTTCAAAGAGGTGGTAAGAGAAGGGCTGGGCCGGAAGGGTGGTGCCGGGCAGACGAACTGGGAGACATGACTCCAACCTCACCAGCATATGGAGAGAACCTTGCCAAGCAGGTGAAGAAGCATTCACCTCATGTCCCAGTGGAAGCCGCGTGGCTGGCAATGAGAAGTCCTAGATGACTTGGAGCAGAGGAATGGTGCTGAGAACAGAATTGGATTATGGTTAGCTGGCTGAGATGTATCCGGTGACATAAGAGAAGGAAAAAGACCAGAATTCTGTAGTCTGTTTTTGCTTTGGCCCAGCCACACATTCAAGTTCACAATTCTCTGACAAAGGCTATGCATTAGGGCTGTGCAGTAAGCCCTCAACACTGTCCAGAAGCCTTCGCAAGTCATATGTTACAAGGCCAACAGCCTGAAATCAGGACTTCAACACTTTTCCAAAGGAAGCAGTTTTCAAAAGGAAGCAATTCCCTTCTCCCCTTCTCTGTATACATACTTGTTAAATCATTGTGATCATCTTGGCACAGAAAGTAGCTTAAGTTCTCCAAATGCGGCTCGACTCTCAGTGATCCAACAATACAGTGTGAGACAAACAAAATATGCAGAAGTATCTAGGGATGTATCTTGTTCTCATCTACTCCCAAGCTAACATTTAATCTGATCCTAAACCCTGTAGGCCATTCAGGGAGTCTAGTTAGTACTGTTGTATTTGATGATCCCTGAGCACCAACTCAACGGTAAATGTGAGAGAGACACCAAGCTCTCAGTCACAAGGTAGTTGTCCAGATAATACATGTTTGAAATAATTTTAAAAATTATCACTAAAATGAAGATATAAAACTTAAAATCCTCCCAGAGAACTGATACAAAAACAACATCTAGGACTCAGCCTGACAAACATAATCTTACGGTAGAAAAACATCTGCAGTAGTCTCCAATAAACTGGAGCCCCCTTCTCATCTATACTCCCCACAAGATTCACATCCCTCACAAAAATCTTGCTTGTCTAAGTCCATACAAATCCTGTGACCATCACCAGCCTAAGGGACAGCCTGTCCCTGATCATCCCCAATGGTCTACCTTTTCATCATGCGTTTATAACTGCATCTTTGGGGCTGAGATTGATGACAAAAATATAGTAAGTTTTACTCTGAGGAGAAATGTTTACTGAGTAGATTTATCAGTTAGAGGTAAGTGCCTTGTACCTTAATTCTCAGTTATAACATCCTAGCTCTTAGCAAAAAGGAGGATTCTAGATACTTATGAAATGTGCGACTGAGACAGGCCCAGGCTGTAGAGAGGCAGGCTGGGGAGAATTCTGTCAAGTCGATGCCCATGGCAGACTCTAGCAGGTAGCATGTGCAGAAGCCTCACAATCAGGGGACATAGAAGATCCACAGATGTAAATGTACAATCCATTGCCTGATCAGGCCATTTATTTGTGTCCTGCCCAATTCCCAAAGGATTTCGGAATATGGGAACAGAAAACCAAATCCAAACCAAAAGAAGGGTAAAGAACATGCAATGGAACTCCACCTTCCCAGGCAGTCAAAACAGGAAGGTAAAGAAGGGGTGGTAGTTACTCTTATTTGATAGTAAGAAATCTACCAGACCTTTGGGAGTGACCAGCTTTCTCCCGATACACTACTAAGCTGGAGTGAACAGATCAGAGCTCCCCCAGTGCTTCTGTGTGCTAATGCTGAGCCAAGCTGGTTGGCTGGGATGGCCGGGCCACACCGCACCCGTGCACAAGGGCTCAAATGTGTGGGAGGCAACAGCCTACACGTCACTTACTGGCTGAGCCAAAAGGGAAACAGAGCTTTGGGTGACTTCCCATCTCTGCTGTGTAATAGGAGATTTCTTGACAAAAAGCAAAAAAAGACAAAGAGCTTTCTGGGAACACCACGCTTGTGCCAAGGCAAAACTCTATCAGCTGTGTGTGGATGGACATGCAGGGGTTTAGATTTGCATCAGACTGACCTCAGGTTCTTTGAGAACTTGCTACAGAAAGCAAATTTTGAGCGACATTCCATCTCTAGAATGCCAGTGGGGAAAATGATCCAAATCCAGATGGATTTGGTCCATCTGTCAGCAGGGGTTGCCTTCATCGCACACCCCTCCCTACTTCACGGAGAGGCCCAGTACTGCGCAGTACCAAAGGGACAGGATGTGGTTGTGGGCAAGAGCTAAATGTGAAAAGGGTTGTCTGAAGAGCAGCAAGGAACTGACCAATAATGAGCCCAGTCCCGATAACAGGAGGACAGAGGCCAGGTTAGAATGCAGCCCCCAGTAAATCACTGTTAATTGCCAGTGAAAAAGGAATGAGGCTCTGCTTGAACTTGCAAGTTTATTTCAGGTTACTCCAAACCCTTCCCAGGATCCTTGGCAAGAACGCAGAGGCAGGCAGAGGGGCTGGGAGACAGCCTTCTCTCCACCCCTAGCTGGGGGATAATGTTTTGCAACACCAACGGCAGCAGCTGATGGCTATGGGAATGCACACGCGTTTAATACCAACAGAAAGACTAATCCTTCCCAGCCTCCCGGGCCAGACTTCAGCATGGCATGTGGAATCATTAGCTGCACCAACACATGAATGCACACCGTGCACAGACAGGGAACAGAGATAAACTGCGTGAATCACCAGGGGTGAGATTCCACAAACAGCTGCAAAGAGCAAGTTGGTGCAACATGGTTCTGCTTGGCGGAGGAGATAAGAGAATGTACAAGGCAGATAAATAGAGAAAATGTGCAGTGTATACACAATAGAATATTAGTCAGCCCTAAAAAGGAAACATTGCCTTCTGTGACAGCACAGATGGCCTTGACGTACATTAGGGTTTTTGAAATAAGCCTGGCACAGAAGGATGAATACTACATTACCTCATTCATACAGGGACATTAAAAAAAGCTAAACTCAGATAAGCAGGAAATAGACTGGTTGCCAAAGGCTGGGAGTGGGGGAAATGAGGATATATTGGCTAAAAGGTACAAGCTAGGTAAATTCTAGAGATCTAATGGACAACATGATAATGAGAGTTAATAAGACATAGTATATGTGAAATTTGCCACACAGGTCTTAGGGGTTCTCAACACACACACACACACACACACACACACACACACACACACACACACGGCAGTGCTCATTGGCCTGACTGTGGTAATCACAATCTATACATCTGTCAAAGCACCACACCTTAGGCCTAAATGCATATACTTTTAATCTGTCAATTATGCCTCAGGAAAGCTGGGCTAGGAGAGAGCCTGTGCTTGTCCTCAAAGAGTTTGTCACCCTCTTTAAGCACTGCCACTCTCACACGTGTGGAGCAAAAATAAAATCTTACCTTTCATAAAACTGATTATGAGGTTGAGGGATAAATGCAGGTGTTCCTCCATAGTAGTTTTCTTGTCTGCTTGTGAAAAAAATCACTTCTGATTTTAAAATGTAGTATCTATGAAAACTTGCACGCATACCAAGTAGGGGAAAACAAACTCCCATGAAGCCATGTGAACTCACTCATGAGCCTCATGATTTAGAAACATTTTGCCATCCTGGTATCTCTGCCCACCCTGAGGTATTCAAAACAATTCCATTTGAAATAGGCTATGCATAAGCACTACAGTACATTTAAATAGTTCAGTGCATTTCTACCAGGTTAGTTCCATCCACACTCCAATTATTCCAAATACTGTCTGTAATCTACCTTAATAACGTTATATATGTTAATTTATATCTATGCTCTAGGGATGGGAAATTAATGTTTAAAGTATTCTAATCAGATCACACATGCAAACACTTCTGCTTAGTTCAAAAGCCCTCATCAGTACCCCAGAGGCAGCTACTACAAGTCTGCGGCTATTTTTGTGAATGCTAACAATGTTTCTCTGCTCAGATGAGTGGTATGCAGGATAGACCACCTGAAAATCCTGCTTGATACTTCCACACGCTTACACGCCTGGAATATAAGAATCTGGCTAAGCTCAGTCATCTATACTGTTCCCAATTACATCCTAGGTCTAGGACTGAATGCAATATAATGTTCACCCCCTACTGGAAGTTTCTGCTGCCTAATCCACTTGGGGATCTGAATGCTGCCATTAGCATTTTCTTGGACCTACCTTAACCCTGCAGAGGTCCTCAGCGGGTGTTACGATTTAACAGTACTAACAAGAGCTCGTTTGTATCTCTCAGCCATGACCCCAGAAAGGGTAAGGGAGGTACTTGTTGGGTGCAACACCTCAACGCCAGAAAGCTATGGTTTCATCAGGTCCATTCACTAGCCACTGAGTTTACTGTTCTTGAGCCTTCTTAGGCTAGCAGACATTTGGGGTGCAGATGGGTTTGGCCTGAGGCTTTTTCTAGTATTTCTGAGACAGGGTCTCACTATGTAGCCCAGGTTGACTAGAACTCTTTCTGCAAGCTGGGATTACAGACATGCACCACCCTGTAAGGCTTGCTTTCATCTTAACATCAGCTGGGAGTAAAATGGTAGGCAGGGCACCTATAGCCCACCTTGTATATCTTACTATTGGCGGTCACCCACGTTTGCCAAAAGCACTGTCAGAATGGCTGTTTGCACTTCCACCATTTTATGTCCATTTGCTTCTCTCCATCTAGAATTCCCCCGCCCCATCTGCTGCATAAATTGCATCCATCTGCAAAAGCCCAGATCAAGACCTGCTTCATCCAAAAGCCTTCTCCAGCCAGCAGGACTTAGCCAACAGTAAGACAATTATGGAATGGTACTTGCCATTTCCCAGGGCCATGAGACCTATTTGGGGACTGCAGGAACACTGCACATGTCTCACTGTGACAGGCTGGTACCTACCAAGTCTTCTGCATGGCCCTGGAGAGGCCAGTCTTAGGTGACTGATCACTGGCTGTTGGGAGCCAAGCTGGAATTCTACCTTCTCCCTCATCTCTCTTCACTGGCTATCAAACACAGAGGCTAAGTAATACTATATACTTTTCTTGGTCTGGTTGTCAATATACTTAGTTCTCAAAGACAAGAGCCAGGTAGGTTTGTGCTAAGGAAAGACGGGGGATGAAAGGGTTAGGGATCTGGCTGCCATCTTGGAAAGAATGCAGCTCAGCTGGGAACAGGCAACTTGCAGGATAAAAGCCTTCTGGTGTGGGTGGCTATAAAACAGACTGGAAGGACAGAGCCCCTCATCAATCCAAGAAAAAGAAAAAAAAAAAAAAGAAAGAAAAGATTTGCTAAGGTCAGAATATGGGCCATGGAAAATTCTCCGTTTACTTCAATTTTTTTAATAGCATAAGAGTAGAGGAAAGATTATTTTTTCATGGAGGAAAAAAGGGCCCCTTTACAGCTCATAAACTTAGTGAATTAAAAAGGACTCTACTTTGAGGGTAATAAGAGTTAATGCCACCCAATTTTATCAGAGAAAACAAAATAGAATCCTTCTCCCCATACTTTCTCCTCTGCAAATTATACCCCATAGAAACAACAGCAACCAAAAGATTTTTTCCCTCTTAACTTGGATGAAACAGCAAAAATTTTGACTAATTTGTTCCAAACTGAAGCTTCTCTCTGGGCATGAGGTCCCATGCCATAAAGTTGTTTTGTGCAGGATCTCAGTCACGATGGCCATGAAGTTTAACCCCAGAAGCACTAAAAGTCTTGTTCCTTGGTCCTAGCCAGTCACCTGAGAAGGGCCTGGGGTGCTTCTGGGAGTCTCCCCTCCTCACCCAGGAGCTTCTGGCGCCATCACCCTTGTGCATTCAGAGGGTTCCCAGATTTTTCTTCTGTCAACACCAGGCTGAGCCCTGGCAGACTGGCCATTGTTAGTCTCAGAATTTATGGCTCAGATAAAGGAAGCAGCCCAAGCTGGGTGGCAGTGGGAGTGGCAGAGGTTGCCATGAGTGAAATGACCCAGTGTTTTCTTTTGCTTTAGTCTCCATATCTCAATATCCAGAATAGGCTGAGGGTGGCCAGCTCCGGAAGCTTTCATGATACCAAATACCTTTCTAATGACTTCTATTGTGTATTTTCTTCTATTTTTATTAATTTAAGCTCTTAATAGAAAATGGAAGGTATACACATCATATACATATGTGAGAGACAGACTGCCAAAAAATGTACGTACACTTCAGGAGTTCACCCTATTCATAAATGTCTGGAAGCTAATGGCCATCACTTTGAACATCTCTTGTAATTGTAGAGGACAAAGGTAACTTGTATTATTAACCTCATGATGTTACTGTTTCACTACACAGTGCAGGCTGGCCTTGAGCTCACTGATGTAGCCCCTACTGGCCTCAAACTGTGATTCTCCTGCCTCAGCCTCTTGAATGCTGGGATTACAGGCATGCACCAACCACCACGCCTGGCTCAATAAATTTAGTATGAAAATATATTCAAGATTTTCTTTTCCTGAGGTATAAATTTTTTGGTGACTCTATATATGAAGCAAAGCAACAAACATATGCGATACAAAGTTTCTTTCTCATCCTAGAACTCCTAGCTTCAACCTGCTTGCTGGCAATTACTGTCAATGTATTGTGTATCCTTCCAGGAATTACATTTGCATAATATTCTAGATATAAAGTAGTCATAGAAAAATACATGCTCTTTTATACAAGTAAGCACACATACTATATAGTATTCTGTACTATGCTATTTTTACTGGCCAATGGCCCTTGGCATATAGATATGCCTGCTTTTATTGTTGGTTTGTGGCAGTACTGGGGACTGAACCCAGGGCCTTTGTACTAATCACATCACCAGCCCCTTTTCTTGTTTCACTATAAGACCAGGCCTCACTAAGTTGCTAATTTCCCAGGCTGAGCTTGAATTTGGGATCCTCCTGGGATGGATCATAGCATGGCATATGCACCATACCTGGAGACAGCATTCTTTTTCTTGTTTTCTAATCTTTACTTCTAGAAATATAAATCAGTTGTTTATTTGAGAAAAGTTCTGGAAAGAGCAAGGTAACTTTATTCTTTTTAAGGGTGATGTGGTGTCCCACTGAATTGATGGAATATGTTAAAATATATCTTTTTGCTTATGAAATGAGAATTATCACTTTGCAAAATTCACATGAGAAATGCATATGAATAAAAAAGGTGAATGCATGTTATGAAAATCCCTCTAGCTTCCTCTTTTTTTAATCCTAGCATTTCATTTAGCTCTCTAAAAGATGACAGAGTTCTTCTCTTAGCTGTCAGAGAGGGGATAAAGGCCATGCCCCTAGAGCTCCGCCTCTACTTACCTGAGCCTCCCTCTTGGAAGTCTCCAGGTCACCATTACTTACCTGAGCCTCCCTCTTGGAAGTCTCCAGGTCACCATTACTTACCAAACCCACTCCCACTCTGCCACCATCAACTCCACACAACAATCTTTTCTCTTCTGTCCCAGTAAAACCAGCAAGGCCTAGTCCCCAGTGGACAGAATATGTTGACTGAGGCTAAAGTCAAGTCCCCCAGACCACACCTGCCTACCATCAGTGGAGGACACAAAAGCTAGGAGCCCCTGCCCTCCTGGAGCTTACCAGCAGTGCCACCAAGTAATATGATACAGTGCCACAGGTTAAAATCAGCTCACACAAGCCTGTCTTACTTACCTCTCTCTCATTGCTGTGACAAAATACCCAACACCCAAAGTTAAAGGGGGAAAGGTTTATTTAGCTTACAGTTTGTAGAGGTTTCAGTCCGTAACTGGCTGGCTCCAAGGCAGGGTGGTATGGCAGATGGGCATCACAGAGGAGAAATAGTTCATGATGGGCAGAAGTTAGCAAAGCAGGGAAGGGACAAGCACAGCCCTTTTTCCTTATGCCTTATCCAGATTACTTATGGCAGGAAGTATTCACACCTTTAATCCTAGCACTCTTGATCTTTGCATTGCACCATGAATCAATCCCAGCATCACACACTTTAGATCCCGCCACCTCTGAAGCCCCACTATGACCATACAAGGCTTTGGGAGTACATCTAGACACAAGCCATTGCCACTGCGCCTCTGTTGCTTCAGCATTCTGGACTTGGGAGGACATTCTGTTAGTCATTTCACAGACCTTACCATGCTTATCCCTTAAATCTCCTGGGCAACACAACCCCAAACATCCTAGCTGAAGTTACAGACTCAAAATGTCTGCACATTATCATTGGATGTTTCTGAAACATAGTCATTCAAGCAGAAAGAGGAAAAAAGTGTTTCTGGAAACTTTCTCCATGAGACAAACAACACAGCTGGTAAAACCTCTGGCACAGAACCACCATGCCAGGGGCAACAGGCCAATGGTCAGGACAGTGGAGTCGTTAAACAGCAGCAGATGTGCCTTCTCCCCTGGAGGGTCCTCATAGGTGCCTAGTAGAGAAAGAGAGTGCCCCACTGTTCTCTAAGGACCCTCTGACCTAGCTTCAAAATAAAGGTGGTCCTTCAAGGCCTGGCTTGCAGGAAGCCATTCTCATGAGTTTGGAAACAGCAGTATTCACTTCAGATTTGATCCTCATCTTTAGCTGCTCAGCATTTATACAAGAGCTGCCAGAGTCCTAAACTCACCCCCTAGCTGGATGATTCTAGAAAAAAAAAAAATTAAGCTGTTTCGGCTTCTCCATCCTTGAAAAAGAAAGTTTTCAATGAGGATCTGGAAGGGGTCCAGGACTGCTGTCTTTCCTAGACAGATTTAGAGGACCAGGCCTATGGGGTAGAGTGGGGTGAGCTGGGCTTCAGTCCCAGAAACATGGCTATGGTGACAGGAGAGTGTGTTGCCAGCCCAGACATTATCTTTACATTATTCCAGGTTTGCTAGAGTATCTGAGCTAATCGGATCACTCCCGGGGCTTCTATCTCAACTCTTGAACAGAGATAAGCAAACTATAGCCCCTGGCCTCCATGAAATCCATCCCATGATTTTGTATGGCCCTCAAGCCACACAAATGGTTTCTACAATTTTAAAGGGTGGAAGCAGAGTATTTATGAAATTCAAATTTCAGTGTCCATAAATAAAGTTTTATTGGCACATAGCCATGCACATTTGTATCCATAGTATCTATGGCTGTACACACACTACAGTGCCAGAGTTGAGTCACTGTTACACAGACCATATGGCTGTAGCCCCTGACATACTGACTGTCCTTTATGGAAGCTTGCTGGCTCCTGTGCTAGAGCAGGCCGACAGGCAAAAAGCAAGCGTATTCTGTCAGTACTACCATAACAAGAGAACACAAATGTTTGCAAACTTTTTGTTGACAGTATTTAAAATATAATAATAATCTACTGTTTTGTATTAAGGTCTACTAATAACAAGGGCAATATTTCTTCTTAAAGTGGGAACAACATTTTGCTTAACTGGAATTCAAAGTTAGTGTCTCTATCATCAAATTGATTGCAAACATTTATTTGTAAAAACTACTCTTAGCTTGAAGGTCATATGGCCTGTAGTTTGCCAATTCCTACTATTCAATAAAAAACAAAGTGACTTTGATTTTATGATTTCATATTTCAGTCCTCTAAGAGCCTAATTAGGAACAAATATTAAAAGTTTTAATTGGATTTGGAACAGCAAAGTAATGTGTGGACGGTTGTATAATTTTCCCCTACCCCCCCAATCACCTCTTTAAAAGAACCACCCACACTAATCCTTGTTCAAGAGATTGTGAGATGTTCTAGGAGAAAGATTATGCTTATTCTTTGCTAACTAAGCATTCTGACTTGGTTAATAAGCCAAAATATATGAAGCATCAAGTATGAACCAAATCTTGTGCTTGGAGCTGGTGGAACAGGGATTGGGGTAATGAATGCAATACAGAGGAAGTATAAAATTTTATCTGTACTATGGACTTATAGTTTAGAGAAGGGAGGAATAAATGCTAGTTTAATGACAGAAGTACTCTGATACTGATGATGGCACTGAGGTAGTGTTAAAGTAGACACCCTACCTGATAGTCTTTATTGTAAGTACAACTTTTTAAAATCTAGGGTAGAGAGTATTTAGTTTCTGTTACTCAGAACTGGCCAATCTCTGCCATCATTGCTTCTCTTGGAAAAGAATTACAGCAATTACCTAACTCAGAACCAGAAGGAAGTTCATTTTGAAATGATCATGGGGGCTGAAATGACTGCAAACTCAGATCCTGATAATGCAGTTGCCAAACCTGTTACATCCAGAACTGTTGACACTCAATAAAAATCCAACTTTAACACTATCCAAGAGATAGAAATACTTAGAAACAGAGAAGCATGGGAAAAATAATAGACCACCCAGGCAGAATTAGCTAGAGACTAAGAAACCACTGGAGCTTTCAGGCCTCCCTAGAAGTCACCACCCACAGAGCCTTGAGCCAGGAGGGCCGGGAGGGAGATGGTGGAGAGATCCCAGCAGACTGGGCTTGGCATATCTTTCACCTGCCAACCTAATTCAGCAAAGGAGAAGGGCACTCAGCTTGATGTTTTCAAACATCATAAGTGTAGTCAGGTGTGGTGGAACATGCCTGTAACCCCAGCTCCTTGGGATGCTGATCCAGGGTGATTGTGAGTTCCAAGTCATCCCGGGCAATTTAGTAAGACTGATTTAAAAACCACAGTGGTAGAGAGCTTGCCTAACATGCATGAAGCATGATGTGCAATCACCGGTAGCTCAAAAGAAAATCATTAATGGCTACTACATAAGTCAAGGTCAACTGCACATACAAAGAACACCCTACGGTCCACTGTCTGCTAAATCGCCTTTACCCCACTTCCTGCTTTCAGACTTTCAAGTCTGAACAGCCAAATGTAAGATGCTATGAACATCCATTTAACTAGCAGGTGAAGTTATCATAGGAGTTTGGTAGAAGGAATATTTTACTAGGTTATCTAAAAGCTTAGCAGAGACATTCCCCCTCTAAGACTTGAGGGCAGTCTCACAGCTTTAGGCGAAGACTTTATGAACAAAAGCCCCATTGCATAGGAAATATTAGACAGAATCAACAAGTGGAATCAAATTAAATTAAAAAGCTTTTGCACAGCAAAAAGAAACCACCTGTCTGGCAAGTGTGAGGTCCTGAGTACCAAATGTGATTCCTGGTTAAAAAAGAAAAAGAAAAAAAAAAGAAAAAGAAAAAGAAAGAAAGAAAGAAAGAAAGAAAGAAAGAAAGAAAGAAAGAAAGAAAGAAATCACCAACAGAGTGAAGTGACAACCCACCAAATGGGAAAAAATTTTACTAGCTATTTCTCAGAAGACATATACCTAGAATATATAAAGAACTCAAACAAAATCAGACCCCCAAATTAAATGACCCAATGCAAAAAGGGGCATCTGAAATGAACAGTTACTTCTCAGATGAACTACGAACAACAAATATATGAAGGAAAAAAAAAGTTCAACATAATTGTTATTCAAGAAATGCAAATTAAAACACTAGTGAGATTCCATTTCACTCCAGAAAGGATGGCTCTCCTCAAGAAATCAACCAATAACAAACACTGGCAAAGCTGGGGAGGGACCCTTCTCCTTTTTGTTAGGAGTAGTATTAGTTGGTCAGCACAACCACTATGGAAATCAGTACAGAGATTCCTCAAAAAAAAAATAAGGTAGAGGTTCCATTCGATCCAACTATTCCCATTCTTGGTATCTTCCCAAAAGAGTTAAAAGCATCACACCACAGTGACACAGGCATACTCATGTTTATAGCAGCACAATTTATAATAGCTAAATGTTTAAAATAGCCATATGACCACCAACAGATACATGGATAAAGAAAATGTGGCATTTATATACAATGGAGTGCTACTCTGCCACAAAGAAGGGTAAACTTGAGACATTTTTAGGTAAATGGATGCATCTTGAGACCATAATCTTAAGTGAAATAAATCAGATACACAAGTTTAAATATCACATTGTTTCTCTGGTAGAGATACCCAAAGCATAAATAAGAAGCAAAATGGAGGACAGATATTGGGAAAGAGGAAGAGCTTGTTCAAATGCAAAGGACAAGAGATGGGGAGGGGAAGGGAGAAGGGAGGGAAAAGAGATTTTTAAAAAATGAATGGAATAAAAACATGGAGACAGAGCTTTTATAAATGGGGAGGAAAGGGGAAGGGAATGGGGAAAACAAAGAATTTAAGATATATTATGTACACATACAATTCCCCATGATGAATGTGAACATTATGTATGACAAAAATGTATTAATAAAAAATAAAGATCATAAAAAAGAGGCAAGTCTCAGGGCAAAGATCAAATGTGACACTGTCTTAGTTACTTTCTCACTGCTGAGACACAGTGACTCCCAAAGTTAGAGGAGGAAAGGTTTACTGTAGCTCACAGTTTGTGCGGGTTCAGTCCATACCTGGCTGTCTTCAATGCAGGACAGCAGGGAAGAGGAAGGAACAGTCCATGGCAGAGCAGGCAGGAAAGCAGTGAGTGCTCAAGGCAGGAGGGATAGGTATGCATCCATCCTCTATCCCACCCATATGGTGACCCCACTCCTCCCACTATGCTTCACATCCCAACACAACACCTAGTTATAACCCATCAGTGGACTAACTCAGTATCACATACCCATGGTCCAGTCACCCACTCACAATACGGTCACCTCCAAAAAGCTCCAGCTATTAGCAGATGAGGCTTTGAGGGGACATTTAAATATAAACCATAACACACACCAAACATAATCAGTAAAGCAGATCACTCTGGGTGATGTCTGACCAAAGACAATGATGTGCTTTCTGCAAAGAAGTTACCATTGAATCCACTGGGCGTAGCTGACAGGACAGTGGACACCATTGTGTCCACTGGGCATAGCTGTTTGCTCTGTCCTAGACACTGTACTACATATATGTAATTGAGGGAGTATAACTTATTATTAGTGGGTAATTTTATTTATGGAGCCATGGCTTTGGCAAAATAAGTCAATAGTATAGAATGGTGACTGGTTTTCCCCAGTGTGTCGAAAAGTTTATTCATCAATTATTTATTGAGCTCCGTACCCTTCTAGATATAAGAAAATGTGCCTCAAATGCTTTGATTTCAATCTCTCAAAATAGTTAATAACCAAGTGCAGAGGAAGCAGAGAAGAGGAAGGACCTATTGGCCAAAGAGGCCTATCTGGAGAACAGGACAAAGGTAATGTATCAGTCAGTGCTTTATTGGAGAAACAGATGTAGCTCAACATACACAAATGTATAAGAAATGACAAGACTGGCTTACGATGGTCAGCCACAGAGTCGGATGAGGAAACGTGCAGAGGGCATCTGCTCTCTGGAGGCTAAAGGTTTCAATCCAAGGTCTGGAGCTCACTGCAGTGTCCCGTGCAAGTCCGTATATAGAGTTTTTGATGGAAGGCTGAAGAGCCTATGCCAGAAGGCTGAAGAATTCCAAGACAAAAGACAAAGAATTGGTGCTAGAAGCCAGGAGATGATGTCCAAGCTGATGTTTGATTCTCCAAGAATGAAAGTGAGTCCCTCCTTCCTCGTTTTCCCTTATATCGGCCAGGTGACGAGCCACCCTTGCGGTGGGTCCTCTACTCCCTAGCAGGAAGAATTGCTGAGCTGACTTCGTTAAGCCTCTAAACTTCTCAAGTTGACAAAAAAAAAAAAAAATCAATCAACCATCACAGGTGGCTCCACTCAAAGGACACTACAGTCCTCTGTGTGTCTGAGAGATGCTGCAGAGGGGTCATGTGTATTCTCTGTCAACATTTCTTAGCAGTGCTTCTCAGGAAACGGAATCATAGATATAAGAAAATGGGTCTTCATGAATGCCACACCAACCATGGGCTGTGTCCCCACGTGCCAAGGAGCCTCTCAGGCAAGGAGGGCTGCCGGGGCAAGAGTAGCCCAAGAGAAAGGGCCATCTGAATGAGGGTACGAGTCGTCAAATGAATTCTTCTTGCAAAGAACTTGAAGATGCTTTTCTTTACATTGTTTATGGAATTCCAAGACAAATACTTACAATTCTTTCTGGCTTCAATGCTAAGCATGTTTCTAAAATAAACATTAGCTTTCACACAGGAAATTCACTGGGAATTTTCAGTCTCATGCTACTGAAACTTATACCTATTACTGTATTAATCTTGTAGACCCCTGGATGGAGTCCAGAAAAGGTAAAACACATACAAAAATCAGAGCCCTTTCTAGGACGAGCTGATAAGGTTTCTCTGAACAAATATTTGTCATTATCTCCCAGGAGGCCAGGAGATTTAGTGTGTAAATGAAAGGTCCCAACTGTTTCCACATGATGAAACCATAAAGAACAAGTCACTCACCACCCAATGGAATAGATAAAACTTTGAAAAAGTTTTCCCATGAAGCAAATGGTCTTGCAGATGAAAGGGAGAGACAGAAAGAGTCACTTCTCTCTTAGAAGTTCTGAAATACTGAGGCAACGTGGATTGCATTTTTATTGCTATTTCCAGGCATATCTTTCTGAGGTTTCTTGTTCCATAAGGGTGTATACTCCATATTCCTAAAAGGAACACGTCTAGGGCAGTCACATGACATTTTCCTAATTCAGTAACCCCAAGCCCCAAGTGTTGGATGAAGCTTGAGGATGTGGAAGTTAAGTAGAGCTCTTGAGTAAACCAGTTCCACAAGAGTAGAAATCAGACAAGGTCAAAGACATGGGAAAAGATGAGGATTTCAATGGTTGGGCCTTTATGAGCCTTTACATGTTTTAGTGGCAAATACTTTTGCTATCCCTTAATATAGCTGGGAAGGCAAAACTCCATCCCTGCCAGTGATCTTGAATCTCACAAACCGCCCCTCCCCGCTTCCCTGTTGTCTCGATTCTCAACTGCAATGCATGCTGGGTGATGACCATATTTACGTCTGAAAGGCTCCCATTCCAAGATACAGGACTCTCTGCACAAGACTCACTTGCTCAGTTTCTCCATCACTAGGAAGCAATATCAGCTACAGGGAAGTCACTCAATAAAACTTCTCACCACCCTGTGCTGGACAGTCCCACCACTCATAGGGGACCTGCCCCAGTGCTTTCTGAGGACAATGTTATAATTTTCTGTCTCCAGATTTGTTTCAGAGCCTTGATCCCCCCCTCTATGCTAAGAATGAAAAACTTTAGCCACCTCATAGACTGGTTAGGATTAAATAATTCATGCAACACATGTGTTATAAAGCTTGGGAACTAAACTAGCTCCCATTTTCTAAAAGCTTTTAGGTGGCAGGAATGATACTGGGTCTGATTTGTACAATCTGTGACCCTGTGCTACACTTAACGGTCTAAGAAATGCTCGTAATGAGTGGGTTTTTCAAAAGTAAGCATTAAAAAAAGCGAACATGAGGGAATAAGCCACAAAAACATTATGACATTAAAACCGTGTATTAATGGCACATAAATGGAGAGACAGATCATTGAAAAAGATATGCAGATTTTTGTTTACGATATGAGCACTAGGAAAGGAAAAAATTTTTTTAATTCTGTTGGTGCAATTGAGTAGCCATCTAGAAAAATATTAATTTGGATTCCCACATTGTACGAAGAATTTTTGATGCTTTAAATATTTAAAACACAGAAAATAAGATCACAAAAATATAGAAAAATACAGCTCATGGGACTGTAAAGTGACATCACTTTGGAAAATAACCTGGCTGTTATTTAAATGATAAAACAAAGTTACTAAGTGACCCAGATATTACTTGCATATATGTGAGTATATATGTAGTGAAATACATTATATATGTAATATACTATATATATAGTGAAATAGCTATAGATATAAATATATGTAGATATACCCAAAAGAAATGAAAACATACATTTACAAAGAAAACTTGCATACAAACAGTTATAGCGACATTAATCATTAGCTAAATGTATAAAGAACCGTTTCCACCTATGGATGAATGGATAAAGATGTATCACATCCATGCATACCCATCCAACGGGATATTATTCAGTCATAAAAATGAATGAAGTACTGATACACTGTTCAACTTGGATCACACCTTGGAAACATAAACTCAAGTGAAACAGGCTGATCACAAGAGTCCACATATTGTATGGTTCTGTTTGTATGAAAGTGCAGAAGAGGGAACTCTTTAGATAGCAGGTAGATTAGTGGTTGCTCAGGGATGGGGTGGAGATGGTTTGAGAGAATGAAAGACTGATCACTAAAAGGTTTCTTTTTGAGGTGAAAAAAAATGTTCCAAATCATGCTGTAAAAATGATGGTATATATCTGTGAATAAACTTAAAACTACTAAATTGTACACGTTAAATAAGTGAATTGTATGTAAATATAAATGATATCTCAACAAAGCTGTTTTTTAAAAAAAAAATCAGAGGATTTTTAAATTATAATTTTAGTGAAAGACCTTCTAAGTATAAACAAAATCCAGAGCCATAAAAGGAGATACATTTAATCACACCAACCAAAAAAATATTTCACAGAAAAATCCTACTTTGGAAAAGTAAACATAAGAGTCAAAAGGCAAGAAAATAGGGGAAATCTTTGTAGCTCATATCCAAAGGGACAGTTTCCCTAACATAAAAAGGTCTCACAAAATTAATTTTAGAACAGCAATAACTCCATAGGCAATGCACATGAACAGAGTATGTCTGTCTGTCTGTCTGTCTGTCTCTCTCTCTGTCCGTCTCTCCATCTTTCTTTCTGCCTGTCACTCTGTCTCTCAAATTAGTGAGAAGCAGCCTAGAGATACCATTAGACATTCTGAGGGGCAAAGATGATAAAGGTTGAAAATATTGTGTTATTGAAGCTATGGGGAAACAGACACTTAGACACTTTGCTGATAAAGAATAAAAAAAGACAAACCAGGCTGGGCATGGGGGGTACATCTCCGTAGTCCCAGCTACTCAAGAAGCCAAGGCAGCTGCATTATTTTTGGAGTCCAGGAGTTGAGACGAGCCTGGGTTAACAGAATGAGTCTCCCATCTCAAAAAAAGGAAGAAAAGCTGTATGTGGTGGTACACACTTATAACCCCAGTACTCTGGGAGGCTGAGGCAGGAGGAATGCAAGTTCAAGTTACCTTTGGCATCCTAGAAGCAAGTGATAGTGGATGAATGGGAGAGTAATTTTTACAGCACTCTCTTGCTTTTTAATGCTTTGTACCAGAGTTGGGAAGGAAAGGGATAAGAAAGAAAGAAAGAAAGAAAGAAAGAAAGAAAGAAAGAAAGAAAGAAAGAAAGAAAGAAAGAAAAGAAAAGAAAAGAAAAGAAAAGAAAAGAAAAGAAAAGAAAAGAAAAGAAAAGGAAAGGAAAGGAAAGGAAAGGAAAGGAAAGGAAAGGAAAGGAAAGGAAAGGAAAGGAAAAAAAGAGAAGAGTGAGCAAGCCAGTAAGGGAGGAAGAGAGAGAAAGACTTAGAAAGAATTTGTCACAAAATTTTTTTTAATGTTTTAAAGGGCTGAGGACATAGCTCAGTGTGAAAGCCCTGGGTTCAATCTCTATTACTGAAAAAAAAAAAAAAAAGACACAATCTCCCAAGAGAACAACTTGGCAATATCTATATAAACTATAAACACACACACACCCTTTGACCCACGAATTCTACTCTGGGATTTTATAGGACAGATATCCTCCATGAGTCTGAAATGACCTATATGCAAGGAGATTCATGGTGACATTATTTGTTACAGGAAAACCACTGGGGGAAAACTTAATGTTCACTGACTGTATAAATGGCATGGTCCCCATATAGAGAAAATACCAAGAGGCAGCGCAAGGAACACAGCACTCCATCAGGATTAAGTCCACCGCGTTAAGCTCCCTGAGGAGGCGGGGGAGGATTACATAGACGCTTGCTGGACGGTGTGTGGAAGGACACATAGTCAACTGGAACAAGGGAGGGTGGGTAAACGGAGCAGAGTATTTTTTACGGCGCTCTCTTGCTTTTTAATGCTTTGCTCCAGAGCTGGAAAGAAGGAAAGAGACAAGACTGAAAAGGGAAAGAAAGGAGAGGGGAGAGAAAGAAAATATAAAGGTAAGAGAAAGAAATGGACGAAGCAGGAAAGGGTGGAAGGAGCAGCTAGAATTATTAAAAAGAGGAGAGAAAATACATGGATGAATATGAGTCTAAGAGATGTTATCATCAAGGGTAGAGTTCTCGGGATTTTCATGTTCCAGGTTATAAATTTCTGCTGCTCATGCATAAACAGTAATAAGCAAGGATGACTTTTGCTTTAAAATATAGATGTAAATTAAAGGTATGTTTGCATGAAAGTACAGACACAAAATTACTACACGGAACTTCTTACTGGCTAAAAGGGTCATTTGACTTATGTAGTTATGACACTATTTAAAATTATTTAAAATAACTCCATCTGAAAATAATAACAAAGAAAATGAGAGAAAAAAAATTGAGTTTGCCCAGTTGGGCCCAAATAGCTTAGAAATTTGACTTCTATGTTTGCCCTAGCTACTCAGGAGCCCCAGCCCCAGTGGGGAACAGAAGCAGAGGAGGTGGAGGTAGGGGTAGTGGATGCCTCACCCCAAGGCTGCAGAGTCTCAGGCACCTGTTCCAGCCACAGCCTCTGACTCTCCTTGAATCCCCAACTCATTTTTTTCTTCCTGTCAACCAGCCCCTCCTGCTCTAGCCTGGTTACTAGAAGAATGAAGCCCACTGACTCCAGCTGGTCGCAGGGCCCAGTGAGGACTGGCTCATCGTCTGCCTCCCTCAGCCCCAGTGCCCTGGTTCACCCCACAGCAGAACAAGCAGCATCACACACTTCCCATGACCCAGTGAGTCCAGAGGGATGTGCAAATACATCATCAGAATGAGCCACCATCTTGCAAGAAAACTTCCGGAAGACAGCATGTGAAAGGTGGGGCCATTCCCTCAGATGACTCAGGGCCTCTCTCAATGACTGTAAATCCTGTCCTTCCTGGGGATTCTGTCTTCAGTCTCACTCTCTCCATGGCTCCCCCGGCCTTCCCCGTGGAATCAATGGTATTTTGTCTGTGGTCCTGACCCTGCTGCGAGTGATGAACTGACTTCATTGGGAGCGTCTGCTGAGGGCTCTTTCAGAAGGGCCATTGTTCCCCCACACACACTTGCCCAAAGCCTCCATTGAAGGCTGGCTGTGAGCAAGGATGGAGGACATTCATCACTGGGAACATTTGCCAACAAATGAGAGACAGCTGCTGGGCCAAGCAGCATGTGGCTGAACGCTGCCTCTGGTGAGATTCATTTTCTAAGTAAGAACACCTTCACTCATCTTTGCCTTCAAATTGTAGGAAGTGGGAAGAATGCTTACCTTGCTCTGCCCAGACAGAAGCAGGAAGCCAGAGCAGGAAGATGAAGAATCATCCACTGATCACATAGCCCAGGAGGTACCACAAGAGCACACCAGCTTGCTCCACACACCCATCTCCAGGTCCGAGGGGGCCACAGGTCACAGTCAAAACCACTACCAGCTGTAAGCTGTGCCCATACAGTCAAAGACTGTGCCTTGCCTCTTATCCCTGTACCCAGGGTGGAACTGGGTCCCTACACTCATCCTGGACCTTCCAGAGCTCCAGGCCTACCAGAAAGGGGCAGGTAAAAACTCAATGGAAACTCCTGCAAGTAATCAGGAACCAAGTGAATACTTACCTCCATGCTAAGCCCTTGCTGACCTCTTAGGGTATAAAGCAGGACACGTCCCAGGGACAAGACTGAAACAGGGGGAACAGTGATACACCTCAGCCACTGCGGTGAAGTACTGATGGGATCCCACATAGTGTACAGAGCCAGACATGACGAAGATGGCTCGCAGGAGGAGGAGGAGGAGCGGGCAGTGTGGTCAGGCGGGTGGCAGGCTGGTAGACCACTCCCTGTCATACAGAACAGCATGCACAAAGGCCTGTCCTGAGCAGCTGGTGTCAGAAGGAGGACCTGGAAGCCAGGACAAGCAAAGAAGAAACCTTTTGGACCAGGCTCTTCCATCAGGCCCGGGCTCTCTTCTGGGGTAGTCACAGAGTCCCACCCTCAGCTCTGAGCAATGCTGAGGAATCCTTTCCCTCCTCAAAGGCATACACTAAATGGCCCCATTGGACCTGACACCCTACTTAACATCAGATCCAAACACAGCCACAGGCTACGTGTGAAGCCATCAGAGCCTGGAGACTATGTGTAGGTTGATCAGGCCAAACAAGGCAGCAGAAAGTGCTCCACAGTCAGACGGAGCTAGGTGAGGATCCTGCTAGCCTCACTGTGCCCTTTGGCTTGGGCTGCCTCTGGCCTCAATTTCCTTGATTCCCAGAAGAAAGCTAGCTGGATCCTTGCCTCCTTGCCCCCACACACCAGGCCTGATTCTGCTGGCCCAGAGTAAGAGGAAAGTGTCTGACAGAAAACCTTTAGGAAACCTTTTATTAATATTCCCAGCTAGCCTAGCTTAGGCGAACAAGTCCCTGCATTCCAAGACTTCTCCCTGATTCAAAGCAATGCCAAGAATGTCAAAGGAAGTTCTAAGATTTTTTTTCCTATGGGAGCCATGCCAGCCACTCAGCCAATCGTGGGAAGAACTGGAACCTGACACAGGGTAGGCACTGGGTAGTTCACGTTCACTATCTCTTAGGTGTCTCTAGGGACTGAGTGAGATGATGAGCAGAAAATGCCAAGGGGAGGATGCCAATGCAGAGCCAACATGGGCAGTGACAGGTGTGGGCAGAGTCATAGCTTCCTATGCAGTAGCTGTGTGACAGGCAAGTTAAAGCACCAGCCCTCACTTAACCCACACAGAAGAAAGAAAAGAATCCTAAGACTCCCAATACATTTCCCTGGGATATTGTGAGGGACAGACGTGGAACATATCTTGAAATTTAAAAAGTAGCAGGTACTGGTATTCTATTTTAATAGTTCTTCTTAATCTTGATATCCATTTACTATCACGAAGGCAACAGCAGCTGCAGAGCAGAAACAAGCAGGGTTGATATCGGGAGTTTTCCCCACGGCAGAGACGCTGCTAAGTTGCGATCAGTGAAGTGAATGTGTCCTCAATCAACCCTGCCCTACCCTGCCCTACTCACACCCCACAGTGGCACCCATGGGGCTCAAGGGTTTCCATGGCCAAGCCAGAGAGTAATCTAGCAAAACATAACCAGCAACCATGTCCCCAAGTAGAGGTCCTTTTGGAGATGCGACTAGTGTCAAGACTACCCAGACATCGGTCCTGTGACCATGCAGGGCTTTCCTTCCTCTGTGCTTGCAAAGTGAGGGCCCACACCCTGTGGACAGGCATGCTGGCACGGAAGGACCCACTGTCTGTAGGACTAAAATGCACTTCTCTGGTCTGACTGGGTCAATACTGGATCTTCTCCCCCATGTCCACATGATCCTCTACTAATTGCTCATTTCATCAGCTAATTTCAAACAAGATTCTACCCTCCCCTGGTTCTGTATGACCAGGGGCATCTGCCTCCCAACTATAAATGCTCCAGGGTGGCCAATGAGTCAGAAGCAAATTGGTATCGGCGATGCTGGCACTACACACTTCCCTTAGCCTGGAATCGCATTTCCCAGTATAACAATGAGATCGTCCCCTTCACATCTGTCTAGGACGTTTCCAGAACAGTTATGCATAGTTTTCAATCGATCTTCCCAGTAAGATTGTGACAGGCAGAGAGCAATGATCCCTATAGGTGCAGGAAAACTGAGATCTGAGCAACAAAGGATTGAGATACAATGTTCTCATACTGTTAGGTTTATCAATAGGTGAGGACTCTCTTTATTGAATCGGCTTCCTCCTTCTAGTCCACAGCCTAAATGCAGCATCATGGAAAGCCTATTGTATGATCTCTTGGAAATTTTTGCATGAAAAGGGATATTTTGCCTATAACATCACAAATCCTTTGAACCAGAAAGGACCATGGGACTAACATGTGAACTTGAGCAAAAAAGAAATGAAAATCTTTACTGTCCTATCACTTGAGCAACCAACATTCCAGGGACCCAGGAATTAGGCATTCGGATCCAGAGAATGGAGCAGAAATTGAGCACTGTCAGTAAATGGACAGGCCAGATACAGAACAGCTGGATGAGGGAAATACCTATTGATAAGTAACATCCACTGCCCAAGAATGAACAACGGGAAAATAGTCAAACCATCAGAGCCAATCTCGGCATTGTTTCCATTTCCTGAAAACCTAAATGTTTAGTTCTTGGCTTGCAGTGCAGTTATATTTGCTGTCCACCCACTGGGCCCACACCCAAAGGGTTAAGTGCTGCCCTTCTGCCTGTTCTCCAAACCCCAGCAGCTCGGGTCCTGTCTCCTGAGCCCAGACAGAACACGCTGTTGGGCAAAGCAAGTGGAAGTGGGTCTTATACTGACAGAAATGGCTCTTTACCACATGAGCTCCTGAATCTCAAAAAGAGCTCTTAAAAAAAAGGTAAACCAAAGCAATATTATTAATTCAAGTAGAAATAGCGGCGATGGAACAAGAGAGATGGGGAGCCAAATCCATTCAAATAATGTAAACCTGAGATGGGAAAGGCATGCTTAGGTATACTGATTTCAAGTGAATTTTCCAATATCCAAGGTAGAAGGGAACAAAATGGATTCCTAAGTCAGAGTTTCAATCAATCAGGTACTGGAAAAAAACAATTTTACTGCCTTCTACTCAATCCGACAAACATTTGGTTTCTGGCTCGTGGCCATGACCTGTGCCTAGCGATGCAGGCCCAAAGATGACTAAAAGCCCAGGCACTCAGCGAGCTGAAGGCAACTGAGACATATAAACTGTAAAAGGCAGCCCAGCCGTCCTGGTTTAAGAGGGTACAGGGAGAAAAAACTCCTCCCTTCTGTGATGATTGCGTGCTGGTACCTTCCAATATGCGAAGGGCAAAGGTAAACTTTAGAGCCAGAGGTAAAGGTGGTCTGTGATCACAACCTCATGGGAAAGGGCCTTGGACAGTCCAGCAGGAGAAGGCAAAGGGCTCCTGCGTAGGCTGGACACAGGGTAGGGAGTCTCCTCCCATCTTTCCCACAGCACACGCTTCAGCTTCTGATGCTGCCCACACACAACAAATTCTGCCTCAAATCACAGGTATCTATCTGGAGGCTTCTGGTATCATAAATAGACTAGAAGCAAACTCTTGCAATTTTCCTTTCTTCTCCATACCCATTCGGAAGACCATTCAGAGGCGCCTTTTTGTTTGTATGTGTTCTGCTAATGTATACAGCTTTACACATCATTAAAGTTGTAAATGCTGTTGTCCAATTTCCCATTCTTCTTCTGACTCCTCAGTCAGTCTCATGTCCTAATGATCCATCTAAGTTGCTAGATGGACATCTGACCCATTATCTCTGCTGCTGTAGAATTCTCTATGCTGTACAGCCCTCTCCCAAGCGACACCAAGAAGGCTTCTAACTCTCCATTACAACAAGTGATCCTGCAGAGGTCAGCTCAGCCCTGCCCGAGGGGCCCGAGCAGATACTTCTTTGGGAACTGCCATGCCATATGGTAAGTGCATATTCAATGCAACCAACAAAAGCCTACCTGCTCTCCAGACTGGCAGCACCTCCTGTACCCCCTTAGCAGGGTATGAGTGCAATGGATCCCAACATCTCTGCAAGAGTCGCGCATTCGTGCCAGCCTACTAGGTGGCTGTTTTGGATGGGCTGTCTTTGATGACGGTTGGAACCCAAATATTTCTTTAGATGCTTGTTAGTATTCTGATGGCTTCCTCACCCTTTATTATTGTTTACACCCTTTATTATCTTCTATTGAGATTTCTTCCTTTCATTGGTCGATGCACAGGGGTTCCTTGTATATCCTAAATGTCAATCTCCTGAAGATTTTAGACATTGTAAATACCTGCTACCTATCTGGCAGCTGCCCAGGGTCTCCACAGTTGAATGGGGCCCTTAACCTTGACACAAACCAATTCTCAGAAAGCCTGAGAACCACCACCACGTCTCAGCCATCTAGGTCCTGTTTCTTGAGCCCTCATGACATATCACACATGGGCTTAGGTGCTATGAACACAAGGAATAACACCATTGATCCTTAAGAAGCTTACAGCCTACTGGAGATACAGACCTTCCACCCAGCAGCTCTAACACTGCTACAGTGACCACAGTGCAAAGGGCACTGAGGGTTAAGAACTTGGATGGGCTGTGCTCAAGGTCAAGGCGTCAAGGCTCAGTGAGCCCTGACCAATAAGCTTTCCAGGCAGGGGAGGGCACTTCAGGCCAATGGACCAGCACATGCGAAAGGTAAGTAGCTGTAAGCAGCCCAGTGGCTGGGACACAGCGTGAGGACAGGAACGATCGCCGAGACTGGACACACAGGAAAGGAGCTCAGATTTTCTCCAGTGTGGTACAGGCGCATCTTGCCTCCTTGATATTTCCAAAGCCACTGGAGAATCACACCAGCCACTGCCTGTACTCAAGGAAGAAGGCCTGGTTAAGGGGCCTTAGAAATTTGGACTTTTCTTACTTGGGTGGCAATGTGCTAAATCTCTAAGGAACTCCTGACAGAAAATCCTAGAAGAGAAATGCTCATACACATCCAAGTTAAACTATCAAGGTAGGTAAGAAACAGTCAGGATTGTTCTGAAAGAAAGAAGAGTTTCCATTCTTGCCTTCAATTTGCAGCCACAAAATGCCTCGACTGCCAAGTGTACTTGAGCCAGAAATGTACCAAATAGAGTCATTAATGACACATCAGAATCCTCCCCAAGACCCCAGCAGGATCCCTGTCAGTCAACTGTTTCCTCCTGAATCTAAACCACTCACACTCAACAGTGGTAGCTGCTCTAGCTCTGTGACAGCCCGTCCCTCCATCCCAAAGGAGCCAGGACTCTAGAACTTTCTCTCCTGCACGCAACTTCAACCTCGGCAGGCAAATGGTCTTGGACAACAGTCTGACTTTTGAAAGCAGCTGGCACACAGTTTGAGGAAATGGGCCGACCATTACCCCACCCTCTTCTCCTCTACCCTTGTGTGTGCATGAATGTTCTGATCCTACCTGGTGCCTGTAAATGCTTAAGGCTATTGGGAGAGGAGTGGGTCCGGCGCCCAGGGCAGGGCTTCCCCACAGTCACCCAATCTACCAAGGGTAGTCTCCAAAGCAATCCCCACCCACTTCTGTTCTGAGATAACTCCCAGCCCTATTGCCAGGACAGGGAAGTCATTAAGTGTCCAAGGCCACTTATGCTTTCTGCTTAGAATGAGAGGCTCCCACTGTCATGGCTCATGTCCTGTGGAAACAGACCGAGTCCACTCATCTACCCTGGTCAGTGAGCCCCAGCCTCCCACAGAGAACCTAGGATGTTGGTTTGCTCTTATTAACAAGCATCCTGTGCTTCTCTGCACACTTAAAAGAGCCTAGGGGGTCTGCACTCTTAACTTGGGTCAGAAGCAAAAGCTCACTGTTCAGAGATTTGCAAACAAACTGGAGTCCCCCAAACACCTCCCATTCCTGAGTGGAGCCCTGCAGGGGACAGAAGGGGAGCCATGCTCCTGGAGGATCTGATCTCAAAAGCAGCAGCTATGTTCTCCCTCTGAGAACACAGTGGCCTTCCACTCTCAAGGGAACTAGTGTGTGGCGGCCAAAGCAACACCTGGAGCCCATAACTCTGAGATCTTCTCCCAGACAGAACTGTTCACAGCGACACACACCAAACCAACATCAGATGACAGGAGATGGGCGCTTGCCCTCTGGGAAGCCAGGAGGTCAATGGGAAAGATTATTTTGGTCAATGCTGAGTTCCTGTGCTTGGGACTTTTATCCAAACAATGCGGCATTCTCATGCTCCCCCCGCACAGTGCCCGGCCCTCCTCTGACTCTTGTCTCCAAAGAGCATGGGTTGGCAGAGGGAGTGGCCACACACAGGCTGGGACTACTGATCCCACCCCTTCCCGTGGTGGTCAAGAGATTCCTTTAAGGACCCATAGAAAGAAAGTAAGAGCTCCCTGTCCTGGTCATCAAGATGCTCACCTCAATGAGGCCACATGGGGCCGGCAGGGTCCCAGGTTAGCAGGCCGCTTGGGCCCTGAGGCTTTCGGGGCTTGGCAATGTCTGCAGCAGGCCCTGTATGGCAATGCCTGTGGGCCTGAAGAGCAGCAGAGCTGTCCTTAAGTTCTCGGCTCCTCTTCAGGTGGGAGCAAAATACTAAGAAGCCCTGGGTCCCTTACTGCAGGCAGGAGTTCTGGCTATTGCTACTCAACATGTGATTAGAGCCTAAGACTGACTACCAGAGACCTGGGGACAGGAGGGTAGGGGTGCGTGTTCTCTTTCATGGATTTTTCTGGCCTTGGAGTCTCAGTGGCAATCTCTTTTCCCTGCAAAATGGAACTGGCAGAAAAAAGGAGGGGGAGGAAGTGGGAGACAATCAAGGTGGGTGGACAAGGAAGCACAAGAAAAGAACAAGAAAGAGGGAAGAAGAGGAGGAAGCCCGAGGGCCTGCGTGCAGCCCTACCAGGCATAAAGAAGCAGCCCACACTGCCTTGTGCACGTGGATCAGCCTAACCTTCTTCGTTCCAGGCCAGAGACAGATTTCCATCAACTCCAGTGAGGCATGAGACCCACCCGGCTTAAGTATCCCTGATATTTCTCTTAGGCGATCCCTAGGGCTCCAGTCACCTGGAACTGTCACCACGCAGCTGTGCTGCTGCCCTACACACCACTGCACTTGACCATCTCCCTGGTGATCCTCAGCCTCCAGGCCACAAACAGTAGGGACGTCATCTCTAACACTGGCCGAGACCAAAGCGTCAAGGCTGAGTGAGCTCTGACTTAGAAGCTTGCTGGGCAGCCCTGTGAGGATGCATTTCCGGCATTTGCAGAAGTTCAGAGTGGGAAACGGTAGGAGCCTTGTACGGCTGTGGTGTAGAGTGAGGCTGAAGAAGGGCCAGCTCTGCTGTGCCCATACTGTAGCGGGCAGGAGCGTGACAGGCACAAGGCCGCGTGATACTTAGTGCTCTGCCCAACACATGCCATTTTGCCATTCTTTATTTCCTCTCCCTTTAGCAGGAAACAGGTTTGGTGGTGCACACCTATCATCCCAACGTTCTGGGGGGCTGAGGCAGAAGGATGAGAAATTCAAGCCTCGCCTGGGCAACGAAGAGACTTAGAAAGACCCTATCTCAGAATAAAAAAGAGCTAAAGGTGTAGCTCAGTGTAAAGGCTCTGGGCTCGACCCCCAGCCCTTGCCAGCCAAGGGGGAGGGGTGAAAGGAGGTGAGAAGGAGGAGAAAGAGAGGGAGAAAAGGAAGGGGAAGGGGGGGGAGGAAAAGAAAGAAGGAAAGGAAGTTAAAAAAGCCAAGCAGGAGCCACAAGGGGCTAGCAAGGCCAAGTGGTGGTGCACATCTTTATCTTTTCAAAGATGGTGTTAGTGGAGAATGCCACAAAGGTGCTGACAATACAGAAAGCCTTAGGGTGGTAACATCTCCAGCTCACTGGAGTCTTGGGTTGGAACAGAATATTTACCCGTAAGGAGACCCAAGAGCATGAAGCTGAGATGCCCCAAGCAAACTTGCCACCCAAAGGTGTCAGCCCTGCAACCAGGGACATTAACTCTAGCACAGTCTCTTCCGAAAAGACCAGATTTAAAATTCAGTAAATCAACTCAATATGTTCTAGGACTGTGGGCATTAAATAAAAGAAGTCAGTGAAACCTCCAAACAATAAGCTCATTCAACACAATCTTTTTTTCTTCCCCCATCTGGGGACTTGAATACAGTTGACATGAATAAATCCTGTTGTGTAAAAACTGGGTGGGGGAAGGGGGTGGAAGGAAATGGCTAGATTCCCACTTGTTGGTCTAGCAGGAAGGCAAAGACAGCCCCCCAAACCCAAAGGGATGCCATCCCCTAAACCCGAAGGGATGCCAGCACACAGAGTAGCCCTGGGAGATGGTGGCAGTGGTTTACGATCCAGGTAAGGACCTATCTGAATCTCCTCACCCACATACTCTCAATTGCTCCTCTGCATAAGGCAGCCCTCCCATTCCTGCCCTGAGCTGCCCCAAGCTTGGTCTTTCTTAGGCAGATCAGCCTCAAGCCATACCTGACCCTACATCCAGGAAATTGCACTACAAATTTGCACAAAATCACTTCTTGCATCTCGAACCTCTGCCCTATCAACATTGTCAAGACAACAGAAAATAAGGACTGTACCAGCTATACTCTGTAATTCTTCCAGGACAGGTGGAACAGAAAAGTATGCTTGTGGGTGACCAGTGGCTTGGACGTGTATGTGATTAAGAGGAGTTGCATGTGTGAAATCTTCCTGGTAACTTCACAGCATAACGTGGTCCTCAATGGATGGACATTCCAAGCTGTACAACCCATTGTACTTAATGAAGACCCAGCTTCCCAGGAGACAGAGCCCAGCAAAATTCACCTGAAGAACTGGCTGATTTGACATGGGTTTTGATTTAAAAAAAATAAAGGATCTCATGATTTAATGAGAACCAACAAATGATATGCCTTCATTCTTGGAGGACACCATATCCTGTCCCCTGACTTGGGGCAGTGAGGGCTGGTGATGCTGTCCTTGTATCATGAGGCTTCTCCTTGCTTGTAAACAAAGGACTAACTCCTTACATCACATGGGATTAGATGCATTATTTGGAAACCTCATAGTTCTTCCCCTTCTTCAGGATAGACAAGCAGAATTGCTAACAACAAAAAGTCAACCAGGAAATAATTATGGTGCAGACTTGGGCAGTCAATTCCAGTCCAACAACTTCACTGAAGAGCAAGAAGACTTGGAGAAAGGCTGCCAACACCAGTGCATTAGATCCATGTGCGGGGAGCAGCAGAGTTCTCAGGGGGGAACCTAGAGTCACTGTTCTGGTATCCCAGGCCCTGGTGAGCTCATCAGCTGCTGGGACTCTCTCTTCCTTTTCTTTAAATGGAGGGATAACTTTCAATGATTGTGTCCACTGATAAAGTCTCAGGCATTTGGGGCACTGTCAAGCAGGAGCCCTTATCTTTTCCTTTGGTGCCAGAATTCACACCCTTCTGCTCTTCCTCCATAGGCACAAACGTACCAAGACTTTGGTTTTTTACAACCTGCAATGATCAGCCTCATGGGAGATGGATCCTTTGTTTGATACTGCAGCATCATACTGTGATAGGGTGTTTTGTTTATTTATTGGTTTTAGATAGCCTCTCACTATGTAGTCTAGTCTAGACTTACACTCAAGATCCTCCTGTCTCAGCTTCCTAAGTGCTAGGATTACAGGCATGTACCACTGCATTTGACAGGGAGTTTTGAAAAGGCAGGTGTATTCACGTGTAATTTACATACAAGGAAAAACACAAAAACAAAACAAGGCTGCTCTGTTAGCTACATAGTTTGAGTTTTAACAAATACATGTAGCTGGGTAACCACCACCACAACAAAGTTATCGAACACTTCTAATATTCCAACAATGTCCCTTGTACCTCCTTGGGGTCCATAAAGCCCAGCCCCAGTGGCCATGGTACTTATCTGTGTCCCATCTTCTCAGGTAGTTTTGCCTATTCCAGAAAGAGATGCAGAATCATAATGTGTGGGCTTGTGAGTCTAGTTTGTATGCTTAGTCTGTTATGATCTGCTCATCATTTAGCCTCAGATTTTATCAGAGAATAAATGACTGGATCTAGCTCATCTTTGTAATAGACAAACCAAATGCTTGATTTAGAGGCATTCAATCAAGTTGAGGTCTTGTCGGTTTTGCCCATAACTAAAGGCATTCCTGGGATGTGAGACTTTCAGTGGTAAAACCTGCAAGGTGCCATGAAAATGGGGGATAGCTGGTCACCTGACCTTGGAGAGGCCCCTCCACTGGTGCACAGCAGGGCACTCTCTCCGGCTAACAGCTGACTCTTTGGTTTAATCACTGGCAGAAAGTTGATTTGTAATTGGCTGGGTTTCCACAAACTCCACTGGCAGCTGCCCCTGAAAGTCCCTAATAGGGACCTTGAGAAAGTGAGAAGAAAATTCTGGGGTCTATTTAGAGAAGAGCAGGGTTTCAGCTGGGGATGGGGCTCCATCCTCACTCCTCTCTAATACTCAGCCCCACACACCGTGGGGATATCAGGGCACCATGACTCATTCTGCCTCTGCACTCAGCCATCCACGGCATCAGGGCTATCTATCCTAGTTCTTCCCTGTCTCCTTGGTACAATCCCCTTCCCCGCTACTCAGTGTTTCTGGTTAGTTAATTTTGCAACTAAGGAGAAATTGAGAAGCAAGGGATAAAAATTAGCAAAGAGCTCAAAGCTGCCATTAGAGTTTAAGGATCTCTATGTCAATGACCTAAGACACCCCAGAGAAGTCAGGCAGGACCCGGA
Source organism: Hydrochoerus hydrochaeris (assembly GCA_004027455.1). Classification (NCBI taxonomy): domain Eukaryota; kingdom Metazoa; phylum Chordata; class Mammalia; order Rodentia; family Hydrochaeridae; genus Hydrochoerus; species Hydrochoerus hydrochaeris. The sequence continues at coordinate 621,696 of PVLA01000169.1, read as the reverse complement.
TGTGTGCAGTGAGGACTTCCCTGCCTTGCACTGTTCCAGCCAGCAGAGCAGGCTTACAGGGCTCCTGTGTATCTGGGTAACAGGGATACCCAGGAACTGAGGCAACAGCCTCAACTCTGAGCTCCCGAAAGCTTTGAAAAGCACACGATAGGTGTAGCTGGCACCCAAGTTAACTGGAAAGACTCCCACATGGCACACATCACAGATGTTTAAGGGTACCTGCCCCAAGTTTAATATTCCCTTTCTCAAAGTATTCCTAAATAGCTCTTCTGAATTATTCAGCCAAGTATCCCAGGAGGCAGATTAGTCATCATTATCCTCACTGGCACAGAGGAGGAAACAAGCACCAGGAAGCTTGACTTGCCCAAGGTCACATAGCAAGTTAGTTGCAAAAGCCAGATTAGAAGCCCTGGCCCCGGGGTGCCCAGGCCGGTACGGGGGCTCGATGTTCTCCCACAGCCTGCTGTCCACGCACGGGGCGAGCCAGGCTCCAGGTCTGTGCTCCGGGCGCTCAGGGCCAGGGGAGCTGCTGCAGAGGGCACAGACAGGCTCATACTCACAGGCAGAGACCTGCAGGATCCTTCTCTGTACCACCAGACAGCAACACCCCTGGGCTGGAACAGACAGAAAGAAGGCTCAAGTCGGGGAAGCCCAGGGCAGCCACCATGGCTCGCATCTCCACTTTCAAGATTTGGCGTTGAGATTTCTCTTCCCGAACCAGATCTGCTCTTCAGGGCCAGAGCACCAGCATGCAGTCTGGGGCTGACAGTCATTCATTCACCCATTCACCTATTACGTTCCTGGTCCCTGCTATGTGATTAGGGACTGGGAGGGTTGCTTGGAAGGGAAAGACAAAGTCCTGTCTCTGAAGGAGCCTAACCTAGCAGGCAAACATATATACACACAATTCCAATGCAATGTAACATTAATGCAACAGACCTGTGGAGCACCTACCATGTATCAGGCAACGAGAAGGCTACAGCAAAAGTAATGAGGGAGCCAGGGGAGGTTTGTAGAAGAAAAGACTCCTGGCTTTGGTCCTGAAGACTGAGAGTTTAAGTGAGCAGCTAGTTGCCTCCTGGCTGACAGGACATTGAGAAGGAACAAGTACCACACTGCTCTGAGCATTTCCTTCTAAACAAATTCTTGAACAGGAATTCTCCTCTCAGAAACTCTGTTCTCGAGGGTTATTAGATTCTGTTTCAGACTCTCTGGACTGTGGCTTCATCTCTACAAATTCAGTTGACCTGTCTCTCAAACTGGAGGGAGTAATTTTCTGTGTTTCAGACACAGACATAGTTCTGAGCTAAACAATCTTTGGAGACACAGTCACATACAAGTCCTTGAGAGATGAATTCCTCACATAGCCTATGGCATTCTCTTTCCCACCAAGTTGCAACCCTCTTGGCCTCAACAGGAAATTGGTTTTATTTATAAGAATCACAATCCTAAACTGACCCTTGGGGGGGGCGACCCACCCCCGTTCCCTCCCTCACTTCACTCCCCTCCCTGACACATCCTCCCTCCGGATTCCTCAGTGACCACAGAGCAGCCAGCATGGAAGAGCGCGAGGAGGTCACACAGGGAACACTCACACGGTTCTCCGGATGGGGAAACTGAGGCCTGGAGTGCTCAGGGGTTTGTTCAAAGACATGGAGAACCTTGGGTCTCCAGGTTCCTGCACTGCTGCCTTCTCCACTGTCCATGGCTGCCCTCCTTCCCCATCGAACATGCCTTGGTTTGGGGAAAATTCCCCACCCCACCCCCGGGGAGTGGGGGACAGAAGTCTTTAGAGAACCATTTCCTGTCATTAAAGGGATTTTGAAGAAAACGGGCACAACTTCCTCAGCTTTGAAGCTCCTTGGCCCCTCCTGGCCCTTTAATTGTTCTGGAACCCGTCCAGTTCCCAAATCTCCTCGCCCTTCAGGAGAGAAAAAGGGTCCAAGCAGAATCCCCCCAAACATGGGCCACTGACCTCTTAGTCTCTCTGTCTGAGACCACTGCATTTCACGGCATCAAGGGCGCCCACACAAAGAGCTTCACAGTCAGGAGGGCTTAGGGTCAAGTACAATGAACAAACCCCTGAGCTTGGGATTGGCTAGAAAGCACAATTCAGATGTTTTGAAACAGCATTCTCACAGGCCTTTAAAGCCTAACACAGTTGAAGGTAAATTACATTTGATTTCTGCAGGTTTTACAAAATTTGGTGGAGAGACATCCTATGCGTTTGAGCAGGTGCCACATCGGTTAGTTTTTCCAGGTGAGGAGCACGTTCGTGTGATTATGGTCTAAACTCCACAGCAGTCTGATTCAAGAAGGTTCAAAAGTACTTGGGGAAAAATATATTAATTATGTCATTGCTCACAGTATTATGCAGCCAGCCCTGTGATGGCTGCATCTGTAATGAACATGGGCATTTTTCTTGTCATTATCCTCTAAACAATGTGGGATAACAACTGTTCATTTCTATTGTACTAGATACCGTAAGTACTGGCAATGATTAACAGTATACAGTAGGATGTGTGTGGGTTATATGCAAATATTATACCATAGTATGTGAGGGCTTGAGCATCTTTGGGGATCCAGGAACCAAGGGACAGCTACCCTTTTTTTCTGTTTTGGCGTTTCATTTCTTAAAGGAAATATGGTTCTGAAATGTGGCTACTATTAGGGTCACTTGCAGAATCTTTAAAACTACAGTGTCCAAGCTATTACTCCTAAACCACTCAGAATGTTGAGCGAGGCCTACACATCTATGTCCCATCCCCTCATCTGGATTTAGAGGGCCCTGGAGGGCCCATGGGCAGCTGAGATTAAAAACCACTACTATCTTGTGATGAACTTTGATAAAAGAAAACTTAAGCCTACAGCCATGGAAAAATGTGATTCTAGAAGATGAAACGCAGGTTATCAATCTGCCCATCTCTCTTAATTAGTTTTTCCTTTTTGGACTTTCCCTGACCACAGATTTCTGAAGCACCAGATAAGCCTTCAAGCATTTCCCTGGCTGACTCTTCACAGTTCCTCTCCACCTCCAGGACCCTACAGCAAAATGGGGAAGCAAGGGATTAGACTCAGAAACTAGAGAACACAGGAAAAGAGAAATCACAGTGTCAACCAATTACTCTGCTTCAAAGTGAACTCTGACCATCTCCACCAGGCCTGTTTAGATCCAAGTGTGATGCAACCACAGGAAGCTAAGGCATGATGTTTCGAGCGCAATCCACAGATAGTAGGTCAGTCACACTTGGCTCCAGACCCATTCACCAGCTGGGAGAGCAATAGGAACCAGAATCCTTGACCACAGGAGGCGAGTTCAGCCAATGGACTCATGTACAGGAATCCGGGATGCTCTTAGAAGAGCCATAAATATGTAAACACTCAAGGATAGGAATCTTTTCAAGGCACCCTGTAGGATGTGGCACCATATCTGGGGCATTTGTAAAGGTCAGACTGCCTTTTCTTTTCTTTTTTTTTTTTTGAGACAGGGTCTCACTATATAGCCCGGGCTGGCCTTGAACTTGCAGCAATCCTGCCTCAGCCTTCCGAGGGCTAGGATTACAGGTGTGTGTCACCCTGCCAGTTCACACTGCTTATACAACACCAAGAGATTCATATATAAGACACACCAACTGTATCATCACTTTTTTATGGCAACTCTCATAAAAGCTCCATCCCTGTAGAAAGGGAACCCACATACTCCACACCCCTTTTTATTGCTTGAGAAAGTCACAGCTATCTAGCAGAAGGGCTTTGAAAGGACTGGGAGGAAAGTCTGGAAAGTGTTTCTGGATGAGACACAGGGTGATGGTCCCATGATTTAGCTCTGGGCCTCTCTTTACATCCTACAAGACAGTGGGAAGTCAAGCAAGAGCCAGAAAATGTAAAAGATCTCCTAATCTTTGGAGAATGTAAAATACATAACAAGTAGGTGGGGGAATGTGGGAAAACAATTCCTCCTATAGCAACCACTTCCTAAGACTGACAAAGTAGAGAAAACATTTTGAGAATCTAAAGACAGATCTACTTATCTGAGAGATCTACAGAATCTAAAGACAGATCTACTTATCTGAGAGAAAAAGATCTCAAAATTGGGAACTTAAAAACATAGGAGGCATTATCATAAGAATTTTTTTACATAGGTTCTGAGAAGCAAAATAAACCTTGATTTTCCATTTAACTTTGTTGTTTAAAAGATTCTACCTATTTTGTCCATAACTATTCGATCTTAGATTTAAAAAATTAAAAAGTGCCCAATCTCTGACAAGTGAGAGACCACTGATTCTAGTCGTAACACTAGCTCATCAGAGATCCTTCCATTTGCACAAATTTCATTTTGCAGTTTCTACTCAGTAAGTTTCCAGAACACAACTTATCTGCCTCTCAAAAGAATGGAGGAATTCTACATCCCTGGGGAAGGGTGAGATCTTCAAATTTCTAATAGACAGGTAAAACAAAAATATTGGAGCATGACACCAATGAGACTCAAAATAAAGATTTTTTTCCCCTTGTGAGTGAAAAGGTGGAAAATGAGTGGGATGAGCCTCTGCAATCTAGATAATTCTCAAATTTATACACCTATCTATGTGCCTGACTTACTGCAAGATAATGAGGCAGACACACGTTCTCCAAAACAAACAATTCTTTCTGCTAACAAGACACTCTTCATTGATCCTAAGGGTAGGAGGATTTTCAGCTCTTGAGGCAAGAAAGATAAAACCAAGAGGTTTCACCTGGCCAAGTCAGAAAATATTAACAGGAAAACCTGCAAATAATAAGTAGGCATTAGGTACTCAAAACATGTGAGGTGTCGAATGCCTGTTATCCTAGGCTCAGAGAAGCCGAAGCAGGACTGCCATGAGTTCAAGGCCAGCTTGGTTTACATAGAGAGTTCAAGATCAGTCTGAAATACAGTACATAGTGAGACCCTGTCTTCACCTGTTGTCATTTGCTGGGTTCAGTTTGCAACCAGGTCCCTCAGTCTGGGGTCAACATCTTCTCAGCTTCACAATTCTGGGAGCTAAAAGGATGCTAAAGGCCAATACTTCTGTCAACCCAAGGTCTGAAAAACTCCACCCAGTTATAAATATAGCAAGGCTCTAGGGACGGATCACAGAAAGGAATCAATCGAAGATTGCCAATGAACTGAACCCCACTGCCCACTTCAGCCAGCACCTGCAGCAGGCCAAGCCCTTATCTTCACAGGTGAAGCGCTAGCTAGGATGTGGGTCTTTAGCCCTCAGCAGTAACCAAACGACCCAGATGAGAAAAATGAAAGTCAAAAGAAACCACTGGTTCAGAAAACTAAAGCGGGTCCCTACAGTCCTTTCATGTCTGTTTCAGAAATAAGAAACCCTAGCGGTACTGATTCCTTGCAAATCTGATCATTCTCCCTTATTATTTTCCCTCTCCCAAGGGAAAACAAATATGGATGTATTTTCTCACAATTTTGGCCAAGACAGCACAAGAGGTTCTTCCGAGGAAAAGGCAGGAAAAGGCGGGTTGGGAACACCCGCAGGGTGCAGCTTAAAGGGCAGCTCTCTGAGTGTCTTTAAAAAGACCTGCAATTCCAGGCTTCTAGATTCATGCCCCGGGCTCCAAAAACGGGTGCTACATGGGCACGACTCCGCAGGGCCCGCCCGCCAGAGTTTGGCCAGGATTCTCAGGCCCTGGCCAAGTGCAAAACTCGATCAGCTGCGCACTGGACCGAGCCTCCTCTCCACCTGCTGGGCACCCCACCCGGCCTCCTACCCCCACACCGCACCCAGCTTGGGAGGGTGGAGCGGATAGGGCTGGGAGAGAAACGCTTATCCAAGCTGCCGGACCTCCGGGAGGCCCGACGATCCCACCCCACCACCCTAGACTCTCTCCTCCTCCCCAAGCAGGCTCTTTCCGCGGATCTGCACGAAGCCCGCTGCCCCGGCTGTCCGCGAGCGACTGGACCCAGCCGCTTGGCCCTTCTCCCCCAGCAGTGCGGCACGGTGGCCCCCTAACTCGAGGCCTCCTCCACTCACACCCCCCTCGGCAGCGGAGTAAGACCGGGGGTGACAGGGCGCGCGCGCCCTCCCTCCTGCAGGTGAACAGCCTCACACCGACCGCTGCACTCAGCGGGCGCGAAGAGCAAAGGACCTGGGCCGTGGCCACCACCTAGGAGCCCACCTGCCCGGCCCACGTCGCTGTCGCGTCCGCCGGGCTCCAGGTCCCCGGGTGGGGACTGCCGGCTCTGTTCACTCCAGTGGCGGGGACCAGCCCTCGTCCTCCCTCCCCGCGCAGAGCCCGGAGCCGGGGTGCTCGCCGCGCCGGGTTCGCGCCCTCACCTTTGTACCGCTCCATCGGGGCCGGGCGTGCGCTCCCCCGCGCCCTCGGTCCGCTCGGCTCTGCGCTGCGCTCCGGGTGCTCCGCTCCGCGCCCGGCCCGCCGCGCTGGCCCCTCCCCGTGAGGTCACGCTCACGGCCGGGCCTCCTGCAGCGCCCGCCGCGCTCGGGGCGCTCGGACCCGCCAGACAAGCCAGGGCGCCCCGCGGCCCGCAGGGGTGGACGGTCAGCGCTCAAGTCCGGCGCATCCGCGCCCGGGATTGGGCTCCTCGCCCGGCTGCCTGGCACTTCCTCCTCCAAGTCCCGGCCCGGGGGCGGCGGGGTAGTTTCCAAACGCTGGGGGCGGCTCCAGGGGGCGAGCGCCCGTGGGCCTGCTAGATCTGTTAGTCCAACCGTGGGACCTGGGGATCGAAAGCCCAATACCGGGAGGCGGAGACTGAGGTCCGAGCCCCGACGTGGAGACGTGCAGAGAGCGCCTCCTGCTTCTCCGGAGCCAACTCGCTTCCGTCCTCGGCCTCCCTGGAAGGCGCCTTAAGGGTTGGGGTGGGGCAACCGCGTCCTCACCCGGCTGCCCCGGGTCCTCCGGGGATCACTCACTCCCACCGTCCTGCGCCGTCTGTGGGCAGCTGCTCGTCGCTCCCAAGTTAGGGCGTACGGAAGCCTCTACTGGCTGCCTTGTGTCTGCTCCCGTGTTTCCAGGGGCGTTTTACCCCAGATTTTGAAAAGGGGTAGAAATGTCCAGGGCCACCTCGGCCGGTAGGGGAGCGCACGGTTTCCAGGGCAGCGCAACGCCTGACTGCCCTGGAGAGGTGGCACCGATTCCACGGAAAGTTCAGACCTAGGTCTGACTCCGCCCTGTGCGGCCCCCACCCAGCGGCATCGCCCTCTCGGTCTCCTGTCTTACTACAATCTTAAATCCTCATCTGATCTGCCTCTCAAAGAGATCCAGGTTTTCCTTTAAAATGTTTGGGTTTTCACTTTAAAACAAAACAAAACATGGTTTGTGCTGGATACCTGATTGCTGGACAAATTTTCCATTTTCCTAGGAAGAAAAAAAACCACTTAAGGAAGATTTGTCGTTTTCTAAGACTTCCTAATTCTTTCTTCGAACAGCAGTTTTAGAGCTCTGTTGTTTGGAGACCTGCCCCAGCAGTCTGCAGAAGCACTTAGTCACTGGAGCAGCTAACAGAGATAGAGCCCTCCCTGCCATCCGGCTGGGGTGCTGAGGGCTTACCTGCCCTGCCTTTACTATTCCCAATAACCCTTTGAAGTGGGTAGGATCGCTGTCATAGAGTTGAAGAAACTGAGGCTGAAAGAGGTAAATCACTTGCCCGTGTGATACAATTGGAAAAGAGCAGAGCAGCTGTTCTATCCAGGGCTGTCTGCTTCCAAATGTGCATTTGCCACACTTTCTTGGGGCTCATAGGAAGCACTGGGGTGTCTGTTACCATTTCAGAGCACACAGACAAGTGAACCATAGTGATACAGCCAGGTGGGTCCTCTGATAAGAGGGGAACACAGGTGAGTCGCCTGGAGAAACTGAGGGTGTTGGCCTGGCTGACTTGGAGCCAGGGAGAGATGGCACCAGCAGAGCCTCTGAGGCAGAAAAGAGCACAGCACGGGTGGAGGCTGGGGGTTGGCCGTTCCAAGGTCAGCTGGTTCTTTTGCTGAAGCCAAAAAGGCAGAAATCAGGGGTGAAGGAAGTGAGGCTGGAGAGGTGGGCATGCAACCATCAAGCTGTGTGTCCGTGGGAGTGGGCAGCACTGCAGAGGATGGGCCACTGGGGATCCCAAGGATCCCTCCAAGGTAGAGTACAGAAGGCCCAGGTGAGAAGTCATGAGGCAGTAGGATGCTAGATGGGAAAGAGAAAGCTGAGTACAGGGTGAGAGGGAGGGGAAAGAGCTGCTGAAGCTGACCCTGCCACTGGCAGCCATGGATAGTGTCACCGAATCCCTGGGGCTGTCTTACAGCCAGGTGTCACCAGGTGTGGCACAGAAAGCATGAAGATGGTGCATAAGTCTCTCATGAGGCTGCTGTGAGTGAAGGCAAGTGAAGGCCACTGAAGAGATGGGCAGCCCTGAGTCAAAAGTGGCAGCAGGTCAGGGGGCCAAGTAGAAAGCCCATGCACTTCCAGGCAGCGAGAGCTCTTGGACTTACCCACATAGGGCAGGCGCTCTTCCAGGGAGGCCGCCCGGCTCACGAGAGTTTTACAGAACAGAAGAGCACAGAGCATGTGGCATGAAGACTGATGTCTCAGAGAACCAGAGGGTGGGAAATGGTGTTCCATGGGCTCCTGCAAGCTGGACCCGAACCACTGTCAGAGCAGAGATCCCTGCTCTCCCTTCCTTCTTTCCTTCCTTCCTTCCTTCCTTCCTTCCTTCCTTCCTTCCTTCCTCAGCTGGTAAGGCGCCCAGCATGGCATCCACCCTGGGCCGCCTCCTAGTCCACCATGTCTAGAGACTCTTGTCAGGGGGCCCCAGTTTCCTCTCAAATTCTCATGAAGAATCAGACTGTGCAGCTCACACTTACAAAGAAGTCTCAAGCCTCTGGTCACCAGGGCCATACTCCAGCCCTGGGGCTGGCAGGGCAAGGTTACAAGGTCCAGTCCCTACCCAGAGGGGCCCGGGCCCTCCCACAAGGGCATGAGGTTGGGCCCTCCCACGAGCGCATGAGTGTTGCCCAAGAGCAAACGGTCATGTCTCCATTCTCCAGATGAGGACACAAAGAAGTTAGAGGCTCAGACTTAAGTTACTTTTCAGAACAAGGACTCAAAAAAATAAAAGAAAAATCAAGTTTCCTGATTCTGAGTCCTGTGCTGTATCACACCCCTTAGTTGACAGCGGTAACTTGACAGCCTGTCCCCCAGTACGTCCTCCAGTAGCCATCTCTTTAAACCCTTCTCGAGACCACAGCCTGTCCCCGCACATGGGAGCAGCGCCTTGTTCTCTGTGCTTGCTGTCTCCTCTTTCCCCCACTGGCTCCAACCTCTTTAAATCCTTTCCAGACAAACAAACAAATCAGAAAAGTACTCAAGTACATTTAAAATGGGAAGTCATCCCTCTTTCCAAGAATAAAACTGAAATAACACTCTAAAACCCTCAATGGACCGTGTATGGTGGTACACGCCTTTATAATCCTAGCTACTTGGGAGACTGAGTCAGGATTGGAAGTTCCAGGCCAACCTGGCAGTTTAGCAAGATCCCGTCTCAAAATCAAATTAAAGGGGTGGCAGTGCATAGTTCAGTAGTAGAGTGTCCAGCAGGCCTAAGGTCATAGATTCAATCCCAAGTACTGGGAGAAAAATATCACCAGGAACTTTAGGTTCCGGGAAGTTTAGTGCCGCTTCCCCAATATAGCAAGTCTCACCACTGACTTTAGTGGCTTTACAGCTTCCATCAAGAGTTTGGGCCTCTAGAATCAGATAATCTGGCTTCCAATTTATCCTCAACACTCCGGATGCTACTAGGGAGCCCTCTCCAGATCCTCATCATCAGAAATGAGCTCTTCTGATGCACACAGTTTTTAACCAAACTACGTCTAGGTAGTTTGTGTTTCCACCAAAGCCAACTGGGGCTAATCGAACCCCAGGCTCTCTGGCTGTGTTGATGAAGCTAAGCAAAAAAGGTGAAAGCCAGAAAGACCTGTTGTTTAGTACAGTAGTCCTTCCTTACTTCTAGAGGACTGGGTCTCAAAACACCCAGTAGATGTCTGAAACCATGGACAGTACTGAACCCTACATAAGCACCGTGATCCCCAGTACTCCATCTGGTGATCAAGCCAGCTCTTGAATGATCTCTGGCTAACAGGAAGTTAGTATATACATTGTGGACACACTGAACAAAGGATACACATCCTGGGTGGGACACAGTGGGACCACACAAGATTTCACCATACTACTCAGGGTGGCATGAAATTAGACCTTATGGATTGTTTATGTTTGGAATTTTCCATCTTACATTTTTAGGCTATAGTTGTCTGTTGAGAACTGAAAAAAGGGAAACTTCAGATACAGTAATCCCTAAACCAGTTCTTTTCAAAACAAGGGGAGCATCTTCAGCTGACCAGAGGAGGAACTGGTGCCATCTACCTCTACTCATTCTTTTATTACCTCCAGCTCCAAGTCACTCCTCTGAGGAATGTCCCCTCTCCAGTCACCCTCATCCCTACTTGGCACAGCCCTAACTCAGGTTCTTCTAGCAGGCTGCCCTCCTCCCAGTTGTATGCCTTAATCCCTATTACTGTGTTACTACAGCACCTAGCACGTAGTAGGTGGCCAATTACTATGTTGAATGAATCAATGATCGACTATTCCATGTTGTATTCTCTTGAGGTTTCCATAAAAAGAAAAATACCCCTTAAGAATGTTTTTGCTGGTTTAATTGAATGAGATAGATAATTTACAAGGGACAGTGTCAGGTCTGGTTGGGCTTGGGGTGGGGTGGGGTGAACGGGAGGAAGGGCTACAGTGACGCCTCCCTTTCCTCCTGAGGTCACAAAGCCCATGCTTAGTGAAGAGCCTCCACTGGGGTTGGGAAACAAAAGAACAAATTCCCCAGGATTCCTCTGGGTAAGATTGGAGGTTCTATAGCTCAGGGACAGAGGCATCCTTGTCCTGTCTCTTCCTTTCACTGTGTCCCTTTTGTCTTAGCCTAGCACTTATCCCTGCCCAACCCCCAGGCCCTTTGCCTCCTGCCCCCTGCTGTGATTTCCAGCCCACAGATACAGAATATGTCAGGGTCCTTTGGAGACTTGGAACCAAAGGTGAATCCAACCAGGTAATGTGACTTTAAGGATGCAGGAACCCAGAGCGGGCGCCTCAGAGCCCAGGTGCAGTAGCCTAGCAAGCATGTTTCACCAGCAGCCTCTTCTTAGGGCCAGGCCACCCTTCTTCCACAGGGGTAACGGGGTGGGGGGAGTCCTGACCTCACTTCCTCCTCGCTTAAATGGGCCTCTTCTGCAGAGATCCAGTACTTGCGCAGTTGCCGGGGCCTCCATGTGAGCTTCACTGCCTCCATCGTTTTGCCCCTGACTCTTTCTGTGATCCCTAAGATCATCACTTCCAAGATGAGGCCCAGGCAGAGAAGCAGCCAGATGGGAATGGGCAGCTCCACAGGCTCCTGAGTCCCCAGAGCCAGGGACCTGCGAGGAGCCCTCTTTCACTCCTGGCAGCAGCAGCAAGGGCTTCCGCATCAGCAGAGCAGAGCCTTTACCTCTGGCACCCACTTCCCCTTCTGGGCACAATGCCAGGGCCCAGCCACATGCCTTCCTCACTGTCATGGCTGCCAAGGAAGGAAGGAAGGAAGGAAGGAAGGAAGGAAGGAAGGAAGGAAGGAAGGAAGGAAGGAAGGAAGGCGGGAAAAAGTTTTTGATATCCTGTAACACTTTTAATCCAGATTCATTTCTCCTCTAATACAGAAGATAAAGACCATCTTGTCAGGTCACAGACCTGCAAGTAGACTGCAGCATGCTGTGATCAGAAGCTCCTGGTAGCCCCTGGGTAGCCAGCGGGGCTGGGAAAGCACCGATGGTTAGGTCTGCTGTTGGTCCACAGGCCTGTCGCCTGCCTGCAGCCTTTGGACTGACTCACCCACTTCGCTGTGGGGGGCTTCCCCCAGTGCCCACTGCCAGCTGGCTAGGCTCACCGAGGCCTCTTGGGGCTGCCTGGGTGCCCCGCCAGGCCAGAACAGCTCAGCCTCTTGTCCTACTCCCTTTACTGTGGTCGTACTCCTGGGTTTCAGAGCACCACCCTCCTAGTCCGCAGGCCTGGCTCCTGCTGCTTCTGCTTCCAGGGGAGCTCTCTGTGGACCTTTTCCAATGGTTGGATTGTGGTAGGGTGAAACTTTAAGCCATCTGTTCCCTGAAGGCACTGATGCGATTAAACGGTAGAAATAGAGGAAGATGCTTATTTATCCATTGCCCTAAATCTAGCAAAAACAAGATTTGATTAATGTCCAATAAAAAGAGGAGCGGCCATGAGGAAGCTTCCCAAGCAGCCCTGTGGCAGAAAAGAGCAGCAAAGAGACTGTCTCGTGCGCGTCTGCCCTCCAGGGCCTGTGTAGCACTTGGACCAGCACCACATGCCCACAGACTCCCGGCATGTGTTTGGTGTGTGTTTGTTTGTTTTCACAAGTACCAGTTAAGGTCACACCTCTCATTTTCAAGTTTGGAAACCTGTTCTGAGCACTAGAATGGCTTACTGGAGCCATGGGAGCAGGTCATGGCAGAGCCAGGCCCCTTCTCCTAGCCTCGGACTCCTAGCTTCCGCACTGAGGGGAAAGCCAGGGTTCTAACTGTCCCCTCTGTGATGGGAAATGCTGCTACTTCTGGCCATGGCTTCTGCTTTGTTCTTCTCAAGGGCAGCCTTTCTACAGCCCTAGACACTAGGCTCCTTGCTGGGACCAAGTTCAAGACACAGGAAGCATCTACAAATCATTCACAAATGAGCGAACGAGCAGGTGAGCCATTTTTATTGGAAATGACTGTGTCCCCAAGTGCATAATAATTGGATCCTACAGGAAGGAAGGAGGAAAGGAGGGAGAGGGAGAGGAAGAGGGAGATAAAGGAACCACACAGGAACGTGTTAAAATATAGTAGGTCTGGGCTGAACAGACCTGCTCTTCCAACAGGCTACCAGGCGGTACCTCTGCTGCATGGTTAGTCAAACTGAGGAAATATGGTTTTCCTTTCTCTGCTCATGTCTGCACATCATTTTGACATCATAAGGGGCCCACAATACAGTGTCTATAAAATCACATGCTGGAAACTTCTGGAACAAAATCTTCAAGGCGAGTTCATCCTGCTATCGGGTCCTGATCTACTTCCTCGATCTCCCAAACAAGTGTATGGTGGAAGTTAAAATAAAATGACGCAAGTGATATGATTTTAGGGCTCCAGGAGGGTCAAAACCCTTTAATTGACCTTGAGACACTGAGGGTTAAGACAAAGACTTCTCTAGACCAGCCCAATTTTATTAGATCCAACAACAAAGGGCGGGGGAACTGAGGAAAGCGTGGGAAATGAGCAGGACCTTGGGAGTCACTTCAAAGACTTCTCCAAATAGTAAATTATGCCAATTTAGGAGAACTGTTTTATCTCCAGGATAATATTTATGGTAGAAGTGTGACTGCAGGAGTGAAATTCTTTCAGCTGCAGTCTCTATTTACTTAATTAGTGTTGGAGCCAAGGTGTCTTCAGCTGTGGTCTTATTTTGCCCTTTGAGGTATCTCTGACCTCACAGGCCACTACAGGCTTCAGCCAGGATCAGTGATTCATAGAGGTCCACTTACTATGAATCAGCTCCCATCGCCAGGCCTAGGACAGGCTCACAGATAAACATAGAAAGTCAATTAGTAAAACTTAAATCCTGATCAGAGCTGCTGCGTAGTGGTCTCCAACATCCTGCAAACTGGAGTCACACCCATTTTGGAATATGTGGAACACCACCTTCCCAAGAGCTTGTTTCTGTTACATTTATTTTTCTTTCATGACCAAAGTCCTTGTGGGAAAAGAAAGGGAAGGAGAAAGAGAAACAGAGGAATCATAATGCAGCTTCCTAATTTCCTGTTGGAAACGGCCTCAGGTAGCCACAGTTTCTTCTGGCAGAAACAGGGAGAATATAAATAGGGTCTTTCAATGAGGAAGAACTAGTAGGGCAGGACATTTGAAACCAGGACATCATGCGTGCACAGAGTCCAGGGACCCTGCTCTGTGGCTTCAGAGGAATCTTTGGTCTAATTCAAATAACGTTTATGGAAGAGCTCAAAGCAGAAGGGGCGTGGGTAGAGGAATTCAGTGCTCAGAACAAGTAAGTCTCAGAACAGCGCTCAGAACAAGTGACACCCATGGTTTTGCATTAGTGCACCTGTGGAACAGTTTCCTTTGCCAAGAAGAGAGGCTTGTGGGCCTGCGAAGATGTGGCAACCTGAAGGCTTCAGATGCGTATGTTCTTTAATGAAATGTTCGGGAACTGCTCTTGGGTCCGCCTCCTGCATTTGTATCTGATCTCACAAAACTGTAGTTGCTCCCTTCAAACTACATGAGGAACCCCAAAATAGTGATAGGTCAGAATCTGTGGTCTAAAGTGGGCATGGTAGCACCTGCCTGGGTAACTTATCAATTTACCCACATCCTATCTCAAAGTGAAACATGGGGAGTGGGCTCTCAATGTGAAGATACTGGGATCAATTCCCACTATTGGTGAGGGGGAAAATCTATTTTCTAGCCCAAGTAGGGTATAAAAGCAGAACAGAGTTCATGAACAAAAGGCAAACCACACAGGAAATACTTCAGAGAATCAACAACTGGGATCTCATCGTATTAAAAAGTTTTTGCACTTCAAGAGAAATTATCAACAAAGTGAAAACCCACAGAAAGGGATAGAATTTTAGCCAGCAGTCCCTTAGATGAAGGACTTATATCCAGAACATATAAAGAATTGAAAAACATCAAGCCCCCCAAATTCAAAGACCCACTACATATATGGGCATCTGAGATGAATAAGCATTTCTCAGATGAAGAAATACAAATGGCAAATACATACATGAAGAAATGTTCACCATCACTGGTCATTTGAGAAATGCAAATTAAAACAGCATTGAGATTTCATCTTACTGCAGACAGAATGGCTGCCATCAAGAAACCAACTGATAAAATGTTAGCAGGGCTATGGGGGAAAGGAACACTGCTCCACTGTTGGTGGGAGTGTAGATTGGTGCAGCCACTGTGGAAATAAGTATGGAGATTCCTCAAAAAACTAGGATTGGAAGTTCCATTCAATCCAGCAATTCCTCGCTTGGGTATTTTCCCAGAAAAATTGAAAAGTTCATGTCACAGTGATATATATGTGCACCCATGTTTATAGCAGCACAATTTGTAATCATTAAATCTTGGAAACAACCAAAATGTCCATTAACAGCAGAGAGGATGGAAAAAAATGTGGTATTTTTATATAATGGAGTATTACTCAACTATAAACAAGGATGATCTTGAGGCTTTTATAGGTAAATGGAGGCAACTTGAGACTATCCCCATAAGTGAAATAAATCAGACTCACATTTGTAAATATCCTATTGTCTCTCTAGTGTAAAAAATAAATAATAAAAAACTGAAAAAGTAATAAGATCCAAAATGTATAACAAATATTGTATAGCAAAAGGGGAGGTACTTGAAAGGAAAGAATAACTTGTAGGTACACACGTATATCTGTATGTATGATTAAGTGTGCAAGATAAGTAACCATACTACTAAGTTTTTGATAGTCCATCAAACAATAGTTTGTACTGTCATTGTTTGTTCATTTTTTAATGCTTTGATTTTATAACTTGAACAACTACTTCTAAGATAACATGATGTATTATAACAACTAATGATGATTTCTTAATGTTATTTTTTTGAAATTCTGTATCATTTCTACCCTTTTTTCTGTTTTGCTTTTTTTTAATTAAAAAAAAGCAGGACAGTGTTGTTGTTGTTGCTGTGGTTTTAATTTTGAGACAGGATCTTGCTATGCAGTTCAGGCTCGCCTTGAACTCACTACGTAGGCCAGGCTGGCCTGAAGTTGAGGTGATCCTCTTGCCTCAGCCTCTTGTCTGCTGGGGTTACAGGTGTGTGTCACCACGCTGGCCGAGTGAGACAGCCTTGAGATGCAGTAAGAAAAGCTTTCCTGAGCTGGGGATATAGCTCAGTGGCACAGGTGCAAGGTCCTGAGTTCAATTCCCAGTATAAAAAAAAGAAAGAAAGAAAGGAAGGAAGAAAAGAAAAGAGAAAGAAAGAAAGAAAGAAAGAAAGAAAGAAAGAAAGAAAGAAAGAAAGAAAGAAAGAAACCAAGCTTTCCAGAGCAGGGATCATGTCTTGAATCAGATGGGCCCTCAGACTGGAAGCTGAGTGTCCTGGTCAGAATCTCAGGCACATTGTTTGTACCACATTACAGATGAAATGAACAATGTGGATAATAATGACCTTCACTCCACAAACACATTGCAAGGGTTCTATAGGGTTGAAGCACACAATGGTAGTAATAGGGAGCATCTTTCTTTAATAAAATGCTCGGTGGTGGGAGAGTAGGTGATCAAGGTAGAGGACAGCGTGAAGAGCTTGGGAAGCCATCTGTCCTTCCAGCACAGCCAAGTTCAATCCCTAACGCTGGTCATTAGTGTCCGTCCTACCTGCCAGGCTTCTCGCTCTCTCCTCACCTGACAGGGAGCCAGCAGAGCCCCTTCTGAGCTTGTCCTGTAAGGGTTCCGGAGATGCCCTGCCCTGGCCCTTGGGTCCCACTTTGCCAGTCTCCCAGGGTCTTGCTTCTCCAGCAACTCTGTTTTTCTCTATTGTATAGTTGGTTTTGTTTTTGCATAAAAATAAAACTTTACATCTTTCCTCATTACTTTTGTCAATGAGTGTGTTTTTATTGTTATATTGAATTCTATCTTATTGATAGATTATAATTTTTATAACCATTCTCCTACTGGGGGGTATTTGGTGGTGATTCCCAGATTTCAGTATTCTACATGGGATGTCTAAGTATCATTTTATAGATTACTGTTCTTTCTTTAAAAAAATAGCTCTAGTGAGAGAGCTATGTATGCAGGACACATCATGTAATTTATACATTAGAAATGTGTAATTTGATGGTTTTTAATGAGTTTTATAACTATTCTTGCAATGAATTTTAGAACATCACTCTAAAAAGAAACCTCCTGCCTTCAGTATTCTCTTTACCCAGTGCTAATAACCACTAATTACCTGCTGACTCTATGTACTTCTTTGTTTCTTCGTTTCTTTTCTTTTCCTTTCCTTTCCTTTCCTTTCCTTTCCTTTCCTTTCCTTTCCTTTCCTTTCCTTTTCCTTTTCCTTTTCCTTTTCCTCTTTCTTTCTTTCTTTCTTTCTTTCTTTCTTTCTTTCTTTCTTTCTTTCTTTCTTTCTTTCTTTCTTTCTAACTATACTAGGGATTGAACCTAGAGGGCCTTTACATCCCCAGCTCTTTAAATTGCCCAGGCTGTAATCAAATGTGTGATCCTCCTTCTCGCTTAACATAATGCTTTGAAGGTTCACCCATGTTGTATCATCAGTACTCCCTTTTTAAATATTGCTAAGTAATGTTCCATGGCAATATGCCTGTCTGCCTACCTCTCTGCTTCCTTCTTTCCTTCATTATATGAGCCAGGGTCTCACCACGTAGCCCAGGCTGGCCTTGAACTCCATCTTCCTGCCTCAGCTTTCTGAGCCCTGGAATTACAGTAATGTGCCAGCACTCCCAGCTCATTTTCATATCTGGGCTGTTTCCACTTTGAGACCACTATGAATAATGTTCCTATGAGCATTCTTGCAGAAGTTTTTATGTATGCATTTTCGTTTCTGTCAGGCCCACTGCCTGGTCTTATTCCTGAGCAGGACTTGCTTCCTGGGTTTAATTCTTGTTTGAGTTATGTCTAAAACATGGTTTCTCTCCTGGCCTCAACTCTGCCCCTGCAACAGCAAACACTGGAAGCTCAGTTCTCCGACAGCCTATTGCATAAGCCAGGAACTCACATGTCATCCCTGCCACTTCCCTCCACTCTTCCACCCTGCACAGCCCATGTCCCAGCCAGGAAGCACCTCATACAGAAGCATTCCTCAGGCAAGGCTTCGCTGATGTTCTAAGTTCAAGCAGGCCATTACTCCTTTACCTAATCATGCCCTGCTTCCGTGGGTAGCAGCATGTGACTCATGTCTGCTTGCGCACTACAGCATCCCTGTGCTAAGCACAGGGGCTAATTTACAGCAAGGCTCATAAACCTTTCAAGGCTGGGTATATGGTATGCTTCCTTCATAATGATTCTCAGATCTGGATACACTAATATCAATAAAAAAATTGTTGATTTGAATTATGTTTTTAAAAAAATTTTCAATCAAAGTATAATTTATGTACAAAATTCATCCTTTTTGGTGTACAATTCTGTGGTTTTGTTTTTCCAGTACGATGGATTGAACTTAGGGCCTTTACACTGAGCTAGATATCCAGCCCTTTGCTTATTTTTTGAGACAGGATCTTTTGCTTTTGCCTAGGCTGGACTCTAATTGTTAGATCATCCTGCGTCAGCCTCCCCGAATGGTAGGATTACAAATATATGCTGCCATACCCAAGCTCAGGTCTGTGAGTTTTGGCAACATCTATAGTCATGTCATTACCACAGCAATTAAGATACAGGACAATGCACTACCCTCCAGAAGTCCCTGTGCTCCTTCAAAGTCAACCCTTCCCCTCAACTTCAGCTCCCAGAAACCTCTGATAAGAGAATATCTGTCTCTACAGATTTGCTTTTTCCAGAGTGTCACAGAAATGCAACCGTGCAGTATGTTAACTTTTTGTCTGTCTTTTCTTTACCTAGCATTACGCATTGTAGATTCATCCATGTATTTATAATAGCTTATTCCTGTTATGGTTTAGATCCAAAATGCTCAAGTCGCATTTATCGAGAAATGGAGCTTTGGGAAGGTGATTGACTCATGCCGTGCTATTAGTTTAAATCTGCTGTTGAGAGGCGGGGCTTGGTTGGAGGCGGGTCACTGGGGGCGTGGCAAGGGGCGTGGCCTCGAAGGAAGCCTCTCCCTCCTTGGCTCCTCCCTTGTCCCTCTGATGTGTTTGGACAAAGGAGAAACAGTGGTTTCTGAGCTCTGGAAAGATCTTAAAGAGCTCCAAAATTCTGCTAGATTGTTTCATCTCAGACTGGAAAGGATCCATTTAAATACTGTGGGTGTAGGTTTTTTTTTTTCTTTTTAAAATACAAAGATTGACAAATAGATAACATGCACCTCAGTAATTTGAACTTAAACACCTCCTGAGAACCAGACAAGACTCATTAAAATGAGCATTAGGTGGCATTTTAAATCTACAAATAACTGTTATGTGTACTTAGAGTAATACATGCAATATATTTTGTAATATGTGTACATTGTGGAATGGCCAAGGTGAGTTAATTAATACCTTATTTTATTTCACATAATTATGTTTATGGTGGTAACACCACAAAAAGAGATCTATTCTCTTGTTATCAAGTACATCACTTTGTTATTAACTGTAGGCTTTGTGTTTGTAGGAGAGATTTCTTGAACTTATTCCTCCTGTCTAACCTAAATTTTATATCCTGTGATCCCCAACTTTCCAACTGCAAGACGTGGTGAGGTAGGAGGATCTCAAGTTCAAGTCCAGCCCGAGCAACTTAGTGACTCAGTGAGACCCTGTGTCAAAATGAAAAACAAAGAAGGGCTGGGGATGTAGCTCAGTATGAAAGCCCTGGGTTCAATCTCCAGTAGTACCAAAAAAACAAAACAGAACAAAAAAACAGCTTCTTAACCCCTGCCAACCCTTCATTATACTCTCTTTTCTCCTCTCCTCTCCTCCCTTGTCCTCCCCTCCCCTCCCCTCCCCTCCCCTCTTCTCCTCTCCCCTCCCTCACTCTGAGAAATACTAGATCCCATGTCACCATGATGATGAGCCCTGGGAGTCTGCATTTTTAACAAACCTCCTGGACATAGACAAGTTCATCCACATTAAAAAACCACTAATGTACGGGGTTATTATTTTTTCCTCATAGTGACAAATACTCAAAACTAACCGGTCCTGCTGATGCTACTTTGCTAACCTTTCCCGAGTGTCACCCTGCATCCAGCGCAGATCTAAGTGTATTAGGTGCACTTACTCAGCCCTCAAGGCAATTCCCTGGGACAGACATCCTGTTATCTTCACTGTGGAGAGGAAGAAACTGAAGTACAGGTTATTGCCCCAGGTGTGCTGCTGATTGGTGGCTCCAGACTTAAAGGAGCCAGCACTCAGGGCTCTAACGAGCTGGGGACCAAGGACAGGGATCTGCAGGTCCCCTGGCCCCTGACTGCTGGTGCAAATGGAGGACACTGGCGTCAGTGCTCATCCAGAGCTCGGCCCTGGACCACGGCCAGGCTCCCTCCTAGAGCCAGAGAGGCCCTTGCTGAGGCAGAGAGCTGCTGCTTCCATAGGACGCCAACTCGCTTCTGCCCAGAAGTGGGCTGTGTCTGCCTCAGGCCTCACCTGAGACAATATTCTGATTCCAATGGGACACTGAGGCCTGGGGGACACACTAATTGATAATGACACAAACTTTCTTTAGTTGAACTGTCATGGTTGCCTCGCTGTCTTGATTCGATTAAAAATATTTACCTTTATGGTCATTTTGACTTTGGTGAAGGAGCCAGAAGTCACAGTATGCTAGGTCACATGAACAAAGTAGATGAGGATGCCTATAATATTTTGAGGCACCTGCCTTGCTGTGAAATGGCACTCAGCAGCAGCCACACTTCATAAAGACACTCACGAAAGAGGACTTTCAGAAGTGCTTCAGAAAGAGCAACAATAGGATAAGTCTGTTTGAAGCAAGAGGAGATAATTTGAGGGGGATTGGTGATAAGACTTTTTTACTATAATACTTCTTTAAAAAAATATTAAGTATTCACTTCTATTTTGGAAGCATTTTTTTTTTTTATGGTACCAGGGATCGAACTCACAACCTTGCACTTGCCAGGCAGGTGCCTACACCACTGAGCTAAATCCCTGCAGCTTCACCTCTATTTTGATCATTGCCTGTGTGGGTATTTGTAGGAAGGAGAAACGGGGTCTCAGTGTGCCTCCTTGGAGTTGAGACATAGACCTGGGCACTGACTTTATGGTAGCTGGGCCCAAGGCTAGTCCTCTGGTGGACTGTCCCACACTTCAGGTTTCTGAGGAGCTAGCTTTTTTTTAAAAAAAAAAAAACCAGAAAAGATCCTCTTAGTTTTAGAGGCCAGAAATCTAAAATCAAGGCATGGGCAGATCCTGCAGGTGAGTGTCATTTTTTGCCTCTTTGAGTTTCTGGTGGCTCCTGATATCCTTGGCTTGTGGAACTTCTAATCCTTGTTCTACCTTCCTATGGCCCCTTCTCTGAGGGTATCTCTGTGTCTTCTCATCTCTTTCAAGGATGCTTATCATTGGTTTAGAGCCCACTTCAATTCCTGATGGTCTCTCCTTCATCCTTTCTTAATTACATTGGCAAAGACTCTTATTCCAATAAGCTCACATTCCGAGACTCCAGGTCATACGGGAGACACTACTGTATTTCAGTTCACTTTAGATGCTTTGATATGTAAAGGTTCAAATATAAAAACAACCACTTTTATGTGAATAAACTTTGTTGTAACCACCCCCACCTCTGGGTTACTTGTCTTTACTCTCCCACAGGCCATACCCTGAAGACATTTTCCGAGTTTCCCTAGAGTCCGCAGAAAATTAAAGGTAGCTGACCATGATATAAACACCTGTAATCCTAGCAACTCAGAAGCCCGAAGCAAGGGGGTCATAAGTTCAAGGCCAGCCTGGGCAACTCAGTGAGAATTTGTCTCCAAGTGAAAATGAAAAAAGTCTGGGAGTTTAGTTCAGGGGTAGAGCATTTTCCTAGCATGTGTGAGGCCTTAAGTTCTATTATCTCTGCTACTATCAACCCTGTCTCTAAACTTCAGGTTGTTACAGGCAGCTAAGTCAGTTAGAAATATTATAGGCAGTCAGACAGAGCTAGGCCCTAGAAGAAGCTGGTAAGAGGACCAGATGTCTGATGACCTTGGAGGAGACACACACCTCTTGCTGCTGGCCAGATCTCAAGACAAACGCAAGCACACCCTTAAGTATGATCCTTAGGGTTTAAGTCTGGATCATCTTATGCCCACTTTGCAAATTCCCATTTCTCCACCTTTGAACCATCTAATCTCATGATTTTGCTCTATAAAAGTCCCTGGAAAAGACAGAGTCTGGGGAAACCCACTTGGGACTCCATTTTTCTCTCTTCAGACAGAAGCTTTCTTTCTCTCAATAAATATATTCTACTCTTCACCTCTGTTGTTCCTAACATTCATTCTTCGATTTTAGAGAACATGAACTCACAGACATAGTAGGTTGGGAGTCTCATTCGCCTATATCAAGGTGGCGCTTTGCACACCTGCCCTCCTGGCAAACAACTGTACAAAGCAAGAGGGGATTACAGTGGAAAAGGAGGACACTGGTCCTTTAGCAGGATTTCTAACACATTTTCGTAGCATTGGGAGTTTCTAGAGTTTGTAACTGGAGACAAGCTGTGTGCCTAAATGTTCTCTTGGTCCATGGTGCTATTTGAAGTAGAAATATTCCCTTTGCCTATGTGCATTCTGATAAAATTCCAGTGGGCAAGAGCCTGGCTGTGTTGAAAGAAACTGTCATGCAGAGGCTTTTGGGGAAGGTAGACTTCCAAGCCTTCTCTGATTTCTGGCCCTATGAATGAGGGTGACAGCCAGAGAAGAAACCTGGCAGTGGATGCTTGGTCTGTCACAGGCTGCTGTGCTCCTGACTCGAGATGTGGCGGTATTATTGAAGCAGTGTGGGAGTACTTTAGGGATGTGTGTGTGCGTGTGCGCGTGTGTGTGTGCATGTGTGTGTGTGTGTGTGTGCATGTGTGTGTATTGCTAAAGATGGAAACCAAAGTCTTGCATATGCTAGGCAAACACTCTACTACTGAACAATAGCTCCAGCACTTTTTAACATTTTATTCAAGACTGAGTCTCATTCTGTTGCCCCATGTTATCCTGGAATTTGATTCTCCTACCTCAACTTTCTGAGTATCTGGGACTACGGACATGTATCACTGTACCAAGCACCCACAAATGTTTAAATTTTGTTGCAAGATCTAGCTTCCCAGCTCCCAATCCAGATCTATCAAATCCAAATTTCCTTGAAGCCAGAAACAGGAGCTTTGCAGTGAAGACCTGGGTCCAAGTCTTGGTTCTTCCATCAAAGGCTTATTTGAGACACCACTCACCTGTGGGTCAGGGGTCATAACACAGCTTGTCTGTGAGGATCAGAGGCCGAGTCTGCAGGTGCTGTGTACAGTGGAAGCCAATGATTAAAATAATTATTGATAAACACCAGCAGTTTAAGCTGTCTGAACGCCTTGTTTTTATGTGGGGGAGTGGAGGAATAATCATTATTTTTTATACAGGGGAAGCCAGCTGACTCTTGCTGTTAGGATGGGAATGTAATCACCATCAGCTTTCTAACCTTTCATTAAGGAGCGTATGTTTTAAGACAATAACAGGAACGAGAAGACCTATTCTTTCTGCGCCAGCATTTGCACAGCGTAGAAAAAAGTGTTGTTATTCATGGCCTGAGTCCACTTTGAAAGGCTGGCATTTGTCTTTGCACACACAGTCCTTTTGACAAATCCTTAGAAAGTGACATGTTAATGATATGGAGACCCCAGAGACCTGTGAGTACTTTAGGAAGATGGGCCATTTGGACCTCACGGGAAGGGGCTACAGAGCTACCCACATAGGTCTGGGGTTTACCCTCCTCAGAATGCATAGATGATTTAACCCTGCACCCTGGTGGCCCTCAAAAAATGCCAGCTACTGCCATCATCCCACCTCTGATCATCAGCTCTGGAGTCTGAGTCCTCCCAGCTCTGGGCGTGGAAGCCCCTGAGGCTCTGAGCTGCCGCAGCCCCTTAGGGTATTCTGGGAGGATTTCCCAAATCAACTACTTTTTATCTGATGGGAAGGGCTGAGTTAAAAGGCAGCAGCTGGGGACAGCACAAATAAATACAGAAAATCCTCTTTGGGACTGGCATTGTGCTGAGGACAATGGCAGGCCCTGGCGAGCACTTTCATCCAGTTGAGACTGGAAAGGAAATAAACGTGGTCACAGTACAGCCTCCTCCATTGCTGCAGCCTGTCCTGGGCCCTGGACTTTTTTTTTTTTCTGGAGTCCTCATTGCAGGTTGGGTGGGAGGGAGCTTGGAGGCTGGAAGCAGGTCCTTGGGGTGGGGGTCCAGACTGCCTGAAGCTTTGGCCACTGTTCTCTCCATCACCCTGGGCTTCCTCAAAAGCTGCCAGCCCCCAGTCTCCACCCTTCCAGCTCACAATGGGCCCAGTGCAGCAGGGCAGGCTGGTGGGCACACCCAGGCCAGGCTGTCTGGCTGGCTCTGCTGGGAGGAGGAGCCTCCTTCCAGCAATGGGGGTGATAAAGGGTGCTGAGTTTTGGTGGTAGTTTCTGGAGCTGAGAAAGTATCCTGAAGTACTCTGGACTGGGAGCTCTGTCTGTGCAGCCCTTGGCTGCTTTGAAGTGAGCTACACAAGCAGAAGCAGCTTTCCAAACCCAGCGCCATCTTTCATGGGAACAAGGCCCAGCTCTTTCCCAGAAGGTGTTTCTAAGCACCGCTGGAGCAGGGCAGGGAGTCCTCCACACCCAGGAAGCTGGCATCTTTGGTTCTGAGCAGTCTGCGACCCTGGCTGGCTACAGCTCTGGACACTTGCCCAGAGGTGAAGCCTGGGCTGGGAAGATGAGGTTTGAATCTCCAGGCCCCAATTAGCAGACAGATCTTGTATAACACACTGCGTCTCTCTGAGTTGGTTTCCTTAATTCTAACACACAGAAGCGATGTAAGAAGTGTATGAAAGAAATTGCATAATGTTTAGCTCAGAGCTGGGTAAGTGGCAAGTCGTTATTATATGGCAGCCACTTGATTAATAAAGGCTGATATTTGAGGGCTTATTTTGTATCAAGCTGGGTCTTGTTCTCCATAGAGTCTCATAATAACCCTTTGAAGTAGGCATTATTATCTTTCTTTTATAGAAATGGAAATTAAGACTTAGAAAAGCCAATCATCACTAGCTAGTTAGAGGAGGAGCTAGGACTCAAACCCAGGCACTCTGATGCTATACCAACTCTCAGCTGCTGGGTAACAGTTCAGTATTACTGTTCATTAGCATAGCAACAGGGATTTCAATCTCAGACTACTGCCAAACTACTACTGTTACTGGATATGAGATTATGAGCTTGTTTTAATGTTTGAGTATTCACGGGAAGGCTACTGTAGAAGGGAAGATGCTCAGAACAAAAACTAAAATTCTCAAGCAATTTTTTTTTCTTGCAATGCTAGGGACTGAACCCTGGGTTTACTAGGCAAGTGCCCTACCACTGATCCACATGCCCAGCCTCTCAAGTGATTACTTCAAACAGTACTGCTGGACCTATCCAAGCACCGGAAGCCTTCACCATCCAAGGTCATCTATTACTGTATTGCTTCCCTGCATCTGAGAACTTTTCTTATTTTATTTGCTAAGCAGACATGGATTCCGAATTTACTCACAAGGATACTGGGGCTCAGACAGCTCAAATGGTTCCTCGAGTAGTTAACTTTTCAGAATGATCACTAACAGGCCTTGAGCAATTACTAGATGCTGGGTACTGTGCTAAGTATTCAACATGTGTTCTCATAATTTAGCAAGTCTTCTGATGGGTACTGATATTTTGTCAATTTTGCAGATGAGCAAACTGAGGCTTAAATAGGGTAAACAACCGGCCCCAAGACAAGGCTAGCGAGTGACCTCCAAGCCATTGTTCCTAACTGCTTCTTGCTGGTAGTAATAGAGTTCATGGCAGACTAATAGAACTGGCCCTGCAAAGTTTAGAATGGGACACAGTCCTTGCCCTCACAAGGTCACAGGCAGTGGGACCTGGAGAAAAACAGGGTATTTGAAGGGGACAGAGCTAGGTAGTCCTGCTTCTGTTCCTCACAGGTGGAATAGTCAGGCATGTTTGATGAGTGAGCTTTGCTTTCCTTTCCTGAATGGCTGAGCCACAATGGCCTACCTGGCAGGGCTGCCATGAGGGATATGAACACAGGGAAGTTCTCACCAGAGTTCAACTATAAAGCAGAAACACATGCAGAGCTAACAGTACTAGGCAATCAAAAGCATGCAAGGAATTTGCAGAGGCAGGTTGGCTGGGCTATCCAGACAGGTTCAGAGAAAGGGTGTGAGCGTGGGATTGTCTTTGATTTAGGGCGAAGGAAGCCTATGGGAAATTCCCATGGGTAACTCCAAAGAGTTGATGGGAAACTGCTTTCAAAAGTCCCTGAGGCCAGACTCACTCTACTGTCCATATCCTTGAAGAGCTGGGCACTGTTTAGTGGAACATCAGGGGCAAAGCTGTGGCAGCAGTGAAGGACCTGGTATGCCTGGGGAAACTGCAGTGGTTTGGAAGAAGCAGAGGGTGAGAGTCAAGGGCAGGGCAGGGAGGGAGGAGGAGAGACAGAGCCTAATGCCACAGGGTGCTGCAGAGAATGGCTAAAGACAACCCTGACTATGGAAGGTGTAGATCAATGCTGGCAGCGGGGGAAGCAGAAGTGAGTAAAAGGCAGATGTGCAGCCCAGGCCTCCTGCACTGTCTCCTGCAGTAGTATGGCAAAGAGGCCACTTTGCTCAGCATAACCCATGCCAGGCTCCCTGGTGAGGGTCCAGTGAATGGCAGGGTGACTGCCCGCACAACAAGACAGGAAGATGAGGGTCCTGGCCAGAGAGGGCCATCTCGAATCCCAATCCTTGCCTTTTCTGGCAAACCCAAAATTCTGGCAGTGAAGGCAAGTAACTGAAAACTAGATTTTTTTTGTGTAAAGTTCAAGAGAGGAGGTCGAATATTCCAAGATGCTTTTTCTGTTGTATTCCAGCTCCTTACTGTGATGACCTATACGCATGGTCACTTAGAAGCTCTTGCCCTCAAGCCTCTTTCAATCCCTAGTTTTGTCCACTGTCACTGCTGCATCACAAACAGAATCAAACATTAGGTAACACCAGCACAGTGTGAGTTCTACTGAGAACTTATTTTCTCATCAACCTGGTCAATGTGGTCTGGGTTGCGGGACAGTGTCGGAAAGCACTCTACTGTTACTTGTTGCACCCCTTGTATGTGATTAAATATGGATTCCCAAGACTTTTGGTTTCATTCTGATCTCATTTTGGTTCTTGGAAGCTGAGTGGGTAGTTTTAAAAATGGGAGAGACCTGCAAAAGGAGTGTGAGAAGAAATGAAGCAGTCATGGAGGCGCTCAGGAATGAAGCACACAGCTTTATTCACCAGGTTGTGAGCAGACAGTGACGCAGAGTGGAGCAATGAAGGGGCGCTTAGGTAAGTGCTGCTGGCAACGGGGGAGAGTGGAGCGGGTAGGGAACTGGTCGGGAACTGTGCAGCTCAGTGACACGGAGACCGCAGGCCACCCCTCTGCTGCGCATGAGCACAAGGCCTTCAGGTGCAGACACCCACCCACTGGGTTCACAGGAAACAAGGCTTCTCAAAGGGTTCTTCCAAACATTTGCCTTCCTAGGTCTGAAAGGGGAACGAGGGGAGGGAGGGGAGGGAGGGCAGGGAGGAGAGGGAGGGGAGGGAGGCCAGGGAGGCCAGGAAGGCCAGAAAGGCCAGGAAGGAGTGACTTTCGCCAGCTGGAAACAGCCCCATAACCCCAACTCAAAATGAAACAACTCCTGAGAGCTTCAATGCAGGGTCATTGGCAACTCATGGAAACCACTAACATTTATCACTGGACAAGTCTATACACAAAGCCCAAAAGGAACAAGAGTTTTTGGGACAACTGTCTCCTCTTCCACAAGGTAAGGAAACATAGGCGTA
Organism: Hydrochoerus hydrochaeris; assembly: GCA_004027455.1. Taxonomy (NCBI): domain Eukaryota; kingdom Metazoa; phylum Chordata; class Mammalia; order Rodentia; family Hydrochaeridae; genus Hydrochoerus; species Hydrochoerus hydrochaeris. The sequence goes on along the minus strand of PVLA01000169.1, from coordinate 593,917 downwards.
CGTAGTCAGCCAGGGGCCCTCACCCTATCTACATGCTGGAGTACACAGGGCTGTCTCCTTCCATCTTCCCTTGAAAGACTCAGGAAATTACTCATGGCAACTTCACTCTTGGGAGTGAAACACTGTGATGAGTTGGATTTTGGTAACTGCCACTCAATTACACTAAGCTTCAGAAAATGTTGGATTTGCTTTTATTGTGTACACATTCACTGTTTAGAAAGTTTCAACCTAAAGTGACCTCCTTCCTGGGTTTGCCATAAACTAAACCTACCCAAATGAAAATGTAACGCTTCGTGTGCAAAACATATCTGTCACCAGCTCCTTCCACTTCCTGACAGCCAATGGAAAGTACAGCGGTTTGTTTAAAATGCCAAGGTAAAGCTTTCTCTTCCTCTATCACTGTGTAGCTGGGTATTCCTCAGGGTACATCATCAGGGTGACACGGTGTCACTGCATATCTTAAGCCCCAAGTAATCTCTTTTTTTTGCACTGAAGTAGTCTTCAAACAGAAGTATTAAGAGGCAGCTGTAGGGCACAGCAATATTTAGTTTGTTAAAAGAAAATCATTTTAGAAATCAAATAAAATCAAGGCTGGCACAAGAAGTAAAGGTTCAATAGCTACCAGAAATATAGACAAAGTGATTTAAAATCTGAATTCGCTTCCGGGCACAGAAGCGTTGCTGAGACAGAGTTTGTTTCTTCCCCCACCCATTCAGGGTGGCCAGAAAGAGGGCGGGGGGTACAGTGCCCCGCTGCAGCTCAGCCTGCCCCCCGTCACACCCCAGAATGCCAGTGCTAAGTTCGCACTAATTTTTAGAAAGGCTCATCTAGTAAAAAAGGGTTAATCTGAATTCTTTTAAACTCGCAAAAGCATATGTCTATACTATCATCATCTGAGAAGCAGTTCTCAGAAAAAAGATGTTTTCCTCAAAGTACAGAGAAATCAGGCGAGAGTTTTAGAAACGTTTCCAGCCGTGCTTCTCTGAGTCACGGGCAATGGATAGTAGAGTAGTACGATGGGGAAGCCGATGGCTGGGAGAGAAAGACCCCTCCAGCCTGGGCCTCAGAAGGGAAGGCTGCAGGCTGGGGTTGGGGCTGAGGGAGAACAGAGGACTTTACAGACAGAAAACCATCCCAAGGGGTTTTTTTTTGGTACCCTATTATCAATGTTAGTTTCTCTCTTTGAGGTTTCAGAGCACAGGCGGTATGTGTTTCATTATTGAAGAAGTTATATCAAAACCATTTCATAACAAACCAAAACTGAGACGCATAGCTAGCCGTATAGGTTTCCAGAAGCACGTTGTGTGTCCAAGGAAATCACACAGGAAGAACACATGATAGCCCGGGCTTCCTGGAAGTCATTTTAAAGGAAGCACTAACCTGTCAGAGAGGGAGGGCCCTTCGACCTCATGCAATTAGTATGCACTTCAAGTCGTAAGAAGTCAAATGCTTGAAAATGTAGCCCTTAATATATGCAGTGAGCCTGCCATGCACATAATCCTTTTCCTACAGTGAACAAGAGACTCTGATCGTGTTATAGTTCACTCTTTCCTGTGTAACACAGGGTAGGGCTCCTTCTCTGTGCTGTGGCCCACAGATTTCAAGGTCAAGCATGCTGAGCTCAGTTTAATAAAATGGAGAGGGCACCGAAACCCATCCCCTGGCTTGGGCAGTTAGAACCAGATGGCTCCCTGACCATCCTGCCAGCTGGCATCTTCTCCCCGGGAGTGGCCCCTCCCCAGAGCAGAGCACTATTCTGCTTACAGGTAGGAGACCACTGATATTTTCTAGTAATTGCATTTTTGCATGGTACAGATTAAATGAACTACTATGCTTGAAATGGAAAGAAGCTTTATCAAAAATTTCAAGCTGGGAACAGAACTGAGTTCAAAAGATAGAAGAAAAATGAGGTGTTTTTAATGGGAGCATAATTTAGAGTCCAGTTCTTTAATGACCATTGTAACCTTTGGCAAGCCCTTCTTTCTAAGTCTGTAAAATAAAGAGGGTTGTTCCTTCTTTGTCTCATTTTCCTACTCCATGACAAAACCATGTCCTTTTAATGTAGAACTTTAGCTAAACCATCTAATTGTTCCAAGTACCTTCATTTTCTCACCCTGGCCATGTGATCTGTATTTTATGGGTGATGACTCATTAACCAAAGAAAAACATGGCAGGTTCTTTATCTCCATAATGGAAAAATTCTCTCCATCAGTCAGGCACTGGGACTCACAAAGCCACAGTCACCAGCAGTGACTATGGTGGGAAGACATTGTCAATGCACCACACTCCCCACCTCTACACACTGCCAGGGCAAGGCAAGAACTAGGACACACAGGCTTTGTGCCGAGAGAGGACAGTGAAAACATGGGAAAGTGAAAGGCAGTTACGGCCTGCAGGGGAAAACTGCAGGCTCCCTCAGAGCAAGCAGAAGCCAGTCTCACCTGCTTGAGCCCATCCTGTCACCCACTGCATATGTCAGTGAGTCCCACATGTGGATCTGTGAGGACAGTTCTCACACTTAGATTCCCTCAGTAAGTGCGCAGGTGAATACTTAGAGCAACTACAGCACTCAAACCTACAGGCAGAGGTGTCACCAGTCACAGGTCTGCAGCACAGCCTCAGAAACTCTATAGCTCGCTCTTTACCATGGGGTCGGGTGGACAGCTGGTGATCCTAGTCCTTGGTGCAGGGGGAAGGACCTCTGAGCTTTTTTTTCTCAGAGGACTTTGCAGGTGAATTCCAAACCTTTCTCCTTTAGTTTTAACAGACTTTAAACTCTTAAGCAGAGCCTCAAAGCATGAAAGCAAATGTGACTGAACTTTAGAAGTCTCTCTTTATCCAGCTTACGCCAGGCCTCACAATGTGATCTTATGTGCACATTTTAGTGAGAACAAAGCTCCAATGTGGATTGAGAAGTTGCAAAGTATGAGGACTCTGGTGAGATGCTCTGAGCTCCAAAACAGCCTAATCCCACTAGGAGCTACATCAGCTCCTGGACATGCTGGCTTCCAAGCATCAACATCTTCCCATTGAGGAGGAGATGTTGGGGGCAGAGCCTACCCTCATTCCTGATCTTCAAGTCACATGCACTTGTGCAAATGTCCTTTAGAAGCAGCATCACAGTGTGACATCCAAGCAGAAATTACAAAGCACATGCAGACTCACAAAATTGCCCTGGGTGAGTAACACGCACACGGACACACATACAAACACACACCTCCACTACGTGAAGTTAACAGTGCTGGGCAAAATAAATCTGTTGGATGCAATCTACTTTGGAGTTGCAGAGATTTAAGAGAAAAACGTGCCTTTCCTTAGCCGATTACTGAAGAAAATCAGTATGGGCTTGATCTGATTCATAGGATGCTGGACAGAGCAGGGCACAGAGTCGAAGAGCCTGGGTTGGTGGCAGGATGATCATTTCTTTTTCTAAGAGTGATAGAATCCATGGGCAAAAATCACCAGCAGCATGCAGCCAGGCCAGTCTGCAGACAGTTTATGTCTTTCCTCGCTTCGTGAAGGTGATGTCCAAGCTGGCTCCTGTGCTTGGTGGGAAGGAAAGATTCAACACACTACCTGAAGCAGGAGAGAGCTCAGAGATGGTTTCCTTTACCCCTTTTTCCTTTCTCCTATAATAATTCTACCAATGGCCAAGCAATAAGCCAACCTGTTCCCAGCAAACAGGAGAGAGAACAAAGAGCTTGTCATAAATGATTCTTCCCAATACTCATCCACCAGGTCAGAGCTGCCCAGTTGGTTCCTGATTCCCATGCCTGCCTGAGCACAGGCACTGCTGTCTGAGGCTGGTAAGGAGAGGTGCGTGCAAAACTGCTGCTACCACATGGCCGCGCTCCTGGACTCCTCCTCCTTAGCACAGTGCTACATAATAAATACAGTTATACTTTGGAGTTAGCACACTGTTTCTTCCCGAGCAGCATCCTAAGGGCACTTGCTGGCTCTTATGAGTACAGTCAGCACTATGTTGGACAACAGTGAAAAGAAAACAAAAGGAGAAAGAAGGAAGCTCCAGTTGTGGACACGAGGTCATGTAAAAAGATCACACGTGGACACATTGCTAAGTTTGGGAACATAGAAATTTCTACCCCCTTGCTGCTTGGCAAGTGTTATTGTTGGTTGGCCCAATATTTGGCTCAAGGATGTTGTGACCAGACTTTCCCTTTTTGTTGTTGCTCAGGGATGGTAGCTGTAAATTCTCCAATCAAGTGTGGGCCTTAACACGCATCCTGGGCATTGCTGCCTTGATAGTCTTTTTTTTTTTTTTTTTTTCTTCCCTAACTGCCATTCATGTGCAGGACTTAGAAGAGTTTTGCTTTTTTCTTCATGTCGTTGCGTCTCCAAAGAGGTAACTTGTCAAACTCCTGTATGGACATCCCAAAGATTTCCCGAAACACTTCTGGTGCTAAGTGGCGCTGGGAAGACAGAACGGAGCACTGGTCAGTCCTGATGGTCATGTGGATGGCCTGGAGAGCTGCTCTCCAGTTTCCAAATACAGTTGGCTCTCTGTGTCAGTGGGTTCCCTGTCCTCTGATTCAACCAACAGTAGATCGCAAATATTCCCCTTGCAGGAAGTTTGCACCAGTACCACACATGTGAAACATTTTTTGGTCATTTTCCACTAAACAATATACCTGTTTACACTGCCTTTCCCTTATGCTTATTATAATTAATGTGAGGTGATTTAATGTATGTAGAAGGATATGTAAAGTTAATATGCAACTACTGCATCATTTTGTATAAGGGATTTAAGCAACTACAGACTTTAGGATCTAAAGGAAGATCCTTCAGGCACTCCCCTGGAGATACTGAGGAATGCTGTCAGCATTTTGAAGAGCAAAGCAGAACGACAGGGGACGAGGCTGATGCTTCTTATTAAGCATAGACAGGGGAGGCCTCAGCCACACCAGATCAAAGAGCTGACCGAAGTCTAACAACACGGTTACAACTCAGTGTTCCACCAATGAATAATGGTGGGGAATAGGAAGCTGATTTATTGTGGTGGAGGCACTTCTACTTTGGGTCGATGGGATGTTGAAAAGATGCTGAGAAAATGGGCCAGAGCCATAGAAAGTCAATGAGAGAGAGACTTCCAAAGTGGTCCTCAGGGAGATCAGGGCTTCTTCTTGGTTCAACAACAGGGGGAAAGGATGTCACTGTTACTGTTCCTAGGAAAAGTTCCATTAGGACTCTTGGGCCATTATTCTCAGAGCCAACCTGACCTCTGCTACATAGGCATTGCTTTTGTCAGGGAACAGTAATGGTTCTTCCTGAGACTGGCAGTCAGGATTTTTCTTACTTATAATCATCTGGGTGGAAAAGTACAAAGATCAGTCTTCCATGTCTAAGGAGCCCTGGGTATGTGTACCCAGATAACCCTCAGTGAGGGATGTGGAAACAACCAGGAAGAGACTTGCTCATTACAAACCTTCTTGAGAACTCCCTTTGCTCTCCTGGGCTCAATCTAGGCTCAGAGAAAGACAGGAATCTGGAGATAACTGAAGATTCCCCTGCCTGCGCCTTCTGCTCTAATTAGGGCAAGTGTCCTATTTCCAAAAACTATGACTAAAATCACACTGGGTCTCTGTATTTTCCAAGTATTACTAGACATTTTAAATGCTGATCTAAGCATAAATTTAAATTTAAATAAATTTAATCTAAGTGTCCATGCTGTACTATTGACCTCCTTGAAGCTAGGAAATGCCTGCCTCATGTAAAGATCAAATATGCTTCTGCTCTCTCTCCTCACTGTATGCATTTCTGAGAGCAGGGGTTGTGTCTGGCTTCTTACGCATGTCCAAGTACTAACAGAATAACAGCAATGAATGAATGCTTATAAACTTGCTTCTCACAGGATTTACTTTTGGTGGTACTTGGGATAAAATCCAGGGCCTTCGTACTTAGTTATATATTCCCAGCCCTTTCTCATTTTTTATTTTGAGACAAAGTCTTGCAAAGTGGTTAAACTGTGCAGGCTGGGCTTGAACTGGGGATCCTCCTCCCTCAGTCTGCCAGAGTGCCATCACGCCTGGTGTCTCATGGTTTTATCTCATTAGCTATTCTCAGATTTGAGGATCTTTGTTCTACCCACAATTTGGGATTGATGGATCTTTGTGTATGGATTTTTGCTTTACCTCCAGCCGGGTTCTGTCCACATCTCTTAGGATTTTGTTGCGCCCTCTGTTGGTAACCATGAGCATTTCATATGGAAATATCTGAGAAGGAAAGAAAGCATCTCTTGAACATTGCTGTGCATTTTACTAAGCAGAGCCTACCTCAAACCTGGGATTTCCAAGATGGAGTTTATGAAAGCTTATCAAAGGAGCATCTGAGTAGAAGGTGTTCCTCCTGAAGACCAGCAAAAGTAACAGTGTCCAGGAGACAGGGACAGATTCTTCCCCACCCACTCACAACTTTCCACCAGCATCTCAGGCAGTACTGTGCCCTGGCAGGATTTTTCTGAGTGTGGAACACTAAGTTATATGAATGGAAAAAAATTAGAAGAAAACTGAAGTTACAGGTGCACATGCTGTCTCTTACATGATGCTGTTAAACGTCAAGATACCTTTGTGGGTCAACAGTCTTAGTTCATGAATGGCTCATGACTCCCAGCAGCTAGACATGCCCAGAAGCAGAGTTCTGGCAGCTGCTATACTGAAGTAAGCCCTGGTATTGGTCACCAGAGAGTGCAAACCCTTGAACACTTCTGGAGGTACAGAATGATTTGTTGCTAGGGTGATCAGCCATCCCAGTTTGCCCAAGACTAAGGTGTTCTTGGGGTGCATGACTTTTGGTGCTAAAACTCCAAAGTCCTTTCAAAGGGGACATATTGGTCATCCTACCTCAGCAACCTGCAGCTGTTCCACTCAGCACTGGACACACCTCATAAGCCCCGTGGGAAGGGCCAAAGTGACACCTAAGTCATAAGGAACAGGTGCTGGTGAACACAGTGCCACATCCACTAGGGGCCTAACGTGTAGACTTAGTGTGTCAGAACAGTGGAATGGTGAGGTGCTTCATGATATGGTTTGTCTGAATGTACCAGCCTAGAACAAATGGGCCTTGCATGTTGAGAATGGCAGAAAGTAGGGAACCAAGTCTTCTTAGGGCCGTATCATCCTGGTAAGACAGAAAAAAAGGTTGCACTTACCTTCGGTTCCAACATATTGGGCATAGACACTCCTCGGTCCATTCTCATGGCAGGCATGTGGCCATCTGGGAGGGTCTGCAACAGAATACTGGCTCAGGGACAAGAATAAACTAGTAGGGACCTCAAGGGAGGACTCTGGGGGTTGCAAGCATCCCCTCTGTGTCTTAATCATCATCACCATTTTATGTCGTGTTCATTACCATGTATTTTTTTTTCCAAAATTTCCTTACCGAATAAGAGTGAGAATATTGCACTTTTGTGATCAAGTTAGGGAATGATCCTGGCCTAATTGCTGTGGCTTAAACTCCTGAATTTAGGCTACATGTCTGAGATCACAGTCTGTGAAAAACTGACAGGCTTATTATTCATTTTCATTTTAGTTTTCTTTGCATTTTTCTCTTTTCTCATTTCCCATTAGTTTGACAAGATTTTGGCTACAAAGCTGGGGGTGTAGCTCAGTGGTAGAGCATTTGCCAGCATGTGTGAGGCCCTGAGTTCCATCCCTTGCACACTGTTCACACATGCACACGCACACACCCCCATGCATGTAAGAGAAAACTGTTCCTTCCTGTTGGCCAAGACCTAACTTTTTTTTCTTTTGCAAAAAGGCAACAAAAGAGGGGATAACATTACTGAAAGGTTAGACAGTATTTTTTTTTTTTAAATTCAAATAAGAAGCTGCACATGGGCAGACCCATAATGCTGGTCCACTCCCTCCGTGGAGAGTTTCCCCAGGCCAGAGTGAGATAGTTCCCTCCCACTTGGCCTGGCTTGTGCTATGTCCCTGAGGCCTGTAGGGGCAGCTTGATGTGGGCACCAGACCTGCCTGCTTTGTATGGGGCAGAGCCACAAATAAAGATCAACAACAATACTTTCCTCCCCTGCAGCAGCTGCCTGGATTGGCAAATGGCTGTTATGTTGGTGCTGGCAACTCCAGAAAGACAAAGTTTCCATACCTGGTAGTCTGGAAAGCAAAGGAAAAGAAAATATCATAATGGTGGACCTTGGAAAAACATGGAACCTGTACTAGAGAGCCTTAGTTTATGACCATAATCCCCAAGGTGATCCCCAGTGAGCCATGCCGTCTGCCTCCAGTCTGCACAGACACTCTATCACCAGCCTCCCTGGAGCCAGGAACCCTGCACTAGTTTTGGATATTGGTTACAATGTCCTCTTCTCTCTCCTTACCATACAAGGTGAGCAACAATATGGTGAATATTAAGAATCATTTAAGGGAATTGTTTCGAAACAGGGTCTTAATATATAGTTCAGGCTAGCCTTGAACTCACTATGTAGGCCAAGCTGGCTTTGAACTTGTGATGATCCTCCTGCCTCATCCTCCTAAGTGGTGGGATTACAGGTATGCAGTCCCATGCCCAAATTAAAAAAAAAAAAACTTAAAAAAAGAAAAAAACCCTCACTATTGTAAAAAACACAGCCAAGAATGATAGGCTAAGTATAATGGAAGCAAGGAAAGTATTTTGAAGGGGTTAAATGGCAACGCACCTTTTACTGTAAAAATGTTTTTAGTTTAAAAATGTGCTGTATCTTTTGGTCATACTGCACTGATCACTGTTTATAGCGATTTCTGTAAGAAAAGCATTACAGCATGTCCTTATCTGGCTTATTCACCAGATCTGGAAGCCTGTGACTTCTGGCTCTTCCCCAAAGCCAAATCTCCCCACAATAAACAAAATCATTATGTACTGCAAACAGGTACTCATCAAAATAAAATATAAACATTACCACGAAGAACAGATGGTTTGAACCTGGTCAGCACACTGGGGCAGACACCACAGCACAACTAAAGATGCTCATGAAAGAGGACCTCCTGGGCTGCTTTAGAATGTGACAAGAGTCATGGGATAGGTGTGTTCGAAGCAAGGGGGAGTCACTGGAGGAGGCTTAATGACAATGTGTCTTTGCTGTAATAGTAAATTTTTAAAAAGTTTAAACATTACACATATATTTTGATCACAGCCTCTGAGCGCAGAGGTCGTGGTGGGCTTGGTGCTGCTGTCAGGCATCCAACAGAGTACACGGCTCACAGCAGGAGTGGCGAGCAGATGCTGCCCAGGGCTTCATGTTATTAAAGTCCTCCGAGATCACCGCTGGCTCTACCAGCTCACAGAAGCTGTAGGATGCAGCATGAACCAGGCCATGCGTGTGATTACGCAGCCTCTTGTGAACCTAAGGCTTGGGGAAGGTACACCAGGTCCCCGGCCCTGGGCCTCACCTCGCAGTCCCCCGCTGACATCCCCGTAGCTGTTGTACTGAGCAAAGTCTGTGGAAACCGGCTGAAATGAGGAAAAGCACATTATCACCAACTCTTCCCAGCCATCGCTTTGGGTCAGCTGACAATGAGAAACGGACTTGACACAAATGCTAAAAATCCTTCCTAGTCTAAATCCCTAGATCTTCATTTTTTTTCTGTTTTTCTATAACTATGAACTTTGTCTTTTGTAGTACATTAACTGTCCCTTCCACAGGCTTTTGGGAAGCGACTATCTCTTGTTCATAAATAAAAATTCATTTCCTATGAGTTGCACACTTACATTTGTTCTATACCTCGGTAAGAAGACAATTGTAATAAACTTCATTTTTAAACAGGGACAATGAATCAAATAATTATTTTTTTGCTTCACTGTGCAAATATTTGTCATAGTATTCCTGAATCTAGTCTCCTGTTAAGCCTGCATAGGTCATTCATTTATTTAAAGCTAGTAAAGAAATATTTTACTTTGGCTGTAACTCAGGGTGATTTACCAGGTGATTAGGGCGACCAACATTTTCATTCTATGCCCACCTGAGATCGAGAGTCCTACACACTTAGACAGTAAGGTGGGTGCTCCAAGCAGGACTGAGGAGGAGTAATACAGAAACAACCAACAGAAGAGAAACCTTACCCGGTGAAGTCCATTTCTTCCATAGCCAGGGAGAGAGGAGGTTTTCGATGACGGAGCATGTGAAACTGAATGAAAAGCAGGTTTTTTAAAAAAGAGCAACGGTCAGGAAACTACAAGTGCAATTCTTTCATGAAACTGGAAGCATATCTGCTTCCTTTGCAGAAGAGATTTAGCAAAAACACTTTAAATCACATCGGTCTCAACTTTTCACACATGCTGCCATCGTATTTGAGCAGTATGGGGAATGGTACCTAACGGTGATTTTGCTGAGGAGGGACAGGGTTAGAAGGACACACAGCATGGCTGTGACTGTGCCACTGTCCTTCCTACAATGCCAACATGTACCTAAGTATCTCTTAGTATTCTCATATGAACCCTAATAATATTATCATTAGTAGTATTTGCATTTGGTTGGATGCTTCACTGAACTCCTGTTTCTTCTTCTGCAGAATGCAGATCACTAAATTCGAAACAGCTGGACAAGGGTTTGAAGGCAGGCACATGTGAACGCATGAGCCTCATGCCCAATGTGGCATGGCAGCAAGTGATAGGCCTGGATGTCACTATGGAAGTTGTCGCCACCGTGGGGTCCTGGGAGGCCTGGGCCAGGGCATCCCGTGTCAGGGGCATGGAAGCCTGATAGGTTGTTGCACTGAGCAGACCTGAGCTTGAATTCTGGTTCTGCCACTAAGCACCTCAGCATCTCAGTCTTTTTGAAGCGTTCATTTCTTCATCTACATGGGAACACAGAACAGTCTCTCAGAATCAGGAGCTCTAGAGATTAGTGAACCTCCCGAAGTGGCCCTGCTTCTTGTGTCACTGGTCAGGCGGGCTCTACACTTGTGCAAGGCAGGGCTTACCGCTCACCTGAGTGGAGGGGAGAGTCGTAGCGGCTGGCTGACAGGGAAGCTCTTTCTCGGCTTTCCCTCTCCATCTCTTCCTTCAGGATCAACTGCCCCAGGCCTGAGTTAAGCTAGTCATAAAAAAAAAAAAGGAAAAACAAACAAGTGAACGAACAAACAAGCAAACAAAACAAAAAGGAAAGAAAAGAAGAAAAATGAAAGCAAAGCCTGCAATCACTTTCACACGACAGGTTTCTTATGTTTTCTTACAGGAAGTTTGTGACCCTGAGAGCCAGAAGGGAGGTTGGCCGGAGTGTAGTGGTTCCTCCAGAAGCAGGTCAGGGCCTGGATCCTGAGCCCCTCTTAGCTTTGCCCTGTCAGAGCTCCGTCTCCCTAAGCCAGGCTCCACATCAGAGGCACCTTGCCTTTCTGTTCCCTCCCCAGAGACCTCGGAGGGTGTGTGTGAGTGTGTACGGATTGTTAATGTGAGAAGCGGAGTTTGGGAATGGCATCAAATCACACTGATTTGTTTAAAAACAAAGCAAAACAACAACAATAAGGAATCTATGCTCCTTGAATGTATCTTACAAAATCCAGAAAAAGAAGAACAAACCCATAATCTACCACTGAGAGATAACACTATTTGCATTCTGACTCATATCCATCTAATTTCGTATACAGACCTGGCGTGGTACTTTGTATCCTTTCTTCCCACATAACTAATGCCATGTGCATTTCTAATCTCTGGAAAGCATCCATTCAGGGGGCTCATCAGCCCTTATCGACAGGAAGAATTCCCAAATGGTTCTCTTTCTGGGATGCTACGGCCCCTTGCCAAAGGCAGGAGGGTAGGTTGGGGATATCTTGGTAACAGTCCCCTCACCTCCTTTGCTTATGGTCCACACGTGCATGCAAAACTCTCTGAATCCCAGAGAAAGACTCAGAAAAATGCACCATCCCAAGGGAATTCCTCCAGCAGGTCCTGCACACCCCCGTGGGACCTCACATCACTCTACTCGGCACATGCACCCTACACACTCCCTCTCTCCTTGCCAGGTTCCTGCAGTCTCCAGCCTCAATGCCATCTCCTCTAAAGCCACTGCATATTCTTTCTTAGTCTCCTAAGTGAATGCCTGTCATGTCTCGCCTGCCAGACGACAAGCTCCTTGAGGTCTGGGACCACCTCCTTCTCATCCTGGGGGCTTCCATGCATCTTATGGAGCCAGAACTGAAGACAGCATGCAAGGTAGTTTAAGGACAAACCTTCATCAATTGTTCTTCTTGAAGCTGCCGGCGTCTCAGAAGTTCCTCCTCATCTTCCTCTCTGCCACTAGATCTGCGTCTCGTGTCAGTTCCTAATTCCACAGCAAAGACAGCTTCACAAGTGAGGTCACACCGAGGGAATCCTAACAGACTAGTCTGCTTGTGTACATCTGTTGGACTGCCAAGGTCAGCAGAGGGCTTCCGCACATTGAAGGGAAGTATTTAAGGAGAATCCCCCACTCTCTAAATCATCCTCAAGGCTGGTTTCTCATGAAAATGGGCCCCTTTGTCAAGCTATGTAGTTGACTGTGTATGCAAGGAACATGTGAATTTGCTTCTCTCAACAAGTGGCTGCTCAATTACAATTGTGAAAATCATCAGTAACCACTGGTCACAGCTCATCCTGCTAAATGGGGGCAGAGGGAGCATCTCCAGCCATTACTGGATGTCCCGGAGGTCAATTTTTCAAATACACCATGATCCAACTTTGTCTACATACCAACAAATCAGTAAAATAGTCACTCTCTATTTGGCCAGTTTTAGAATCTTGCAGTTTCCTCATTTTCTGAATATTTAAACCTTTTATGAGAATATCACTTGGCCTATTTTTAGTGAACTCATTAAAAATTCCCCATTGATTAAATTTCTTTCAAAGGATGGGCCTCTAGTTTTTCTTTTTTCATACTCTGAAAATTGTTCAAAGGAGTTTTATATAAAGTGTTAATACAACTGACAGTTACTTTGGAACACTGTACCAAGTTCATATAATTTTCAAGCTTCCTAGGAAAAGGGAAACATGGAATGGAAAGGAGGAATCTGTATGCAGGGTTGGAAGATTACGATAATTTCTGTTTTTCCTAAATTACTTGGACTAATCTGGCTTTGGGAGGAAACAGGAAAGTTTGCTAATCTAATCAAAATAAACTTTAACTAATAGTCTTAGTTTCTATCATTTTAATTAATGGACCAGATATTTTCCTCAATTTGGAACCCAGAGAAACTTTAATCTACTTAATGATGGTAAATCTAACAATAAAAATTTAATTTTCCCCTCCCTTGATGATGATGTCTTCCTCCAAAGCTTAGCTGCTTTAATGAGCAACACAATTGAACTAAGAAACTCAGGAAGCCTCACATGCTTCCTGAAGGGTACAGATTGGCAGATTTTTAGTTCTTAAAATTATAAATGTGAATGTGAATTTTCTTTCTTTAGTTTGCACAAAAAATTAATAGATTCAAGTTTGCATCAACATGATTATGGAGTATTTTGGAATACTGAGTAAATTGTCCTTCAACTATTTCTACAAATATTGCTTTAAAATCTACTTATATTGCTCATAAAAGTGATTCCAAGAATAATGTGATTAAACAAAACAGCCTGATTCATACGATCAGAAAATTTTGGAAAATTGAAGGCCTTTTAGGTATCAAAAGAAATGTGAAAATATTTTTCTTTAAATGCTAACTTGCTAAATTTTCAGTACAGTGTTAGCCTCTGTGTTTAATACTATCTTTTTAGGCTGACTGATTTCACTACTGACAAACCAGTAAAGACAGACACAGCTGGAGAGCACAAAGCGAAGAATGAAACAGCTTCACTGTGACACTTCATCACACGATTCATGGAAATGATAGATGTCAGATCACATAACTTCACACGAGGAATATTTCATTATATCTACTACTCACAATAGTCCTTCTTAGTAATGGAGACTTTTGCAAGGAAATGAGAGTGCGTCAGTGTTAATACTGCTTGTTGGGAGAACTGTGACTACTGCCCAGATACAGTGTAAAACAAATCTAACTGAAACAAGTTACACTCCAATGGACACTTGGTAAATTCAGCCACTACACTGTTTAGAATAATGTTCTTGCCACAAGGCTTTGGCTCAGCTGTGTTCAAAAAAGTTACTGATTTTCCTGTGATAACTCCTCCAAGAGTCCAGCATACAGTCAGTTTTAGACCAGTTCTAAATCTTGGTGAATTTGATTAGAGTCAGGCTCTGGTAGATGTGTTTTTGTAATTTGGAAGCATTTTACACACACACACACACACACACACACACACGCCAATACCACATTAGCTGTTTTCACTATCCTACCTCTTGGCCATCTGTTCTTACGAGTCATTACAATAGGGCACATTTTCTCACCTGTTTCTAAGCATTTCATTTCGAGCTGACCTAGCCCTCGCGTTCGACTTTGCTGTATCAGGTGCGTACCTACGGCGGCCAGTGAGGGGGGACCAGGCCAGTGGTCTGTTTCAATCTTTGGTATCTCGCTGGGGTCTGGCGCCTGGGCTGCTGGGAACTTGGAAAACTTGATGATGTCTTCTGAGGACTTGCTCTGTGCTGCCGAGGCAGCTGCATCTAGGTGGGAACCAGGGCTGCTTAGCTACCGGCCTGCGAGGCAGTGGAGGTACCAACCCCACAGACACACTTTTCTCATTCTCTGGCAAAAGCTACAGCTGCACACAGCTCTGGTGATCACCATGAACCGCTGTCCAGCTGCTTCTTGATGACACTTCAACTCATTTTCCTTATTTTAGGTCAGAAGTGAAGCCTCATTCTACATCTGAAAAAACTTGTTCTAAAGTTCCACATGTCTACTTAAATCTACACGAATGAAATTAAACAAAACCAAAAACTGATTAACCCAGAATTCAATTCCTAGGTTGCACTGCCTGTATTTCAAGTGCTCAGTAGTCACATGTGGTCAGTGGCTACTGTTCTGACAGCACAGATATAGCTCATTTCCACAATCATAGGAAGGTCCATTCCTAAGTATTCTCTAAGATGCACTTGGAATTAGAAAATTTGAATAATTAAACATTTGAATTAAAAATTAGAAATTAAAAAGTTAATTAAAATGTCATACAATGCATACAATGTCACTGCACTGTGGTTATTAATCTTTTAGAGAGGTGGTGGGCTTTGATTCTTTGGGCCAGAAGCCATGAATAAATTAGTCCAGTTCATTTTAATCCTTATACACACCTTCATCTGTGTATAAGCCCTGGTGTGCTTGCAGGAGTTCAGCATTGCAATTTAGCACTGTCTGTTTTTTACCACCCTCATTCACTGCTTTGTTCCAGGGTCTGTGTATTCAAGTAAGGCAACCAAAAAATATTCAAAATACTAAAAGCCAAACTAGAAAGAATATTAGTTCTCAAAGTTCTTAATGGTTATTCTTAAAGGAGGCATCACTGGTCTAGAGCTCTAAATAATTAGAGTTGGAGCAAAACAAACAAGATTACCCTCTGATTCTGGCTAATTTTACAAACTGGTTTGGGATGCTACTAATATTTAAGTTCCTTAATAATGCTTTCATTTTTGTTTTCTTTCTGGGCTTTTATTTTAAAATCTGGAAATCATCTTTTGACTCTTCCGTTCCAATTTTTCGATTTTCTAGTAACCTTCTGGGTCTCGATTTGCTTAAATGACTTGATCAGGGAGACCCAGTGATAGGGGAAAAATCTTGGTCAGGCAAGGAGTGTTTCTCACAAGGAAAACAATCTGTAAGAACTGCTGATAGTAACCCCCACCCCCCAACGATGGACAAATGATGTTGACATAGGAAAGACTAAAATCTGAATTACGAATCAGTGATTTAATGTAAATTTAGCATTTCTCAAATGCGTAAAGGCAGATAACCAGTTTGAGGCATGACGTCTATTTGGTGTGACAGGCAATCCTGCATTTGTTACAGAGTGCTGCTTTGGCTGAGTTACTCGTAATTAATTACAACAACTGAAACACTTCAAAGCAAATATCCTGGAGAGAAGCCAACTAATTCCTCCCAAGCAAAGTGTAACATTACCCAATATCCTTAAATCTTAATTATTTTATTATTTTTGTTCAGAGTAATAGGCCTATTTTAGTATTTTTTAAAAATCTCAATCAAACTCTGAGAATCTTACTCATAAACAAAAAAGCATGACTTCAAGCAGTACTTACGGATTAGAATTGGTGAAGTCAGTAGTTAAACATTCACATGTTAATGAGTGTGTGGGAAGACATTAAACCATAAAAAACAAAAACAAAAGCAATGTTAAACTTAAAAATGCAAGCAGGTGATGTAAAACTTTGAAAAATAACGAAAAACAAACAAACAAAAAAAACACATGGCTTGAGAATCATTACAATACATACTTTTTCATTTTCTCCCTACATTTTCCCCTAACATTTTTTTGGTGTGTTATTTCCAACTTAATACACTTTTCACAGCATCCTAAGTATTAATGATTTGTTAATATCAATGAGATTCTAAAAGCAGCCTTCAAATTTCCAGGCACAATCTGTGAGAAAACTGAAGCCCAGAGGAATTATGTCCCCACAACCTAGCTGTAGAGGGGGAATCTGGGTGAGCACCTGTCTTATCTCCTGCCCTACCCACTGCACAATGCAGACCTCAGCACGCCTTATAAGAAGCAGGGAGTAGAATAACTAAACCCCTGTAGCCTTGGTCAAACTATTTTTCCTAGGTGGCTCACTTTCACTACTTTAGTCAAGCTAATTGCAAACTCAGCACATTTTAGGGGTTGGTTAAATTATCTGATGGCAAAAAAAAAGTCGTGTTAGGATGCTGGTGGGCTGTTGGCTGACCAATACTTCCCCTTCTCTATATATGGAATTATACATGGTTTGATGGGCTCAGAAATAGGCTGGAAACTTCCAGCTGAGCTAAGTGTTCTCCATCCAGGAAGGTTAATATTCGGGTCTTATTGAACCATAAAGGTAACACATATTGGATGCTTCAGTTTGAGTCTCAAAAGCAGTAGTAGATAAGCTTTTAGAAGACAGCAAAGAAGATTCCAGGTGATTGCTACTTAAAAGTTATGCACAGGAAAGTGAGTTTTACCATGCTGTTTGTAGATGGGTGGTTTTCGGTAAATGTTGATCCCTTGATCTGTGGAAATGAAAAGCAAAGGTATGTAATTATGGGAACCAGTTCTGTGATGAAAAACAACCAACCAACCAACCAACCAAAGCACAAAACAAGCAGAAAACTCTTGGACAAAAATAACCCAAAAGACTAACTTTTGTATTACAAAGATTGAGTTCATTGGAAGAAGAGATTACAGAAATGAGTGAGTTACTGTAGACATGTGACATGGAAGTCTTTGTAATACGTCTTAGCATATAGAGAGATGTAACTTATTTATGAGCCATTTATTTCAAACACACACTTCTCTCAAAGTGGGATTAAAACAGAAAAAAATGCAAGCAGTGGAGCCACTCAAATGATAAGGAAGACATAACCAGTTTGGAGAAAAATCCTCAAACTGCTACTGTCTAGAAATTGAGCTTCCAGTACATACCAGTGACTCAATTTACCTTTTCAGTTAATGAGAACAGTGGAAAGCAATGTAGAGAAATTAAAAACTATTTTAAAAATCATAGAAATATCTTTTATGTGCAAGGCTAACCCAGTGTGCTGATGGTATGTCCAAATAGAACCCTCATTTGTATAAACAAAATAAGGGTTGATTTTTTTTTAAAGGAGGAAAAAAAAAAGAAAAGTGATGCTAAATACTGTTCTTGTATTTACAGAGTACACACTGGGTCACGCTACCATTTCACTTGAATTGCAGATATTCAAGGAAATTCAAGAGGTCTCTGACTTGGTGGAGGCATTCTTCACATGAAAAATCCCAAATGTAGAATGATCACTTTAAGATTCAATGAAACTTTTTAGAAAGGCAGTCCTAGCTTAGTGATACCAGTCTCATGAAATTTTCCTCTGTTTTATTAAGTTTGCACTGCAAAAGGAAAAAAAAAAACCGCACAGATTCGAAATATGTATACTTACATTAACGTGGTGGGTAATTTATTAAACCACTTTCAACAGGCAAAAGAAGCAAAATTGTATTTCTTATGGAAAAATAATATCATGACTCCTGATCACTGATCCTACCCTTTCTAGTTGAGCCAACCGTAAACAGTAATATATTGATGTGTTCTGTTTTTTCCACTGACTGATGGCAAATTACTATTGATGCTGACAGCAAATGCTTGTGACTACTAAAGCAAAGCCTGCAGTGCCAACCCTAAATTGCAAGATATTTGTGTGGGCTGTGGAGGTGATTCATCAGCTGTGAACTGCAGAAAGACCCCCCCAGTGGACCCTCTGCTACACCTGTTTCAAAAGAAAAATTCATGAGAAAAAAAATGTCCACACTAGAGACAAATACAGAATGCAAATGTGCTAATACTGTGGTTAAATCTTTAGGATGAGAAGTACCTGAACTATCATAGCAATAGTTAACAATACTAAACCACAGAATGTCACCTTAGATGGTACTAAAATAGATTTAAAAATTTAACCAAAAAACAAAACACTGACCAAAAACAAACAAAAAAACTAAACCCCCAAAACACAAAAATAAAAACCCCCAAAACAAAAAAAACCTAAACCAAACAACCCAACACCTCTCTACCCCATCTCTTATCCTCTTCAAAAACACTGAGGACTCGGGATAAGGCTCAGTGGTAGGGCCTTTGCCTAGTATGCATGAAGCCCTGGGTTTGATCCCCACCACTGCAAAAACAAAACAATAACAAAAATCCAGAAACTTTCAACATGATCTTGGTACCTCACATGGAGAACTTGGTACCTCACATAGAGATCCTGCAATTTAGGATTTGTCAACTGTGTACATCCCCATTAATGAGCATGAGAAATGGAGACGAAACGAGGTTACAAGGCTACATTCTACACAGTGACAGGACACCAAGACAGACCGCGCCAGCTCCTACCTGGAACATGGAAATGTTTAGGGGCCTGAGCGTAAGTTGGAGTTAGAGGGCGGCTTTCGGGCCGGTAAGGGAGAGGGGAGTTCCGGCCGCTGGACGGCTCGTTGCCTCCAATAAGAATGGAGAAAACAAAATGAGAAGGGAGAGCAATAAAGAAAATCAAGCAAGCATAATCAAAATTCAACACAACAAATGGAAGGAGCTACATCCGAGAGGGCAAACAAAGGACACAAACTCGATTTATCAACTTGGCTTGCAAAGGTGCTATCAGGGTTAGTTTTCCAAAGGGGAGATTTGAGTCCACATGGACTGAGGTTCAAAGCAGCCAGCATCAGATGCGTCATTCCAATGGCATGCGGTTGAAGCCTGTGAGCTGGTGGCAAACGGGTTAGATGCAAGTCCCCTGGGAGGGATGGAGAGTCACTTGCTACTGAGTCAGGGTCAGTTGTCAATGATTAACCAATCTCCAAGCATGGAGAGGGGTGAGATGATTCGCAACACCCCTACCCTAAAAGGTGCAGGTGCTTCCAGGCAGAAGCTGGCTATTGGAATTGCATTTCTCTAAGGGTTAATCCGGGAGCTCCTGAGGTCCCCCAGTCCCTTCCCTTAAAAATACAAAGCACCTTCTTTGCAGCATAAGTTTCTGTTTTCCTTACTTTGAAATACACAAAATAACATCAGATTCCCTTCTGTCAGGTACTTGGAGACCACTTACAGCTTTCTCCACCCTCTCCTCTGAGACTGCTGCGCTACCAGAGCTATTGATTTTATTACCAATGAATCAGCTGAACACACATTCTGGCTGGGCACTGGCTACTGTCAAAGACAAAATAAGTGAGTGAAACATAATCCCCATCCTTCAAAGCCTCAGGATCTACCTACTGAGGCAGACGGGAGATACACACACATGACCCATGTGAATAATTACTCAAAGGTACAAGAAAAATGCTAGGACATGAGACGCAGGGAGGAAAGCTTCCTGGGCCTGGCACCAAAGAGGCAGCTCCTCCAGGGGCTAGGACAGCCCACATTCAGGAAGGCAGGAACACTGTGAGCAAGCATAGTGTGGCAGGCTCAGGACTGGCCACTGTGGCTGGACAGAACTGCATTCTTGGAGGAGAAAGTAAGGGTGCAGCTACAGAAGCCTCCAGAGCTCCAGGGCCACCATCACCCCTCATAACCTAGCAGGGAACTGCAGGGGTGAACAGAAGTTTCTGCCAACTGGAAAGAGATCAGGTACTGCTCTAATCTGTCCTTCTACCACACATCTGGGCAAATATCCTGCCCCAAGAATACATCAGAAGATGTGGGACTATTAAAAATTAAAGAGTTTTAATGATAATTACTTTTAAATTGTGACAGTCCTTTACATATCCTGAGACATGTCTTCTCAGACATGATTTGTATGTTTTTCCATTCTGTAGGTTTTCTTTTCACTTTCTTGATATTAACCCCTAAAGTGCAAAAGTTTCCCATTTTAATAAAGTCCAATTTATTTATCTATTAATGCTAATGATTTTAAATAAATGATAGATCATTAGCAGACAGAGCTCTAGATAATTTCAAATCACATTTTCCTTTGACCAGAAAAGTATGAAAGAGTTGCTAGAGTTCTAAAATGTGATGAATAGCTGGGTATAGTAATTGGAATATTTGGGAGGCTGAGGCAGGAAGAATACTGTGAATTCAAGGCTAGCCTGAGCTAAAAAGTCATTTCAAGACTAGCCTGACCTATATAGTGAGATATTATCTCAAAAAAAATATTGAGTAGTTTTATTTTCTCAATATGTACATGTTTAGGTAACTAAGAGACCAGATCTGTACCAAATGATCAATATTACATTGCAAACATGAGATGCGAACTTGTTATTAGCTCAAATGTAGATTCTAGGTTCTTGGCGGTATAAACTTCTGGCTCTTCTCAAGACTTGTTAGCATCCAGCTCCCAGCACTGGCATAATGTTGACCTGATCCATTAAGCCAAATATTAGCTTCCAAAAATTATGAAGCATCCCAGACTACTCATTTATTAGCACGCTTCACTGACAGCTGGGTGTGGTGACTACAAACAACTCCGGCACTGCAGATGCTGAAGTAGAAGGATGGATTCAAGTCCAGCCTGGCAAACTCAGGACTTAGCAAGACCTTGCTTCAAAGTGAAAAATTAATGAGCTGGGGTTGTGTTGAGGCTATAGCTCAGTGTAAAAGCAAAAACTGCTAATTTATGCAAAGGTGATCTCATTTAATCTTACTTTCCCAAAGCGCAGGAAGTAGCTTACATTTCAAAAAAAGGGCACAAAAAAACTGGGTAGAGGTAAGCACAAGCAGGAAGGTTACGCCTTGCACTGGGAAGGAGATGTTGTGTTAAACCCACGGTGAAATTAGAACAGGGTCTGCTTTCATCTCCCCAGCACTCAGCCTATTGCTGGGCCTAAATAAGTGCTTAATAGATGTGAACCAATAACTGAAAGAGGCCAACTAATTCCATAGGTGCTTATGGCCTAACTGCTGAAGGATTAATTATCATCCCTCTCCAATCTCTTAATTAAAATGAGCCAGATAGAGCAATGAGATCACAGCAGCAACCCCCTTTACAGCTTTCTTGTTCTAGTTCATCCTCAGTAGTTCACTTCAGAAGAATCCTTTAATCCTATGAACATTAGAAAATTATTAACAATAACTCCTAATTGAAAGGCAGAATACTTCTTGGAGCTTTTCTCAGAAGGCAGCACAGAAAACCTCCCCTTTCTTGCTTTATTTTTACTGGTCTTTTGAAGATGCTTTCTGTGTGTCCTGGCTGCTGGCCACTATTTCCTCTGAATCACACTGCTTCTGGCCCTTAATCCTTCACCTCTAACCGTTGTGACCTTATAACTGATCAGATGAAACTCCACTGAACCTGTTTTGCTAATCATTAACTGCAAAAATCATGCATATAAAAAAATATCTGTATATGTAGGAGTTGTATCTGTAAAGGTTGAAGGTTGTCAGGATTAGACGTTTGTCTGAGTATTAAAATATTTCTGTCAATCCGACTCTGCTGCAGGTGGCAGCAGAGACTCATCCTTTTCCAGGTAAGTTGTGGACATATTTATGTGCGTAAATATGTGTACATGTACACACAGTCTCTGGAAAGCCTCCTGGAGGAGCCGCCGGAATTCCCAACACATGAACTCTGGCCGAATGTTTCCACAAACTGGGTGTTGCTCTTTTTTTCTAACATAAACATCCTATATTTAAATGATATAACGTTTAACTCCACCCTGGCAGACAATTTTGAGCTTTAGCTCCCTACCTGGGCAAACTAAAGTATGAAGCATCAGATGAAATGTATTTGAAAACTATCAGTATCATCATCATCATCGCCACGGCTACTCATTAGCCTGGAATAAGATACTTCTAAAAAAAATACATACTAATATGTGCATAAATGTGTATATGCACACACATATATCACATGATAGTGCATATATCACACTTACAGTTGTTTTGTCCCTTAAATTGGTCCTTGGGTTGGGTCATTCTAAAATTTTAGTGACCTTAGCTACTGTAATAACAAATTAATCTGATATTTATATTTCTTGGCCTTAAGTTTTAGCTTCTTCCCCATTACCCTAATTATTTTAGTTATTTTAGTACTTGAGAGATCAATCATTTACTGAGTTCTCACTGTAACTAATGAATCCAAATGCTTTCCTCAATTTCATTCTTCTTGGTACCACAAGAGCCTGAATAGAGTTGGAGGTACGTGTTTCCGTGGCTGAAACTGCTACAGCAGTGTCTGGCTTTCAGGACTATATACTTATATTCCAAAAATATAAATGTGCATTTGCAGGGGGCCTTAATGTTGGCAGGATCTAGAATATTTTGTGACAGAGTTTAAAATTACTGGGATTTCAGCAATCAGAGAGTCTAAAACTCCAAAAAAAAAAAGAGGCTTAAAAATTATTTACTGAATTTGTGTTTGTATCATAGTAACTCATATCTATGGCAAAACAGCAACCATTCCTTTCAATTTAGGTCGTCTTCCATTCACAAATCAAATTTATACTTCCAGGACACGGGATGCAACATGTACCAGCATTTCAAAGAGGAAGGAAGAGGAGCTCATCAAATGTTGCACAAACATAGTTCAAAACAAAGTGAACATAGTTTTTGCAAATCTTTTGGCATAAGTTGTCCCAAAGCCCAACAATGACACACGATAAAGATCAAGGCTGCAAGGAAGGTTAGAGAAATAAAAACACGAACCTTAAAACCAGATGGGTACCACAGGAAATGAATGGGGAAGCCAGTGAGGCAGAGAGATGGCCTATGACGTGCATCTTAGCTTTGCACCATGCAGGCTCCTCTGCTCAGTGAACCCCAGGGGGCTGGGCCACATGCATAAGAAACAAGGACCAGGAAGTGTACTTGGATCACAGAGGCTGGGCTTCCTGCTGCCAGGGTGGCAAGGGCCCTGCTGTTTCTCATCACCTGAGCTGGTTCCTAAGATTGTTATCCTACTGGGACTCAAGATCCCCAGCTCACATCCATTTACACAAATAACTGCCCTATGATCACCAGTCAAGCTCCAAGGTACAAAGTAAATGTGCAAATCAGGGTCACAGAAGAACCTAGGTGCTGATGCCCCACTTGAAAGATCCCTTGTTTGTATGTCTCAAAGGGCTGTAAATTTCCTCCATTTTGAAATTTCCGAGTGCTGGAGAGGTCTTCCTTGTAAACAGATAGGCTTTTCAAAATAACCAAGAGGCGATCCCTTGAACAAGCAGCGTTTATCCATTCAAACACACTAGGTTTCTAAAACAATAACTTTATACAAATTCTTTATGATATTTTTAGGTTAGCAAAAAATTCATTCAGTTAAAAAAAATACGTGTGCACTGTTATGTGCATAACACTTTTTAAAATGTATAGTAGAATATTTTATAAGAACAAAATATAGGCACATATCCAGTTAAAAAGAAAATGAGAGGGAGATTATTGGTTATTTTTGAAAGTGTACGTTAAGGATCATTTTAATTCCTTTTGCCCAAGTGCTTTTTGTAATTTCAACTCACAATATTTGCATCAAAACTTCACAATCAGAGAAAACAGAAAACAATGTATATCTACATTTTAAACAATATACCATGGCATGCAGAGGTACTATAATTTCTATAACCATTTGATATTTCTGTTATAAGATAAAAAAACTGATTCTGTAATTTAAATGAATAGGTCTTTGGGGGTACTAGCATTAGTAAAAATGCAATTTCCTGGTTAAAAATAAATGTAAAATAAAAGATTGTTTTAAAAATTGTATTTTATGGCCAAGTGCCTTTGGTACTCACAGGACTCTGTAAGACTGAGACAGGAATATTCACAAGTTTGAGCTTAGCCATTTTGACCAACTGGTGATCACAATTAAGAGACACCCTATTTCTAATAAATAAATAAATAAGGTTGAAAATTCGGTTCAGCATATAGGCCCTGGGTTCACTCCTCAGGCCGCCTAAGGTGAACAAGCACTGCTGGGAATGAGAAGGACTGGGGATTAGCCCAGGGGCTGCCTCTTACTAGCGGAGAGCCTGTGGCCAGTTATAAACTGGGAACTCTGCTCTTCTGTCTTTCTGCTGGGCCTGTTTCCCAGGGGTGCCATGAAAAGCAAATGGAAAGATGGGATCAAAACTGCTTCAAGAGCCTCATGCTGACCATGCACCAGGGCTCTTCAACCACTTAATGATCTAGGACCAGGCCTCTCCCGTCCTGTCATAGACAATGCAAGCAATACTCAAAAGGGTAACAGCGCTAGGTCACACAGCCAGCAAGTGACAGAGACAGTATTTAAGTCCAAGATGCCAGTGCCCACAGGCTGTTTCTTCTGTGGCGATTCACAGATGGGCAAAGTATTTTAATCACTAACATTTTGTGTAAACTTTATAAAACTTTATAGGATCCATTATGTGTTTTCATTCTGCATTCTGAAAGATGAAACATAAAAACTAAATGAGAAAACTTACATCCTAAGGATCAAAAATGCATTTTTCTCTTGAATGTTAGCAATAACTACACTGGATTTGGCCAAGGGCTTTTATGTTAAATTGTATTAAGAATATACACTGACTTTTATTCAATAATTTCTTCCTTCTTTCTTTGGTACTGGGGACCAAACTCATGACCTTGTGCTCACCAGGGAAGTGCTTATGCCACTGAGCTAAATCCTCAGCCCCTATAATTTCTTTAAGACTTCATAAGCATTTTCAAAAGTATCATCTCTACATTTACATGATAAAAAAATTCTCCCAATATACTAATTAGCAACTAAGTTTTAAATCCTCTGCCAAGAATTTTAGAAAGCGCTGTGCTTACCAAAAACATTTGCTAATGGCAAATGGTGTGAGTCTTCAATGAGCACATTGGCAATATTATTTTTGAAGCACAGAAAATGCTGAAATAGCACATTTGTAAAGTAACTGCATACTGAAAAGCTCAGTACATCTACACTGTAGCATTTAGTTGCTCAAAAATCCAAGTGAGCTAAAAGAAAACCACCTGGGTAGACTGAGGGTGAAAGTTCAGAAACTAGAGCAACATTCTGGCTACTTCATAGATGCATCAAGTGATGGGAGCATTTGCGCAGCTCTTAAGATTGCGCTTTGATTCACAGTCTGTGCTTGCCTCCCCGTGCTAATTCTGTTGATTAATATAGCTCAAATTAAAACTAAGAAACAAGTGTACATCCCTCTGGGAGCTCATCCTCAATTTAAATTATGGCCTCTCCATAGCTTCTTGGCTTCCCCACATGCGGAGAGAACTGGTTCAGAAGCTTATAAGCAGCAATGCAGAAAACTACGGAAATGTCACAAAGGGAAGGGGGAAGAAATGTGAGGCAGGAACAGAAAACAGAAGGCAAAGCCTCTCTTCTCCATCAGATGGAAATCAGGACAAATCAAAAGCAAAGTGCTCTGAGAATTGGCTCAAAGAGAGAAACTGAAGTTAGGCTGTCACAGATCATTTATATGCTGCCCAAACACGTTACTACAGTAGCATGGCTTATTACCACTAGGCTGGCACTTGGACATTCATGACAAATACCACTGTGCTTAGCTGAGACATATTCCATATTAAACCCAGAAAACACACCAAGGATATATTTTGCTTTTGATACAAAAAAATAATAATAATAATCCATACTTTTTTCCTAAGTGGTAGATGATAAATCTTACAGTCAAATATACTTCCTGTTTCTTCATCGAGAGCCCTTAGAAATGACACATCCTTCAGAATGCAAGACATGGTGCCAGTTCTAAGGCCATCGTGGGTTAAGTCATGACGCAAGCTGGCATGCTGATGGGTCAGAAGCTCGGCAGCAGTAACTCTTGGAGATACACCTTATTAGCCTTGGCAGGGCGCTAATAAATCTCCACTACACGTGTGCCTGCCCAGGCCTGCCTCCTTACCTTTCACATGGGGGAGGAAGTGGTGTCTGAAGGGCGGGTTGGGGCGGGAGTCGCCGTGGGCAGAGCTAAAGCTGCTGGTGCGCAGGTGAGACAACCTCTGCGCACCAGGAGACAAAAGCTCTGTGCCAAGGATCGGGCAGGGCGAGGGGAAACAGAAAAGAACAGAAATTAACACAGGAGCAGGGAAAGTGGCATTGTTTCTAGGGGGGGAAATAAAGAGCGGTAATCAGGAATCTGAAAAAGGAGGAAGGAAAAAGGGTTACAAACGCACCTGCGGACAGTGAGGCAACGCGGGGAGAATCTGCAGATAGATCAGGGGACAGAGTCCCGCTGAGAATAAATAAATGGCTGTGGTGAGGAGGAATGGCCCTCGGGACATTCTCTGGTAAGACAACATATCATGCACGTAGCCTCAACGAAAGCTGTTTTTTGAAAAAGCACGAACAAAACAGAACCCTCTGATACACATACAGAAATGACAAGCATTTCAAGAAACTTGCAAAGAACTACCTATAGGGAAGGGTCAGTTTTTTTTTTTTTTAACTGCACAACTATTCCTTTGGGAATGATTTTATTCCATTTATATAGAGGAAAAACCTGTTTGCATTCCTCAAGGGACAAAGCCACCTACAGTCCCGACAGCTGTGCATGGAAATGCTGGGGATGGCAAACGCAGCATCTCACAGGGAAGGATGGACCAGTACAGTGCGACTCAGACCCAGAGGATGGAAAGCATCGTCTGGTATCTGAAATTTGGTGGTCAACACTTTGGGGTGTTGCACATGGGTCACAAGGAGGATGTAAGTTTCCTGATGGACGGGTAGGCCTCAAAAATTACTGTAAAACAACACCTAGTGTCACGCATATACATAAGACCAATGAGAAAGCACAGTGCTGGCTTCAGAACCATGATCAGAAGGGATGGAAACTTCCTGTTGTTCGCTGAGGACAGGAGCGGTTAGAAGTGGTGTGGCTGGCTGGCCACTGCCTCTCTGTGCTGGGGTCTCAGTGATCTCAGCAGATGGACACACAGAGGTGGCAGTGGTGCAAGGAGTTCTATCACCTAGAGAGATGGTGGCTTAAACTGAACCCATGTCAGGGAATGAATAAAATCAGTAGAGCTGTGCATTAAAAGGAAGGAAAGTCCTGAAAATTTTCATTTAATAAAATCCAGTAGATACTAATTAATATGTACACATGTACACCTGGAGAAATCGATATATTATTGAAGGGTACAATCTTTTCCATCTTTTGTGTTAAATGCATGACTTTGAGAACATTGTAGCCTTTACATTGTTGATTTGTTATTTCTTGTACATTTTATTAAAAAGTTAACACTGAGTCAATTTGTTCTCATCAAGCTAGTTAGAAGCAAGAAGCTTAAAATGAAGTCTTCAGAGATGTGTATCATTACCGTGTTTGTTTACAGGTTAAAATCCTCCCTGTGACTCTGAAGAAAGCCTGGATCTGTGCCGGGATCTCTCCATTCATCTGCCACACACGCATGACCCCACTGAGGGACACAGGGGTGACATTCTCTACAGATAAAGGTCAACTAGTGTCTCCTAACTATGTGATATTCTCCATGGCAGCACATCCTTGGGGTTTTTATGTACTCCAAGTCTGATTCAAAATCCTAGGGCTGGAAGTTATCTCAAAAGTTACCCAGTACAACGCTGTGTCCTCACCGTGTCTGGATACAGGGATTATAAACACCTGGTCAACAAATGGCTGACATTAGATTTTAGCTGATACTGATCTGCCTAAAAAAGACATAAATTTTTTTCTTTTGGGAATCTTCATTTTAAGTCTCAGAGTGGAGCTGTTCATTGAAGGGCAAACAATCTCTTTTGTTTTTAAGTACTTCACTGTCTAAATGTAATAAATCAAAATGAAAATAGCTACAACAGGACTGATAGTTCAGGAAAAGCTATAACACATACTACAAGTGGATTCTGATTTTCATCTTGTTCTGGGAGCAGAGTAGAAATACTTAGCAATCAGATTTTTCAGTAGACTATCAGTGGGGGAGGAGGAGTCACACTGAGACACAGCTTTTTGTGTGGAGTGGATCCCAGGATCAGCGGCCCTTACCAGGTCTGTGGAAATGCTGGGGTGAGCGTGATGTAGTCGGAGTGTAGCTGTGGCGGCTGTACACAGGGGAGTTGATGGAGCCCTGGCTGGTGGACCGGTGGATCATCCGATCCCGAACATCCTGGTAGCTCTGGAGATAAAGTATGAGAAACTTTGAGCACAAAGCACGTCGGACCTGTAGTATCTCCCAGTGAGACTGTCCACAAACACTGCTGAGAATCAATCACGTCTAGTTTTTTTTTTCATTGGGAGATTTTTCATAAATATGTACACTTGCTGACATTCAGTGGCTAGTGCATTTTGGTTTCACAGTCCTTAGAAATAAAATCTTAAGATGAAAAATTATAAATTCCAATCCTTGCAGAGCTGTGGGAAAGGAGGTAATTCCAACGTGCACATTTATAGTGTGCTTCTTCAGCCTTATGGAGTATGTCCACCTACGTCAGGTTTGTACATCACTCTCTTCCTGATGTAGACTGATGAGAAACAGGCTCCACGCTAGTCAGAAGCCCATGCTAGGTGCATGGTAAGGACAGGTGGGGTTCTCTTTGAAACTGGGACCCTGATGCTACTCTTGCCCATTCCTGACCACCAACCCACAGCACCTAGATTACTGATCTGGTAACATTTTCATTTGATGCTCCTGGCCCCCAAGATGGTAGTTGATTTATGGCCAGTAATTCTACTTCTTACTTTGGGAAACACAGGCCAAAAAATAATTTAAAATGATCTTTAAAGAGAGTAATTTATTCCAAGACTTTTATAATACCAATATTCATAAAAGCAAAAATGAGTACTACATTTAACAAATTGGAGATTAAATTATGACACAACGTAATTCAGTGGGATTTAATGGTAGCACTAGTATATCATTTATGTCAACCCAGAAAAGGAGGCATTAGGTAATAGGCACAAAAAAAATCCAACAATATAAACCATCAAAATCAGAAGAACACAAAGAATGTTTCATATCTTAGGAATCAGTTGTCTTCTGAAGGTTCTACTAGCACAGTGAAAAAGATTTTGAAGGATTGCATAAATAATGACTAAATTAAAACCTCATTAACCATAGCTTTGTAAAGTCCAAAAGTAAGGAGTAAGAGAACTTTAGCTTTATCCTTAAACTGACTTAATAAATCAAATGATAACATCAAAACAATAAGTCTCCAAATGATGTACCTCATCCTTGCAACTGGTCAATAAGAGAAGTTAAAGCTTCCCAACTTCAGCTGTAAATTATTGTAGCTGTAATAGAAATTAGTGATTCATAGCACTCAGCTATAAACCATGAAAATACTACAGAATTTCTTCCTATTTTAAGTTACAGATAATCTCTAAATTAGCCTAGTTTTATAATGGAGTACCAAGAAAGCTGCTTGGTGTTAAGGTCAGACCACTACTTTTACACCATTCTAAGTTTAACGTCCATGAAAAAGTCTTGAATCAGGCATGGTGGGGTGTACCTCTAATTCTAGCATTCTGGGAGGCTGAGGCAGGAGGATCAAAAATTTGAGCTCGGTGGAGGCATTGTAGCTACTCAGTGATATCTTGTCTCCAAAAAAAAAAAATTTTTTTTTTTTTGGTTCCAGGAATCGAACTCAGGACTTCACATTTGCTAGCAGGCTCTGTGCTGCTGAGCTATATCCCTGGATGTCTCAAAATTAAAAAAACAAAAACAAAAATCCAGGGATGTAGTTCAACATGAAGGTCCAGACATTGAACCTCAGTGGTCCAGGGTTCAATCCTCAGTACCAAAAAAAAAAAAAAAAAAAAGGTGGGAGGTTCTGCTTATGGATTGCATTAGGACACCTGCTGACCATTTCAGATGAGCTAGTCTGACAGGGCTCAGATCAATCAGGTGCAGACAAGGGCAGACAGACAGCTCCACATCAGACAATGGCTTCGGTCTCCACAAACATTTTCCCCAGTGCTTCAGAGGCACAAGCTCAGATCACTGGGAGACCACATTTGCAGAAAGAAATGCACTACAGTCCTGTGGTCCTGTCTTACAGAAGTAATCCCACATGCACTGTAAGATCATAGTTTTTCTGCTTCATGGTGTGTTATATACTTTTTCAAAAATTCCAACCTAGGCAAAGTCCAAGCAACTCCCCAATTCCATAATTAGATGGTACTCACTTCTGCTGATGGAGTAGGAGACAAAGTCCTTGGAGACTGGAACAAAAGAGAGAATTCAAAGTCACAGTTTGTTCACTTTTCACTAGTTTGAATTAGAGTTGATCGTCAGACTCGGCTGGAAACATTATTCTGCATATCCGCCTCAGCACCTGCTTCCCATCCCTGTCCTGAGAGCCAGTGTATTTGACACAGTTCCTGGAGATTCTGGTGCACATTTCTGCCTAAGAACCATAGTTTTAGTTAATAACACTGTTAATAATATTGATAATTTAATAAATAGGTTGAGGTCTTAGGAGACCATGCCAGATAAATTGGAATTCCTTTCCCCTATATAATTAGACAATGTTCAGTTTACTGTTGTGGGTTTCAGCACCTACAAAGACATAAGATTCTGTAAATGTGGTTTTTAAACTATAAGCACAGTATGCTGGGACTGGGAGGATCCAACAAGAAGCCTAGCAGCCAGCCTTTCTGGTAAGCTGTGCAAGCCACGAGGTTTCCAGGAAGAGAAAAGTCAGCCTTCCTGTAAGCCCACCTGCGCGTGGGCTGAGAATCACCCCCCTCTCCCCCAGCAACCGGCTAGTGCAGAGGACAGGCTGAGTTGATAGCAATTACCATACATAAAACAAATAAACGCTTGTATTGTTTGGTTGATTTTGTAGGCCTGGGGCCAGAGGTCTGAGCATCTCTTGGGAGGACAACAGTATGCAATGTAGCAAATAGGGAGGACTGCCTTCTAACTTTTCTTTGAAATCCAATATTGTTCTCACTGTTTTGCTTTGTTCTGATTGTTTTTGCTTTATTCAATATTCTGTTCTGATTGGTTTTATTCTGTTTTGTTTCTGGATTGATTTTGCTATACCTGAAGGCATGGACAACTATTGTGAAGATAACAAGATATACTATGGTAGCTGTTGCTGTTTCCTAGTTTCCTGCTTTGAAGTTCTATACCAGTTTTGCTGATTTGTTTTGACTGGCTTTGTCCTGTTTTGTTTTGTTGGATTTTACCATCTTTAACATTTAAAAAAATTTAAGAAATTAAACTACAAGCACAGCAGTCACTGTAACATAGTTTGTATGGCAGGTGTGACGGCACGCACCCAGGGTCCCATCCTGCCTGCCTCAATTCCCCATACTGCCCAGCTTTCATCTCCCCAGGCACAGGCCACCTCGGGGCCATCAACAGGCCAGATCCTGTGTCACCTCTTGGCCTCTGCACTTGCTGTCTCTTCTGCAGCCCATTCCTTCACTTAGACACCACGTCAGCATGCTGTCTTCTTACTTTATTTTTTCACCCGAGTACTACCTCCCTACAGAATTCTACTATATCTGAATACTTACTGTCTCCTACATGGCATTGCAAGCTCCACATGGGTTAAGACTCTTCGTTTATAACTCTGGACGCCAGTGGTAAGATGTGTTCTTACATGTTAGTTGCTTAGTGAATATTTGCTAAATGAAATGTTTATAATTATGATGATGATGATGATGCAAAATCTGTTCAACTAGAAATGCAACCCAGACAGAGAATTCTGGAGAACACACCCAGGGGCAGATCTCTTAGTTTTTGAATTTGCATTCAGCTGGCAGATTCTCCTGCACACCGCGCTGTGGTCCATCTCTAGGGCATCTCTGCAGGGAGAGGAGCCTTCCCTGGGGGCAGGAGCCTGCTCTGTCCCTGCTCTGAAAGTGCACTTCTAGATCCAGCCCACTCCAGCCCTCTGAAGGCATGGGTGGCACCACAAAGCTTTATGTTTACTCTTCCTGTGTCTCTAAAACAGCAATAGATTCTATAAGAGAGGTTTTACTAACTAATGGAATAAATACAGTAAAAGTTTGTCATGTTTACTATGTTGGAGAGCCACATGTTGGGGAATGAATTCACTAATATGTCTGATTTCTGCTTCAAAGGAACATTGTTTATATACCAATAAAACCATAGGTCACTTTTTCAGGTTATGAATGGAACAGTGCTGATGAGGAGAGCAATCAGCATTTTTGAGCATTTTGTTATTGTGTCTCCAGTGCTGTTCTAATCCAAAGATCTCATGCAGTCCTTACATAAAACGTTTGGAGGTAGTAGTATTGTTCTTTACTTGAGTTTACCGGTTATATATAATTTTCCCAAAGTCATATGGTTAATCTGGTTACAAATGTGGAAAATTTCAATGCAAAGCCCAGATTCTTGAGTGATGCTTTACTACCCTAAATGGAGCCAATGGAAAACACACGCAAACACAAAAGTCTATAACACCATAAACAAAACTCAGCTCCTCCTTGTTAGGTGCCTTGCCCTTGACCCACTGTGACACTCTACTGTTCCGTAGTCACAGAACAGCCAAGTTCAGTTAACCTGCATCGGGGCTGCCGGAGACGCAGTATAGCACAGCTACCACTAGGTAGCACTACATGAAAATGAATCTCACTTTCCAGAGCAAAACCCAGATTACAAAATAAACAAATACAAGGAGTACTATACAAATATAAATCAATACAATCATAAAGCACTCATCTTATATGCGTAGAGCTGGGAACAAATGAGATGCAGTTACCTCATTTTCATGCCTTTTCTTCATCTCATGAAGCCTGAACAGCACTGCGACACTGCAGGCTGCTCACATTTGGGTATAACATTGGCTGAATGGCTGAGGAGTCCACTACTAGGGTCACACCTCTCCGAATGGAACTGAATCAGTCTATAGCTGACTCCAGTTTTAAAATGAAAGAGGGAGCTGGGGCGTGTAGCAGAGCATGTACCTGGCCTTCTTGAGGCTCTGAGGTCAACCCACAGCATCATGAGAACAAAAAAGTGGAATGGGAAAAAATTCAGAGTGGGTTCAATAGGCAGGGGGAACAGACCAGAGCCCAAGAGACCTGGGTAGGAGATTAACAGTGGGGAATCCCCAACCTTGGAGTGGGTTGGAGGAAGGGAGCCCAGAGCAGCTCTTGTCCAGCAGTGGAGGGGTCCAAGGGCCGAGCACTAACCAGCCCCCAGAGGACAGGTTAACAACTGTAGTAGCTGCCATCTACTAAGCATTTACAAGCGCGGTGATGCCTTAGTTGAGCCAGGTAATTGGATCCCATAGCCCTTGCTCATACCGCTGTGCTATAACTATCAGTCTATTTTCTCCACTTTTTCTTTTTTTGAACATTTTAACTATGTTAAACTGTTGAAAACTATAGTTACCAATATTTAGGGCAGGATGTTATTTCTCCCCATGATCTCCATGAATATTCTTCCAACTGCGGCAAGACCAAGACTCCAGAAGACCCTCCTCTCCCCTTGTCAACTTCAGCATTCATCTCAGCACATGTCTCCACTGTCGCCTGACCTGACTGACCCTTCACCATTGGTCTGTGTACGATTGTCAACTCTCCCATCTTTTGACCTCCCCTAGGGCTGCAATTATGTGATACTGAATACTTCACAGAACCTGGTATGGAAATCTGCAAGTAGTAGGCAATGGAAAGACTGATTTAAATGCTAAATAGTAGTTCTTATGCACGGAACTAAAAAGAAAGGGAGTTGTTGTAAACCTCACAGCCACTAGAAATGTGTTACCTCTCCAAGGCTCTGTCTCTCCTGTTTGTCATCATAGCCCGAACTGTAGAAAGGCTCGTAGCTAATAAGGTCTGGACGTTCAATGTCGTAGATTGCCTTGACCTTGGGAATGGCTGCTAAATCCTTGTAATCCAGGATTTCATTGTCTACTTTTGCCTGGTAAAGTTGAACAGAAACAAAAGTTATTCTGCAGTCTTATTTCTTGGAGAAACTATGTGAGAGCGCTTTTAATGTCTTGTTTAAAATGTGAAGATCCTTAAAACAAGCCAAAACACCATGCTCAGCATGGTCAGAGTCTTTAAAAAACTGCCAATTTACATCACCTATCAATTGTTTTTTAAAATTAACAAAAGTTTAACAAAAAGTCTGTGTAGAGCTCATTAACTAGAGAAACTTAAGGATACTTTCCTAAAGTATAGTGAAGGGAAAAAAAAATCACAAATAGGTAGTCAAACAATCCTCCCAGATGGCTAAAAACAAAAATGGCTTACTTAATGAATTAAGTATTTAAATACCTTTATGTCAGAACTTGAGAGCACTCAATAGTAGCCTTATAAATGTATAATGAACCCACAGGTGTCTATATGTAATTAGGTATAATAATTTAAGTCCTGCTTCATACTACTGTATTTTGAGGTAGTCTTCAGATGAGATGATCATGTATAAATTGAATTACCCGAAGGAAGACATGATTGAGACAACTGATACACAAAAATGAAAAACTACATTCCATAATGATCAGAAATCACTTTGAATTAGCTTCTGTTATCCATCCAGCATTCCGCTTCTTAAATCTACCTGCCCTAGAAGCTTCCCTTTCACAAGTAGATACTTACATAGATAGTATGCCCTGGCGAGCCAGGGATGCTGGATCCGGGTCTAGAATAAATACTTTCCGAGGAGGTCCTGGTAGGCTGTAAAATAAAGTGACTTGTCAGAGTTCAGA
Source organism: Hydrochoerus hydrochaeris (assembly GCA_004027455.1). Taxonomy (NCBI): domain Eukaryota; kingdom Metazoa; phylum Chordata; class Mammalia; order Rodentia; family Hydrochaeridae; genus Hydrochoerus; species Hydrochoerus hydrochaeris. Next base: position 558,803 of record PVLA01000169.1, on the reverse strand, counting down.
CAAAGGCTGCTTCAGAATCAAGAGTGACCTGGGTCCCTACGCTTTACTAAGCTAGTTAAAAAGGCAAGATCTAGGACTTGTGTCACATGAAAGGAAAACACAACCCAGAAGGAATGGTCATGGAAACCAGCTGTGGGATTTGGCTTTGAAAGTACATTTGGGGCCTCCGTGGTCCTGTCTGAGCTATCATTTGCCCCATTTCTGCAGCCTCAAGTCTAGAACTTGCATCATCTCTGCTCCTCTGGGATGTGCAGTGGCCTCCCCATGGGCTTCCTGCTTTGGAGACCCTGCCTTCTTCACCCAGTGGGTCTTTTAAGAGATCTTTTAAGGATAATATGTATTCTCAATATTCTGCTTTTGGCTTTCCATTAAGAATAGAAGAATAAATCCCAGGCTTGGGAACCACATCTTTGCTTTCTTTCCTTCCTTTGTCCATCACTCATCGGTTTGCAGAACAAGGCGCATAGACCTGCCTCTAGGATTTCTTGCTGGCTGCTCCCTGCCTCAGATGCTCTTAAAACTCAGCTTCCCTCCTTTGATTTGCCTTCCTCAATTGTGGCTTAAATATCACCTTTGCAGAGGACCCTCCCTGATCTTTAATCCACAATTAGTTCTCTCTCATAGTGTTATTCTTTTTTTTTTCCATCAGAAGCAGGACTTCACAGTGATAGATTTACTGGTTTTCTTGCAGCAAGGCTATCCCCTTTATAAATTCTGGTCATGACCTCTGCCCTCAAAGAGGGTTTTTCATAGCTGCATGTATACATGCTTTGCACAGGGGTACAGGGGGCAGAAACATAGAGTGGATAAGTGTTGTGGTTTGTTTAAATATCCCCCCAAAGCCTCATGCGATCATGGGAGGTGAGCCTTTCTCGGGCAGCTGAGTCTAGTACTGAGATTGGTGGTGTGAGTGCTGCAACTGCCCACAGACTGGTATCTTGCATTCAATATAGGTGAGGGAAGGAGGCATGATTTTCTCCTTCTTACCCTATTCGCTCTTGTTACTTGTGGCCTCCATGAACAGCTGCCCCTCAGCCATGCCACCCTGCCTTGGAGCTAGCTGAGTATGTTCTGAAACCTCCAAAAACTGTAAGCTAAATAAACCTTTCCTTCCCTAATTTTGGGCATCAGCAATGAGAGAAAAGTAACCAAGACAATAAGCTAGAATTTATCTGTACTTGATAGACATGAGCTGAGCCACACTGAGTGGGAGTTTACTGGTCAGCCTCTGGCAAAATGTAACTGAGTTTCATACTAATACACATTTGGAAAACCATGAGAGTACTGGTTTATGAGTGAGATGGAGGAAATGTACAAGCTAGGATCAATTGCCTCCCATTTCTGCTTAGCATATTCTAGAAAGCTCTACAGAGAAAACCCAAGGCCTAGTTTTGAAAGACTTCCTTATGTCTGTGCAACTATTTCCCAAAGAGGACAATTTATAGTAACCACAACAGGAATGGGACCATTTTCTCCTCACGATAGTTTCTCTTTAGATACGATTCCTTAAATGTGAGCATACCTGAGCCAAAAGGCATGGGTTTGTATTGTTGAGTAATTCACACCTGAAATAATGAACACACACATCTGGCCAGTGTAAGGCAAGCAGTGGTTAGACTCACTTTCAAACAAGCACTCGCTGGAGGACTGCGTGCGGTCACTCATTCCTGGCCAATGTGCCAGGCATCTCAGGGACACCTGGGCAGGTGATGGTGGGAGAAATCACATACACCCAGGTGCTGCTGTGGGACCTCTTCCTCCAACTGTGACTGGAATTACCATTTCCCAGTAATAGGTTAATCTCAAGATGAGAAATTTTGAATATGTTGGAAAAGAAAAGATTCACATAACACTACTCAAAAGAAAGCCCAATTCTAACCATTTTCTAGTCTTCCTAATCAAAATGCAACCCTCCTTTAAAAAGAGATGCCACTCTCTGCAGAAGGTGAACCAATACTCATCCATATCTGTGGGGTAATTATTAAATGCAGCTCATCACTCAGTTCCAAGGGGTCAGGATCTAATATTTGCCCAACTTGACATCAGAGAAAAACCTCCTCAGCATCAACCCAGGGCCATCCTAGCAGCTATGGTTCACTTATGACGTGGAGGGCTACGCTGGCTATGTCCTAGGTTAGCTTGCAGTTAACCTGCTCGGTAACCCCACGACATAGGTATTAGCCCACTCTACAGATGAGGAAGAAGCGAGTGCTGCAAGCTACACAGGTAGAAATGAGGTGAGTTATGATTTGAACCCAGACACCTGAGGTCCAGGTCCAGGCACTTTGTCCCTGCATTCCATCTGTGTCTATCTCGTAACTGGTTTCCCAACAACACAGCTACAGGGTAAAGACAGTGAAAGTAACAGAAATATATTGAGATCAGTACCCAAAAGGAATGTGTGAACACTACAAATATTTTTATTGTGCTAGTGCTACAAGGACACTGCTTTAGCTCATGGGGTCAGGTGGCGGTCAGGGCAGCTGGGCAGCAGGAGAGGCACGTGTTTCAGTTACTGAGGCTGCTTGCTGTGAAAAGGCCATTGCCCATTAACCAGCATTTGGGACATGGTGCAAAAAGCCAATGCATGCTGAAGCCTTGGGGGTCTCTCGCACATTACTCACCTCTGTTTTTACCAAGTGTGGGTGGGGGCACTTCCTATGTTCCCAGTGACCACATCTCTGGGAGGGTCTGAAGGTGTGGTTCATGCCCATAGGAACCCAGCTGAGACCAACCTGAGCGTGCACAGAGGGCCCTTACATGCTCTTTCAGGGGCCAGAACTCCACAGAAAGAGGTCCCATGGCTGGACTAGTCTGTTTGGGTTCAGCCTCTCCCTCCTTCCTCCTTGATTCCTTATCCTGTGAGTTCTGCAGGTTTCTCTGAAGCATTCATCTTATTTACTTGCACTAGGAACATTGTTGGGCTAAGGTTTTCAGGGTTATTTAATAATTTCAATTTTTGCCAGGTACCATTTGATTCTTTAAAGGGGTTCAGATCTAAAACTCCCCCAACTTGCATTTACACATCCCTAAGTTCTTTGATTCCAAGAGAAATACTCGAGATTTTTACAGTGGGACCATTTTCAAAGTGAACTGATCACCAGATCTGCCAACACGCTTGGAGTAGCTGTTGTGCCTCAGCCTTTGGAGGAGTAGGAATGCCAGGTGGGTACTACCCTGACTGGAAACTACTCTTTCACTGAACTTACCATTTCTCCTAGTTTATTTTTGCTTCATTCTGACCATCTATCTTTCTGTAGGCTTCTTATTGGTGGATGAGCTACATTCCTGCTTGTCCAATTTCTTACAGTGGCCTTCCTGTATCTTCCTGCCTATACTAATGGGATAACACACCCATGTCTAGTATGACACACAGTACGGGAGTTAAAAGCTAGCTTTGAAATCAAATAACTCAGTTCAGAACCACACTATACTGTGTGTGATGTTACATGCTCTTTTTGTTTTTAACTTTGTTGAGCTTCAACTCTCCATTTATAAAGCAACAGAGAAAGTATCACCAGCAACTACTGGTACTTGGCAGGGCTCAATGAAATAATGCACATAAAGCGCCAAGTACTTTGCCAGGTATAAGGCGAGTAGTCAGTATTTTCAAACATTTGACAGAGACCATTTCATGGCTAGTAATTTTCTACTAACAAAGCCTTGTTTGTGCTTTGCTTCTCGTAGTAGAATAATCTCCTCAAATGTTCAATACACAGATTGAGGCTATCTATAGCCTCATGTTTGGACTCCTTCCCAACAAGGTTCAGATAAGGTTAAGTAACTTATCACAGTCTATGCAGCAGAATCTCCCAGGGCTTGAGAAATACCTTTCCCCCCTTGAGAACTCTGTGAAGTGACCCTGAATTCTCTTGCTGATAGTGACTTCCTGCATATGTCTTAACTTTAATAATTAATGCCCCTTCCATTTCTGGGTGGCAATGACTGTACAGGCCCATTTTATCTGCAGGGCAGTTCTGGATGTGCTGTCTCTTGAACTGTGCTGGAGGTTTAAACAGCATGCACGAATGGCCTGCTTTTTTCCATTGTCCGTAAGGGCTTCTGAAGTATATTTGGAGATTGGAGGCCTCTCTCTTATGAAAGTAGTAACATTATTTTTTAACACTGAGAATAATTATCTCTGGAGTCTTAATCCTGGAGATTTGGAATTTTACATTCAATTGGAAATATGCTGAATTTTTAAATTACCATCTTATCAGTAAAAGAACCCCTTTTATTCTTTCTGCTATGGGTCTCCCCCACGAATACACATCTTGCTGTTAGGACTAGGATATCATCAAGAGGCACAGAGCTGTCCTCTGACACAGGAGCACAAAGCACACTGAAACTTATCTCAGCTTCAAAGTACAGACTCGCTCCCATCACAACCTGCCTTTCAAATTCCACTGATTCTTCTTTATCATAATCAAACTCCAGTGTCACCTTCATGGCTGCAGTAACACTACAGACAGCCCACATTTCCATGTACAACTGTACTTACTCAACCTAAATTACCATTTCCACCCATTTAGATGTTCAGGGCAGCAACAGTGACCTGGTCATTATGAACTGAATTCACAGACTCGATGGACCAGAGGTCTCTGTCTCTGGAACTTTCAACAAGCGTCAGGACAAACTTACTCTTGTCTATGTTACAGGTATAAAATATATACAAAGATGATTCAAATATTATTCCTAACATTAGTCCATGTCCATTCTATAGGAACTAAGGCAACAGCAAAGCTTACCAGTTATGATAAACTGTTAAAAGTAGATGCAATTTTCTTACTTTCCTATAAGCAACTTTTTCTTATAGAAAACTTCAAAGTATAGTTGGAAAAATTTAGGGTTTTTGGAAGTTATCTTTGGGAACAGTAACAACACCAAAGATGAAGTGGAAGTAGGAAGAGGGTAAAGTAAATGAAGGATTATATAGGCTGGGATTTCTCCAAGTATTTTGCCAATAAGAGCAGGTGAATAGCTTAACCCATATTTTGGTAACAGGAGAAAAAAACTTCATTAAAAACTTTTGGTTGGATGAGTGGTCCTCACTCAACCCCTCATGAAGAGATCTATTTTCTCTACATTTATTTCCCCAGCATACCTTCCCATATTTGCTTTTCATTTCAATGAGTTATTTTTTCTTCAAAAAGGGGGAGGGGAGCTGGAAGCACTGGTAGAGACTTGTAATCCCAGCTACTCAGGAAGCTGAGGTAGGAGGATCACAAGATCAAGGCCATGCCAGGCCACTTGGTGAGACCTTGTCTCAAAATAAAAAAGGACTGTGAGTGCAGCTCAGGGGTAGAACGTTTGCCCAGCATGCATGAAACCCTGGGTTCTAGTCCCAGTACTTCGTACATACAAAAGAAAAAAGAAAAACCCAAACAATGAAGAGTTCACTAGAAGACTAGTGATTCATTTCAATAGAGAAAGAGAAACGAAAGGCATTTAATCACTAGTCAGAAGATAGATGTTTGAAAAAGCACCCCTTTTGTTGTTTTTCTCAGGAAATCTTCTAAAAGCTGTCTAACTCCCTTTCAGTTGATTCTTCCCATTAAGCTTTGAATTTATCAGTCTCCCCTACCATTTGGATGGCAGTCGCAGAAAGATGAATCGAAGGGGATCTTTTGATGTTCTTGTCACTCTTCAAATACTGACCATTCAAAAACTGACCATTCAAAACATTTACCAGAGCTCTGTCTAAGCGTATGCAGAGAAACATGTCCCATTGACTTTGGATTATAGGCCTGGTGCATGGGGGCCCCTTCAGAGGACCCTGGAAAGCTCTCTGTGCCTCTGCTCCCCTCCCTGCCACCTGTAGGAGCAGGGATTCCACATTGCATCCATCCAAAGCCACCCTCTAAGAAGGTGAGAGAAACTACAGGTCACAGCACCCGATCCTCTGTCTCAGGAACACCCGTAGGATAGCTGCAGCCTGGGCGGGGAGCACCCTCTGCCAAGTATAGCTGGGGTTGACAGCAGCTGCCTGGAGTTTCTGTGGATGTTCACCAGACAAGGTCGTGATAACAGCTGCAGGAGGAGTATTTTAAAATTTGCACACATCAGGTGTAAGAAAATGAAGAAATGCTTGGAAAAAAGAATTTGTGTCTGGAAAGCAAGTAAAAGGGGGCTCTGGACACGCACACCTTCTCTGGGGGCTCTTTCACAGGCTGCTGGCAGCCTTTATTCTGATGAAAAGGCCTGGTGGCCTCCCTGTGTGTATCTCACCACCGCTCCATCTGAATGCCTGCTGAGCTGTGAAGTCACGCCAGAAGGATCACACCCCCACCCCAGTAAAGAGAAAGCTGGAAATAAAGCAGCATGAATAGTGGCCGCATGAATAAACCCACCACGCCACTTCCCTATTCTAGACATAGGTCTCTAAAGTAGCTCCTTTAGGAAAATATCTGCACATGGTATTTCTTTGGTATGTGACAGTTACAAACACATACATTATACTATGGAATGTTAGTTTTGAAAGGAAAAAAAACCTCGTGCCTAATTTGTGAGTGAATTTATGCTTTAGCCTTTGAGGTACAATCAAGAGACTCCTTTTTAGAGCAAAGGCAACTGACCCACTGCAGATTATTAAAAACTTGATTTTGGGAAAACCATATGCATTGCCTACAATAATTACAAATGCTTAGTGTTGAGATTTACCTAGAGATAAAAATCACTGCAATTCACAAAACTCTTCCAAGGAAGTAAAACTGGAATGCATTTTTCTGAGGTAACTCTCAGAAGATAAAAAGGAGAGGTTTCTGAACATAAATAAACAACTAACTTTCCTGTTATAAATTTAATTTTCACTTCTAACAAAATCAGGACTCTTTTCTGGGGCATGAGTACTGACTCTCCTGCAAAGAGGTGAATGAAATCACTAAAGATGCTTAATTTTATGCAGTGAAAATGAGGTGCTGTGTAGGTCAAAGTACTTAAAAGATCAAAACCCCTGTGACTTGAGGATTGTATTCCCTGGAAGTCCTGATGAGCCACCCCTCATTCCTGTCATAAGTGGGAAAGAGAGACCTCCACAAACAGGTCCCAAGCTATTTACAACTTTCTGTGGTGGAGCTGAAGTTGACCTCATTGATATTTATGTCTAGATAATGGGAATCAGATGTCTCCTTTGAACAATAGGACAGGAAGAGAGAGGCTATTCAAAACAGATTTCTCTCTCCAAATCTCTTATGGGTCTGGAGCAAAAGAAAACAATTTCACACTTCATGACAGCATTTTTCTTTAAGTCACAAAAACACATCACTTGGCTATAGCCTTAGGGAAACAAAGTATAATGCTGACTTAGGAGCACACTATTGGGGAAAAAAACTGAAACAGCGACTTGCAGCCAGGTACAGGCTTAGGTCTGAGCAGCTTGCGTTTCCAGTCGGATGATCGTGACCCCTTTCTCTGGGTTCATGGCATGTACTGTGCTCTATGTGGACCTTTGCCGGTGGAACTGGGCTTTAAAACAGGTTGGATGGAGATCCTGTACAAGTCCAAACTGGAGTGCATCCCAGCACGGGGGTCCAAAACCAGGACCTAAGGCCTAGAGTCTGTGAATCTGAGACCCCGGCCAACTGGCTGGGTAAGGCCTGTGTAGGCTTAAGGACCTGGCTCCCCCTGTCTGACTTCATTCCAGGTGGAGAAACAAGGGAGCTGACATCTAAAAGGCTGCTTCCAATTTTAGAATCCTATATTTTTGTCTTTCAAATCACTGAAAGACAGCACATAATGTTTTAATAAAAACAGACGGGAACACGAAGTTCTCCCATCTGAAGTGCCGTCCTGGGAGGTGCAGAGGCCAGCGCAGGCGTGGAGGCTGAAGACAGCGCTGTGCTGAGGCCAGGGCAGCGATGCCAGATGGGCATTGTCTCGGCCAGTGCAGGAGTACGGACAGTGGAGGGACAGGCCAGGGTTTCTACTGGTTTCTTAGGGACCCTGAGGAAGGTGAAGTGGGATTGGAATATAATCTACTGCTTGGCTGCTCCTGTGGGGAGTCACGGAGGGGAGTCACGGAGGGGAGCCCTGGCAGGTCTTGCTGCCCTCATCTCCATCAGGGCCCCTGACAAAGACCTCGGCTGGCATTTAAGACTGCCCTCTTCTCTTAGCCCTGTTTCTCTCTTGCTGTCCCCTTATTTAGCATGGGCAGAACAGGACCGTGGGCTCACAGAAAGCTGGCACCCCAGCTCCTTCACTCAGTGGTGGGTGTCTCTGGGGAGGTCACCTCGTGATGATGGCCCTTGCTCTCAGTCTGCCGATGGGCGAAACAGGAATAAGATGAGCTACGTCACAGGAATTCTTAGAAGGGCAAATGAACGTACAGGTGGATCCCCGGCTTCCTCACAGTGGGCGTCGGCTCTCATTGGTCCCTCCGCCCCCAACCTTCACTGTCTCCTTTTGGAGACAAACTACATCCTGCCTGGTCCTGCTTTCCCCAGATCCAACTTTCTGTGTCTTCATAGGACTCATCCTTTTCTCCTTCATCTCCACATGTTCAAATCTCCTCCAGCCTGCAGGATTCAGCTTAAGACCACTTCTCTCTGGAATTGCCCTTGGGACCTGTCCCTCCTCTGACATCCCAAGTACCTGTCACACACTTGATTTGTGATCCATACAATCCATGTCCTGTGAGATTTCTATCCTTTCTGGACATCACTTCTTTGTTTTTGCTCTGGCCCTGTACCATGCCTGGTGAACAAATGTGGGCACACAGGACCAAATGACAGCCCCATGTGCTGGCTTGAATCAAGACAGTTGCTTTAGGGCTGGGGATATGGGTCTCAGTGGTAGAGATCTTGCCTTGCATGCGCAAGGCCCTGGGTTCGATCCTTGACACCACACACACACACACACACACACACACAGAAGCCAGGGAAGACAATGTTTTAGTCTCTACTCTGCAGTAAACCAGCCCAAGTCAGACCGTGAGACACAACTCCCTGGGTGAGAAAGCATCTGCCTTCCGCAGGAACTGTGTCAGTCATGTGAGAAAAGCCGCTGGGAAGTGGGTGCGTGAGGGCGCCATGCATGAACAGAATCCTGGGCCAGGACAGCAACTCCAAGTCTCAGCCCCAGCACAGCGCCAACCTGAAGAGATGGAGACCGTCCTGTGCGGCGGATCAGACTTTTGGGATAAAAGAAATCAGATGAAGAACGATGAATGTTTGGTGGCTGCCATAAAAGACGAAAAGAGGGAAGAATAAACAAGATTCTCATTCAGAAACTACAAAAAAAAAAACCCACCAAAAAACCACCCATGGGAAAACTAGTTTATAGTAAACAGCAAATGACATCATTTTAGTTGATGGGGGTCCATTTTGGGCTCACATGAAGGGCATGTTAAGGGGCTCCAAATTCCAGCGTATTTATCTACACCCCCTACCCTCTGAATCCTCTCCGTTTACTCTGACTGAGATGTATTTATAGTATATGAAGAGTAAAACAGCAATAAAGGAAATTGAGATGTGTTGTTAAAAATCTGTTGTCACAAACGCCCCATGTGTTCTTAAATATCAAGAATGTGGATTACTCAGTGGGGTTGCTCAAAGATTCTTCAAACATTTTCATTTTGCTATGGAAACTGCTCGACTGTGACATTCATTGAAAGGCTTAAAGTTTGGCTCAAGGATTTGTGTTTGCAGACACACCCTTAAGGGAGCACAAGATTTATTCCTCTCTTTAAAATCCACTCCCCTCTAAACCTCACCAAAGTCACCCAGACCCCGACTCTGGGCACACAGAACTCATCTCCTGTGGGGAGGTACATTCTCCTCCTCCTGACTACTGGATTTCTCAAAGACACTGAGTGAGAGGCCGACCTGATCTTGCTTTCAGAGTAAGTGCTGAGATTAGAACAAGAGCTCTGGAATGCTCCCTCAGGAACAAAACAAGAGCACCTCTCAGCCAGAATGAGTGACATACTTCCCAAGCTGTTTTCATAAGCTTCTCCAGAGAGTTCCACCAAGATGTGATCAAGTACGGTTTTTTTTTCTTTCCTTCTTTAAATCATTTTAGGAACATTTCAGGGTTCACAAACACAAGCTACCCTTACAGAAAAAAAGATATACATTTCATTCAGTCTGGCCTCATTTGCAATCTTTACTAGGCAAAATACTTCTTCAAGAATAAAGTAAAAATGATCACTCAAAAACTAAATGCAATGCTGTAGAAAGGGTGTAAACCACTGGCTACTTGGCCGGTTTCTGGGCATGTTTTGAATTCTACATATTTAGAGCAAAAGTGACAATCAGTACTATCGTTAATGTTCTCATATTTTGTAAAGATAACTTTGTTTCCCAGGCAGCTGTGGTTCCTCCAAATTCCCAGAGGCTAGTCTGTCTGGTTGATGAACTTCAAGGGCAACTATATATACTCTCAAATTGAAGCTGTATGTATATAACACAGTGCAAAACCAACCCTGTATTGGTGGATAGTCTTTTCCTCTGTTATTCTCGTCTTTACTCAATTATTCTCAGAAAAACAGGTTTTCCGCTTTACTTAAATTTTGCTTAAAATAATAGACTGCAAAAAGAATTGCTTTTGCTTAGAGACCCAGGCAAAGGACAGGTCTCTTAAGGTGTACAAATGGCAAAATATTTCCATCTGATTTATAAATGCCAGTTAAGGGGAATAAAAAAAGCAAACCAAAGAGAAGGAAAACAAAACAAAACAACTCTGCCTAAATGTGTTTCAGTGGAGAGAATAAAAGACATTAGAAAATAAGAGCAAGCAATGCCGTGGTGGCAGTCGTAGGACTCTTGAAAATCTGATCATCACTTCTCAGCAGTCAAGTCATCCCTTCACAAATTACGTATCACTGAGCAGGTCCTACAAATAAACCAGCTGAGTACTGCTCTGGGCAGATCAAGATGCAATTGCTCCACACACCAGGACCTGGCCTCCAAAATCAATCCAGACCATTCCGTCCCTTGAGGGGCCAGGTGAAGGGAAGGTGGGCTCCAGCTGTTTTTCCACAGGTGCCACTGAATTAGTGAAAAGGGGGAACTGGGATTCTGTCTGATTATCCTCTGAAAAATAACTCAGGAGAAAACCTAGAACCATCTGAACATGATCATAAATGTCTATTTGTGTAGAGCTCTTTGCTTCTAAAGCAGATAAAATATTGGCAACTGGAAGTATTCTGAGCTTTGATCAATTTATACACCAGGGCTCCTCCTTGTTATCCCCTCAGGTTTTATCTGGAAATCCATCAGTTTTTAGAGTTAGAGGCTATCTTGGTGAATTTGGATTTGAGAGGTAAATAAAATGTACCAAGGGCAGAGCAAAGGATGCGGAGTTTGAGGTGAAGTGGTGCTTCATGGACTAAGCACAAAAATCTGGCGAGAAGGTCACCAGAGGGTGAATACAGAACTTGGTGGGTCATTTTTTTCTCATCTCTGCTGACTTTTCCCTTAAATTCTTTTGTAAGAGGTGGACAGATAAGGCAAGACTCTTCAGTACAAGCATTCAGAACCAAAAAATCACAACAGTAAATTCAGGGTAAGAGAGGCCCACTTTGCTGGTCAAATGGCCTTTAAGCTTGGGGGAAATGTTGGTAAAAAATAATTTCACCCAAACCCTAGTTCCAAGAATTAGTGACTTTGAAGCATGTGGGCTCCCAATGCACCTGGCATCATGGTTCTAATGGCTTCCTTACCCGTAGCTTTTCCTCTGTCTTAGTAGACTGTTTACAGTCGGGATGCCAAACGGTAGAACCTGGAAAGACACAGGGCAAAGCATGAAGGACATGGAAAGATACCATCGTCCTGATTAACAGAACTCCTGAGAGTGGGTCAGATTCCTCTTTCCCACCATAGGAAACCCATGGCTGCCCCCCAGTCACATAACTTATGAGACTAAAATCAAACAACCCCAAACTTTAGGTGAATTTCTTTGTCTAACTCAACCTTGCTCTATAAAGACCATCACTGTAGACCAGAGACCACTAACTGGGCACAAGATTGTTTTAATGCAAGGGATATTTAGTTTTTGACTCCTTTTAAAAAAAACTATATTCTTGTCCTTCAAAAGTAATGTCTGAGTGCTTAGTATAAGCTGCATTTAATGTCAGAAATAAGACATATGTATGGAACATTGAACAACAAAGCAATATAGTTGAGAAAAAACAAACCAGATAATCTATCCAGGAGCAAAATTTACTAATTTTTTTCACTGACATAATTCTACAGTCATCTATACCAATATGGGTAACTATGTTAAGTGTAGATAGGTTCAAGTTACATTATAAATCCTTCAACCTTTAAACTAGCTAAAAACAGTTTTTGCTTTTAAACTAATGGAGTGACCAGTTAGCTTTTATTTCCTATTTATGAATCAATAGTCTTCCTTTACAGGACTATGAAGCACTTGCATGAATAGTGTCACCATCACAGAATTAAGCAAAAACACTTATTTCCAAAAGACAACTCTGATCAAGAATCCAATGCCAGTTCAGATGATTCTCTAGGACCAGACACGTAATACATGCTATTTATAAGACTATTCCATCAGGCTGGTAATTGAGTCCTGTGTGCACATGTGGGTTTGTTCAGATGAACCTTGGAGTAGGAGGAACCCAGGAGCACTTAAAAAGACTCAAGCCAATACAGTTGCTAAGTGGAAAGTTGTGAGTCAATGACAGCAATGAGTCTCAGTATGAACATCATATTTCATGATTTCAGTCCTTATCTCTTAAAACAATAACCTGTGTGGACTTGCAAAGTCATCAGTTTAGTTGGGTTTTTTTGTTTGTTTGTTTGTTTTGGTACTGGGGATCGAACTTACAACCTTGAGCTTAGCAGGCAAGTGCTTGAGCCATTGAGCTAAATCCCAGGCCAGAAAAATCATCCATTTAAAATAACTCATGAATTGCTTTATACCCCTGAGCTAAAATAACATTATATTAATGGCAAGCAAATACATTTTATATCAGAATAGTTTAATTTCTGTTTAACAATCACTTCTATCTCATTTCACCCAGGACTGCCATGGAGAAAGAAAAGAGAAAGAAAATAAAATAAAAAGGAAGACTATCAAACAAACAAAACTCAGACGTGTGAGTCCCTTCAGCATTAAAACTGGCTCAAAAGCTGACTACGAAGTACAGGAAACCTTTTAATGTGGAAAGGCAAGGGTCAGGCCCAACCCAGGACAGTAGTGTATTTGCCGTGGAGGTTCTAGAAGGCAGAAGGCACTGTCTAGAATACCAGGGCTGCAAACAATGTCAACATTGTCCTCTGAAGGTCACACACACAAGGAATGGGACTCAGAGACAAGATCAGGAGCTTCGGACAATGAAACTACTAATTCCTCCAGGATGTGCGGAGAGGGAATGCAAAGCCAGTGAAGCACAACTCTAAGGAGACTTAGAACAATCCCTGGGATTCTGAATGCTGTCTGTCTCAGGAATGCGCTGGATTTGTGACAGTTTGAAACTGTCCTCTCTGTTCAGCTTCCACAACCACCGGGAATATTCAGAGCTGCACCCAAGCCTTAGTCTCAGTTCCCAGAAGACACAGATTGGCATTCATGCTTCTGTCTGCTTTGTGAGTGCTGTAATTAATACACTAAAATCTAGCAGCAGGCCTGGCGACCACACAAAGAATCAGTCTGCTTTGTGCAGCAAAGTGACACCTGCTTATTGCTACTGCAGATGTTTAGCCTGCTCTTGGGAAAATATGTCTATAAAGCCCTCATGAGACCACAGATGCGGACCCTGTCACTTTTACAGTGTGCTTCAACATTCAGTGTTTTTCATTGAGTTTTTTCCCAGAGCAATCATGCTAAAGCTAAAAGAACACCGGTGGGGTTGTCCATTTATCACCTTGCTAGTATTTCTAAGGCAGAGTAGCCAACATGGTGATTTACCATTTATGAGTCATTTTTATAGACTTTTCTTAGTTATACAAAAACAAAACAGAGTAATGCAAACCATTCATTAAAAATACAATTCATGTTTTGTTTGACATGGAATGAAGAAATGGCACATAGAGACAACTGAGACCCAGTAATTACTCAAACTGAACCAGCAACGGATCCTAACAGTTCTTGCTAATTTTATTGAAGAATCCTTGTCTAATTAATGAGTCTTTTCCCAGCTAAAAACAGTAAAATGCTTTGCACAGATGGTGCCATTTGACTGGAAGAGAATTTGCTTCCAAAGCTTCTCCAAGAAGCTCAGAATTTCAGAGGAGACAGAAATGAATATTAGTTTTACTCTGGAAACATTTCTCAAAATTATTTTCAATTAAGGAAAGTCTAAGGGCTCCCTGGGAATGCGTACTTCTATGCTACCAGAAACTTCTTAATTTCTCTTTCAGGGACCCTGGGTGTGTGCTCCTTTATTCTGTTTCAATGTAAACGATGTCATCTTAGTAGGCTGAGATGTGTCTGTGATGTAATTCTTCAAACAGGAGATTTTATTTTTTTCAAAAGCACAGAGGAAGGTAGATGGTGTGACTTCAAATCATCTTTCTCACAAGATAATAAAAGGAGGAAAGGAAATGTTGCCGTCATATAAGCAACACTTCTAGGGATTTCTAGGAATGTGTTCTCATTTTTAATAATTTGTTTTTCAAATATACTCCTGGGGAAAGATGGAGGAGGAGGAACTGCTGATTTTCACTTATTCCTCACATTCACAGCCTCAACCTTAAGTCTTATTCATTCTTCCCAAGCAACAACTTCTGAGCTCAGAGCTCCTTCTTCAACAGCCTCAGCTGCTTCAACAACCTTGTGCTGACATGACTGCCAGCATGTCAATTGCCTGCCCGGTTCACACTAACCCAGGATGAGGTAACTTTTGGCTATGTTGATGTTGGATTTGGGTAGCCTCTCAGCTAATAAAATGCCTCCTTCTCTAAAAGCAACCCAAAAACACAGCAAGATTTTCTTTCCCCAAGTACTGAAAATGTACTTTGCTCTCCAGTCCATCTTACCTTGAAGATACATTTCCTCTCCTTCTGTGAACATCTGGTTGCATCTGCTGCATCGTGCACAGCTGGGGTGATAATGTTTGTCACCTGCCTGCAAGAAAAAAGGCAGGGGACATTTAGTCTATCTATTCAGCCATGGCTCCAAAAGTCTTCTGGAGTTGTGGATTTAAAAGAAAAGAAAAGTTGCTGAGGAAGAAAAATAATGATCCAAGTAATCAAACTTCCCAGACCAGTAACCTTAGAAGTCAAAGCCAACCTCACTGGAGCCGCAGAGGCTGAAACACCAGCTACTCTCACCCACCACGCCGGGGCTGCTTTGCTTTTCAGTCTGGCCTCCATTTTTCTCTTCACCTATGCTTTCCTGGATGATTTCCAGTTAAACAAAACATGCCTGAGATGAGTTCACTTTACGTTCCAATAATTCCACCTTGCGACATGAAAGTACCAATGTTCATTGGAGGTGAATGTTGGCTTAGCAGGTTCTCGCCTTCTTGGCTCAGGGATCAGAAAATAATAAAATCTACCTGACTTGCATCAGGGTAAGAAAAGCCATCATGAAGTCCATAATCCTCTGCTCTTGTTTCAGAAGAAGGCTGAGTTCTTGTTTATGCTGCCTACATACTAATTTTGTCAATGCCTCATATTAGTTTTCCAAAGCAGGCGTTTCACTGAAGTGGCACTTTACATTTCTAAGTATGACAGATGCCATCACAGCAGGTGCTGACTTTCCTGAAGCAAAGCATCGCTGGACACAGGGACAATTCTCCAGACCCGTGCCAAATCATATTAGAGCCATGCTCCAAACGAAGCCCGACAAAAATGTCCTTTCATTCACAGCTTAGGGGAAAAAGAAGGCTTTGCTTAAAAATTACCAAATGGATTCTGCGATTAAATTATTTTGACTCAAGTGTGAAAACATTTCTTTTGCGCTAATGGTGCCCAAGGGCAGTGCTGAGAAAGAACTGTTGTGCTCTGCTTCTGAGGCTGCGTGAAACCGCAGCAGGAAGTAGAGTCAGGTCCTGATTTCAGTCTCACAGCCTCCTGCAGAAAGTGTAAAAGCCCCTTAACAACCAAAGCGTGAGATGGGGGTCAGCCTCTTAAGTTGACCAAGAGGGAAAAATATCAAATTAGTTAAATTAAAAAATCTATGAAAGCCACCTTTTTAATGGTGTCTGCCAAAATATTGCAGAAATGGTGTACTTATCCTTGTCCATTTGCTGTTTCTTATTTATTAAAAAAAAATCTTTTTTTGTAGGGGACGAGGGTGCAGGACTGAGTGCAAGGAGAAGCATGAAGTAGGTCCTGTCCTTAAGACATCTGGGGTCAAATGTGGGTAAAAGGAAGGAGGAAATTATACTTAGTTCTACCAGGTTGGCTCAGCTAGGATGGTCAGTGCTGAGGTGCAAGTTTGTGGGACAATCTCTGGAATCTCAAGGAAAGTATAAGAATTAAGTCTCCAGAACAGGGTGTAGTCTGGTGAAAAACATAGTTTACCTTACTAAAGCACAAACAGAAAGTGATCATGCTAATAAAGCACGCTTATCATATTTGGTGGTAAAACATAGGAAGTATTCTCATTAAAGAGAGGAGACAAAAATGTGTTCACCTACATTGTTTGGGTACTTGCCTGTGTGATAAGAAAAATAAATAAGTATAATGATCACTAATAAAAGAGTTCAAGCAAGTGGCTAAATAAAAATTAACATTAACTATTATTTGATGTTCATTAGGAAAACTATTATTTCCTGTTTGTTAGCAATAAAAAACAGAAGCAAGTCCCCATTTGTAGTAGCAACAAATAAATCCTAATACAAGATCTACATAAAGAAAATTATATAAACTTAACTGATGAATGTAAGAGATCTAAATAATTCTTTTTCTCAATGGAAACATACAACAATACATCTGGGTGCAAAAACTGAAAAATGTAAAGATGCTGACTTATCTAAAATGAACCTACTCCTGAGATGCTTGCACAGCAGCAGCGCCCACAGGAGTTTGCTCTATTGGCCTTGACAGGTTGTAAGTTCACATAGAAGAAAAGAAATGTACAAAAAAGAAAAAGATCTCCCCTAAAAAAGAGCAGCAATGAAAGAGAATTGTCCTTTCCTGATTTAAAAATTCATTCTAAGGCTAACATAATTAAAGCACTGGAATACCCATATAGGAACAGAAAATAAATCAACAGAACAGAAGAGAGGAAATAGCCACAATTGCAAGAGAGCTTAGTTTATCATAAAGGTGGCAGTTCGGATGAATTTATTTATTTACTTATGTCTTTTTGAGATAGGGTCTCACTATGCAGTTCAGGCTGGCCTTGAGCTCACTTTGTAGCCCAGGCTGGTCTGGAACTTGCAATGATCCTCCTGCCTCAGCCTCCCGAGTGCTGGGATTACAGGCATGAGCCACCATGCCTGGCTCAGTTTGAATGAATTTAAAGAACAGATTATTCAATAAACAGTAATGGCATGGGGATATGGTTTAGGGTTAGGGTAGACCACTTGCCTAGCTAGAAACCCTGCCTGGGCTTGATCTCCAGCACTGAAAGAAAGAAAAAGAAAAAGAAAAAGAAAAAGAAAAAGAAAAAGAAAAAGAAAAAGAAAAGAAAAGAAAAGAAAAGAAAAGAAAAGAAAAGAAAAAAGTAAGGACAATTGGGTCTCAAAATAAACATAAAAAAAATAGACAAAGGTAAACCTAGATTCTTAACTTGCAACCTATATAAATTCCACAAAGCTTGAAGTAGAAACAAAGTTAAAGTAGAAACAAAATTTTATAGATGTGTTAGACAATATATAGAAGACTGTTTTAATAAACATATGGTAGGAAAGCTTTCCTAACCAGGGCAAAATCTAGAAACAATAAAGATAAATATTAGCCAAACTGTGCCAAACATTACACAAGATAAAAATCTCTACACATAAAATTAAAAGAGAAATCATAGAAAAATTTCACCACACATTTCAGGAAAAGAACTATTCAGAATATGTAAAGAGTGTCTATAATGAAACGTAAGTGGTGAGATGGGCAGAAGGCTATTTCTAGACAAAATGGAGATGAAAAAAAAAAGAATCTGGCCAATCCTACCACTAATCAGGGAAGTACAGTTTAAAAATCTTTTGTTCCCCCATAAAATTAGCAAAGATAAACAGAATACAGATGTGAGGAAGCCGATATTTTTAGCTGATGACCAAAATCCTTCCTGGAAGACAACCTGATGGGATGTATTAAAATTTAATGTGCACATAACCCTCTGACTCACAATTTCACTCCCAGGTAACCACCCTACATAGTCTCAGGAATGTGCCCCAAAGGGTATGTATTAAGGATATTCAGTACTATTTTACTTCTAGCAGCACAGAACAAAGAAACAGAAAAAAAAAAACCCTCAGAAGGAAGAAATGAAATACTGAATCATATGTAGCCATTAAAAATGAAGTAAATGTATATGTACAAGTAATAAGAATTCAAATTAACACTATTAAGAATTCAAGGGCCAAAGGGCTGGGGATATATCTCAGTGGCACAGCACCTGCCTGGCAAATGCAAGGTCATGAGTTCGATTCCTAGTACACCCCATCCCCCCCCAAAAGAATTCAAACTACCATTACAAAGAAAAAAATCAAATAGAAACTCTCTACTATATATTTACTTTAAACAGTGGAAACCCTGATTTGACTGGATCAAATCCAATCTCATACTTACTCCTTAGTTTGCACATCAATGAAATGGGTAAAACCATTACAGTTACTTTGCAGCATTAATGAGAAAATTACCAGGAACCTAGCCTGTGTCCTGGCACCATGGCAAGTGCTTTAATCTCCTCCTCAGTTCTGTAAGGTAGTGCTATCACTATTATTTATGTGTGAAGGGTCACATAATGTATAAGTAGCGCCCATGGGTGGGTGGGGCTTCCGGGGATCAAACCTGGGGCTTTGCACATGTGAGGCAAGTACTGTATCACTGAAGTACATATTGATTTTATATGTGCCCAGCACGGAGAACACAGGAAGAATGTAAATCATTACCCACGAGGAGAGGCAGGAACGGGCAAAGTAAAACCTTCTTAATCACCTTGCTCTTTTATATCGGGAATATATTTTATGTAGCTGTGCAATAGGAGAGTAAAGCAAGAGGAAAAAGTCTGTATCTCTTGGAGTCCTAACACCTGGGCTTGAAATTCTATCCCAATCTGTCCTTCCAGGTAACCATCCTACACAGTCTCATGGATTTGGGGCCAATCAAAAACTCTTGGAATTTCTATTGTAGATCAGAGGTGATGGTGGTGGTGATGATGCTATAAAAAAGAAACACTTTTATTGTGTATATATTGTGACAGTTGCTGCTTTACATATTTCATAAACGTGGTGAATTTTTATCACAATCATGTCAGAAGGCTGAAACTATTATTGTCCCCATTTTTAAATGGGGTGCTTGGGGGTCTGGAGAGGTTTAGCAACTTACTCATGGTCACATAGTTAGAAGCAGTGGGTCTGGTTCTGGAGTACGTGTTCTTAACTAGTACCACAACTAGCAGCCATTCAATGTTCCACTGCAGTGACTACTTCACATCAATGGCTGAATGATCAAACAGTATTGTGAAACTGGTGTGACGCACTGCACACAACAGCGATGATGATGATGATGATGATGATGATGATGATGGTAGGAATAACAACTTAGTAGCTCTGCCTAGGGATGGTCCTAGGACCATTCATGATAAGAAGGCTTGGGAGTGTCCATCTGTGAAACTGGTGAAAGGCATCTCTGGATGCCACCTCTTCCGAGCACAGACAGGCACTGGGGAATGACTATACTGAGTGAACTGTCATCTAAGATGGGTGAGAGTTACCTCAAGCTCACACGAGTCAGGGCTTTGTACTGCTGAGAGCACTACTATATCGTCACACTGCCAAGGACCCAAGTCTGCTTCAGATACTGCTCATGTCAACAAATTCACATCGTGTCAAGAAATTCCGAATCAAAGGTCATTTCAGAGCCATGAGTGAGGCTTACTGGAATTACTGAAGCAGTGTAGACCCGAGGGGCTACAGGGTCAGGAAATCAAGAACAAGGGAGCTCCTCTTCTGCAGGGGGAGCCACCCCCTCTGTTTCAATTCTCCTTATAGCAGCCCTGGTGATGGTTCACAGGCAAATCCTGTACATGCGGCCAGAGAAAGTATCAGAGCTGAACACAGTCACCAGTTATATGCAAACTGACTAGAAACCAGAACTAACTGAACCAAACTTATTTACCTTGGAGTCATTTTTAGAGGAAGTAAAAAAATTTCAGATGACAGCAATCAAATGAGAAACACTACAATACAAACCCTGGTCACTGTAGAGACCAGGTTCCCCCCGATTGCACACATGTAAAGCGCAGAGGGGGTCGCTGTGGCAGGTAACTGTGTTAAGGGTTGGTATCTGGCCCTCGGCGTAGACCTGTGGCTTGGTCGTTGCTTGGGTCTCAGAGGCCAGACATACTGCTGGGGCTCGACAGACTTTGCCACTGCTACTCTCCAGTTTTGTGCCCTGCTACTTAAAAAAACTGCGTTTCACATAACTGAAATGTGTGTGTTAAACTAAAAGATGACATGATGACTGGCCTTAAATGCTATAAGAATAATAAACAATTTTCTTATTAGGTAAATTTTATGAAGTACCTGCCTACACATTCAAAGTGCTAGAAACTGCTCAGCTCTACTAGAGCTAGTTAAATTAGATGCTGGTGGTGACTAATACTGTTTGGTTAATCTCTAAATTGAAGTGTCAACCTCAGCACACAAGCCAGAATTCTGGAGAAATGCCATTTACTCTAAAGCGAAATTTAGTGTAAGATACCAGATTTTTGATGAAATCCATTGTCTGCAAGAACAGAAAGCTCTGAATTCCTTGTGGACATTGGGTGTCATTCTTTGTTAGCCATGGGGCCTCAGCTGTGTCACTTACTCTCTCCAAGCCTCAGGACCCTTACTTGAAAATGGGACGTGCTTAACTAGATAATTTCAACTTCCATTCAGCTCCACTCAGATGCAAAATTCTGTTTCAGGGTGAAATCCCACATTACTACATGCTCACAGCACAGAAAGCCATTTGAACATTAAAAGGACATTCTTGATGGCAGGGAATGGAGCTTGACCAATAATTTCTTAGTGTGTGATACCTCAAAGGAATTGTGAGGCCTGGAATCAGCCCCAAGCTTATTGAATAGGTCACTAGGACAAGAGAAAAAGAACAGGAATTACTGAGCCATCTCTGGACTGATAATCCACTGTACGATGATCAACTTAGCTCCTGACTGCAAACTGTCCTTCTTAGTTTCACTTTCATTCCCTTCCTCTTAGTTTCCTGTACTCATGACCCCAGCCCTGAGGTCAACCTTCATCCATTTATACTTATGCCTCTGCCCGCTGTCAAAAAGGCCTTGCAGATTCTTAATGGAAAAGGCCAGGATTTAAACATAATTGATCAAAGACTGCAAACATGTTTGTTACGATTTTAGCTTCTTAGTAGATAAGGTCAAAAAGGAAGACAGATAATGGGCCACAAAAGTCTCACGGCTTGTGGGAAGAAAAAAAAAAAAAAAGAAAAAAAAAAAGCACACAATGGTCACCAGAGAGGCAAAGTATTTTGAATTTCAATCAGTAACCCGTCTCTTAGGCTGAAGTTCCAGATCTTATTCTGTGCCAAGGAACTAGCCCAAGTACTTTTAATGGCTTGTCTTACAACAACCCAATCAAGTAGGTGCCATTTTACAGTCTTATTTTACAAGCAAAGAAATGAGAACTCAGAGAATAACTTACCCAAAGCCCCCAGTGCTTCCAGAAGACAGAGCTAGGTTTCAAACCCAGGTAGCCTGACCCCAGGCACAGGTTGTACCACTCTGATAAACTGCCCCCTAACATTCCTCAAGGACTTCTCACACAGGGATTCTGACTTACAGAACAGAAAAATCTCCAAAACAGTTTCTCTGATGGTAGAACACATTCGTTTGCTTCTAGGTCCCTAAGATTCATCTAGACTCTACTCTGACTGACTGGGATTTCAGATTAGGACCATACAAACACTCAGAAGCTGGTGTTGCTCAGAATTTTATTCTTCATAAGTAATATTCAAGGAAACTTAAAAAAAAATGTCCACAGTCGAGCTTGGCGGTGCCTGCCTGTAATCCCAGCACTAGGGAGGCTGGGGCAGGAGGGCTATTGCAAGGTTGAGACCAGCCTGGGATACAAAGTGAGCTCAAGACCAGCCTGAACTGCATAGTGAGACCTTGTCTCAAAAAGAAAAAAAGTATATATATTTCCAATAGCCCTGAGGTGGGGTCCAGAAATTAGCTTCATTTTAAAATTTTGTAATCACTGAATGAATTTATGCAGATCACCATGAACTCAAAAAACATTAATATGAGAGGAATCAAACCTGCAAACCTAAGCTAATGAAGCCAGGGGAGGACCAAGGGTGCACTGCTTACATGCAGATACATGGGTGGAGAGAGATGTGAATCATGTTCATTACCTGTTCAGCTCTTTCTGAAAGGCAGTACCTGGACTGACTCAGCCTCTTTTTAACCACCGGTTCTCCCCCTTGAAGTGGGAGAGGTTTTTCAATGTAACTAAACTGGCTTGATCACCTCTTCCAGGAGGCCTTTTTCCTGATTGCAACATCGTGAACAGGCAGGATAATGAGGGTGCACCTTGGCCTAGAAGTTTGTATCCTGGGCACAGGTGACTAGATCAGTCCACCCAGGCTACTTCCACAAGGCCTGGAGGACACTGCAAGTCTGTGCAAAGCCAGCGTGCACCGTTGAGAATACCCTGCAGCCCCAGTGGGCTGTGCCAGACAAACACACTGGGTTAGAGGAAGGAGAGGAGCTTGTATTTTTGAACAAGGATGCACAAATAGTTCAGAGAGAAATAAATCATTATCTTCTAACTCTCTGGTTCCCTTTAACCACCTACTCAAAATTTAAGAGACAATTGCAACTCTCTTTTTTAATGTGGGTAAGGAATAAAAAAAAAAAGTACAACAGAGCAAATGCATACTGGCTTCTCGAAGGTGGTTACTGCCTCTTTATCTACTGCTAAGATATTAAGTACAACAACTTTAAATCAGTCTTGGTCATGTGATGGTGTTAGAGAAATGGTGTCTGTAAATGTATCATCCTTAAAGAACATAGCCAGGCTCTAAATTGATTTATACATTCAGGGATATCCCTTTTAAAATCTCAGCAGGATTGTGGGTACAGAACAAGCTCATTTTAAAATTTATATGGCAAAACAAAGAGCCAGATGAATTAAAAAAAAGCTGAAGACCTTAAACTTGTTATAAAGCTATAAGGAATAGGACAGTGTGGAGTTCCATAAGGACAGAATTACTGATTGGTGGAACAGAAGAGAGTGTCCAGAAGCAAACCATACATTTACAATCAACTGACTTTCAATGAAGTGCCAAGGTATCTTGGTGAAGGAACAGTCTCTCCAATGCTGGCAGAATTGGAGATCTGTATTCAATTAAAATTCCCACTTCATCCCATATACAAAAAAATTAACTCAAAATGGATCATAGATCTAAATATAAAAAATAATCTCATAACACTTAATGATATAGGAAAAAATCCTTATGACTTTGCTTTAGGCAAAGTTTTTTTTTGTTTTGTTTTTTTGAGACAAGGTCTCACTGTGCAGTTCAGGTTGGACTTGAGCTCACTTTATAGCTCAGGCTGGTCCCAAACTCATAATAGTCCTCCTGCCTTAGCCTCTCAAGTGCTGGGATTACCAGCGTGTGCCGCCATGCCCAGCTAGGCAAGGATTTCTTAGGAATCACCCCAAAAGTATGAGCCACAAAAGTTGATAAAATGAGTATCATCAAGATTAAATTCTCTTTCCCTTTAAAAAAAATGAAAAAAAAAAAATGGAAAGGTATGCCACAGACTAAGAAATAATTTTGGAAATTGTATATCTATAAGTGGACTTGTATCCAGATTATATACAGAATTCTTACACCAAGAAGCAAACTAACCAAACTAAAAAATGGCCAAAAGACGTAGGCTTGGGATACAGCTCAGTGGTAGAGCACTTAACTAACACATGAGGACTTGGATTCAATCCCCAGCATCAACAAGCAAAAACAAACAAACAAACAAATAATTACAAACACAAAAACAAAAATCCAAAAATTTAAATAGATAATTTCACCACAGATACAGGGATGCCTAACAAACATGGGAAAATATTTCCAACATCATTAGTCATTAGGGAAATAAAATCAAACCACAACAGAATGCCACTACACAATTACAACAATGGCTATAATTTAAAAGACTGACCATAACAGATGTAGAGGCAAACAAAACAGTCAGACACTTCTGGTGGGAATGTAAAACAGCATGGCCACTTTGGAAACCTCTTGACTCTTTCTCAGAAGGTTGAATTTTTGCAAATAAACCATGCAGCAGGGTACTTCACTTCCTAGGTGTTAAGCTAAAATAAATAACAACATATGTCTACACAATGATTTATATGTGTAAATTTACAACAGTGCTACTTAGAACAGCCCCGAATTAGAAGCAGTTCGATTGACTCTCAATGGATGAAAAGATAAATAAAATGTAAAAACAATTTAAAAATGGGATATTCCTAAGCAATAAAAATAGTCTTACTCATAATGTGATTAGATTGCTAAACCTCAACAACATATTAAGTGAAAGAAGCCAGATACAAAATACCACATAATGCACGATTCCACTCATATGCAATTTCTAGAAAAGGGAGAGCAGAAGGGAGATAAAGTAGAATAGAGGTTTCTGAGGATGGGGATGGGAGTAGGAGTGACCACAAATAAGCAGGCAACCTGGAGTAACGGGCAAGTCCTCACACTGCCTGGGATGATGGTTGCACCATTGTATACATGTGCTAACCACGTTGGACATTTACAGAAAACAGAGTTTAAGGAAATTAAACTATTCCTCAATAAAGAGACATGACAAAAAATAAAACCAAACAAGGTACAGGAGAGGGAGGGAAGACGTGGTCAGGAAGACAGATAAACTCTTTTGTTCACTGTTCACAGTGACGGCTCAGGGTACACAGGCATTCTTTCCTGTTTAGAGGTCGAGATTCCTCTGGAAAGCTGTTGAAAAATATGGGTTCCTTTTTCTAGAGCAAAATATGCCTGCAAGTATGTATGGCTATGTATGCATATACACACATACATGCAACGTTGTATTGTTGGCAATTATATAAAGGTTTGATTTTTTTGTTTGGGGTTTTTTTGTTTTTTTTTTTTTTTAGGGGTACTGGGGAGCCAAAGAGCCCAGCCACCAAGGTATGTACCAACCCTATGTGAAGACTTTCAATGTCTCAAAGAGATTTTAAAAACAGTTTGCTTATCTAATCATTGCTTCTCTGTCTTCAGAAGAAATATTATTTCTTTTGGACAAGACGAGAAAATCAACTGCAGAGAGATTAAGTTACTTGCCCAAAGCTGTATGAAAAGTTGAAAATAGAATCTGAACTTTTGTCTTCATTTGCATATAGCTCATGCACATCTTTAGCTCACTTTATATTGTGAGCTTTGAAACACAGTATTTCCCTCTGACCCTTTGGAAAAGATGACATCATTCTTGTTTTACAGTGATGAGAATCAGAGGTCAAATGATTTATTAGGTCAAGGTCACATAGCTATCTGAACTAGGAAACAACCTCCATCGGTGGATATAAATCTATCTGTCCTATACCAAGAGCACCATCCCACACTGTCTTCCTTGTTTCAGAATTCTTACGCATCTGGGTAAAAAATTCCTATAGGAAAAGACACTATCATGATCAAGGAGAGAATATTTTATTAGCATGTATCATGGATATTTTGCAAAACTTCAAGGCAGAGCAAATAACTACATGGAAGGCAAAATGGATCTGTGTATGTGAAATTAATCACTTCTTCCCTGGGCTCATACATCTGTTTGATTTTGCCTTCTATTATTTTGGCTGAACTGTCTGCCCCATGCCACTGTATTTTACAGAGCAGGAAATTGGGCTTTGGAACCAAGAGAATCCAGGTTCTAAACTCTGGTTTGCACATGGTAGAACCCTGGACACTACTCTTGACTTACTTCATCTGTAAGAATCTATGCAAGAAAACCTACCAGGTGGTATTTGTATGAAAATTAGAATAACCAAAAGTGAGTTAGTAAAGTACCAACTGGTACCAATCAATATAGTTCATCAAAATCCATCAAGGCAGTTGAACTTTCTTTACTTCTTTCCAACTAGATTACAAATTCTTTTAAAGACCCAGGTCACACCTGGATCTTTATAAACCTAGGAGCTTTCTTTCCACACAGCAAATTCTCTACATAGCCCAGTGAATCAATATATTCATAGAAACTCTTATCAGAAAACCGCTAGATCGATTAGCAACCATTCCCTGGACAAGCACGATGGCCACAAGAGAAAGACATGATGAAATATTGTTCCCCAGCTCTAATTTCAGAATTTGCTTGTATGCTGATACTATGCTAAGCCCATCACAAATCCTGTCAGAGTGTCTTGGAAACACTGGAAGGCAAGTATTTATATTTAACAGGTGAGGAGATCACTTGGGTGTTTCAGTTAGCACAGGGTAGAGATGGGATGTGAGCCCTTGTCTGTCTGAGTGTATGGGTCCTTCCAGAAGCCCTCTCAGCAGTGTGGTTGATGTGGGAAAGCCTGAAATCTCCCAGGCAATGCAGATCTCCTATGCCTGTCTGGCATCGTTCCATTTACTTTTTGAGAATACAAATAAAAGCTTATTCTACAAAATCAAGTCTTCAGGTTTCACAGTTCAGAAAGGCTAAAGAAGGTCTTTAAGCCTTAAAGTAAAATTTTACTCTGTCCTTTCTGCTTCCAACTATTGAAAAAGCCTTTCCAAATTAAACAAGACAAAACAAAACAACGCCACAGTATGAATAATACAAACTCTTTAAATTCAACTATCCTAGGCATTGTTTATTTTTCCATAGATCCTGTTAGGCCTATTTTAGGTTCATAGCAAATTAAATGGAAACTACAGAGTACCCAGATGCTCCCTCAAGCCCCAGCACAGCCTCCGCCACTAGCAACAGCCCACACCTGGGTGACAAATTTGTTACAAGTGATGACCCACAGAAGCATGACCAAAGCCCGTACTTACTGCAGGGTTCGCATTCTGTTGAGTCTGGACCAATTTATAATGATATATCTACCATTATAACATCATACACAATTGTTTCCTTGCCTTCAAAACCCACTAGACTCTATTTCCTGAGATAGATGAACATCATGGTATGGGATACAGTGACCCTAGATCCTTATAACAATTCTAGGCAGCTCCAGTCAGGTCATAATTTTCAAATTCATGCCTCCTAGAAACCAAGCATCTTTTCTTGAGACCAAGAACTGACAAAATAGCATGAATATAATCGTCTCATTCCTATCTTCTGATAAATTATTAAGAAACACAGCATAGTTCAGAAAGTAAATAAGGACCAGAGGTATGTATTGAATTTCCCTGAGTATTAATTGAATTTAATGTTTCCAGAGAAGGCTTTTTGTGTAGCCTGTTCTACAGCTTTTTTTCAATGGTAAAAAATGTCAGTATTGTGCCCATATCAGATTATTCTTTGTGAGGTTTTTTGATTTGTTTTTTGGGGGGAGGGCAGAGTTTTGCTATGTACTTTGGGCTGGCCCTCAAATTTGTAGTCTTCCTGCCTTGGCCTCCTGAGTGCTAGGATTATAAATATATAGCATCATTTCCAAAGAGAAAAGTCTTGATCAAACACTTTTGTGTTCCTCTACTGGAGAAGTATAGGGATATAACTTTAAGAGAATTCTTTATTGAAGCAAACTGCATTCTGAGAATAATGTGTTAATATGATTCTGAGATCATAAAAATTTATAAATGCAAATACTTTGAAACCAGCACTAAAATTAAGAAAGCATATAATCTATATGCAGATACACCCTCATGCTCTTTTCAAATAACTCTATCTTCTGATCACTACGTTGACTTCTAACTCATATGCTACTCTAGATTGTTTTGAAACAGAAACAAATCTACCCAGCTTCTTTCACTAAACACGGAGATTATCTATGAGGCTACCATAGTTGTATTTCATTAAAGCTCATTATTACATAGTATTTCTTTGTGTAGTCTTCTCGGTGTTATTTATCTATTCTACTCTAAATGGACATTTGGATTACTCAAAATGCTGGGCAGCTCTGAGTAGTACTGCTGTGAAAAGTCCTATCTGTGGTTTTTGGTGAACAACAGTCTCAGTTAGCAGTACATATATGTTGAAGGTTATATGTGGCATATATGTGGCAAGGTTATGTTTTATGTTCCACTTCAGTGATTAATGCCAAACAGTCATTCAAAATGCATGTTGCATTGTATTACCATTTTAATCCAGGAGGAATTTGAAGGAATTAAGTAAGAAGAATCACATTAAGAGCACTTTGCCAAATGGATTCCCAAAGTGTTTTCCTAACCTCTGTAAAGTGAATGATCTCTTATGAAATGGGCTCTAAGCAAACACTGCAGCTTAATCCCATCAGGTACTGTTTCCATTATCCTAGATTGCCACCAGAGCATCTGTCAATCCTCCTCCCAGCCTTGTCCTTCTGTTGCTGGTACTGATGGAGAGACAAAGATGGAATACAAACAACTCCATGTTTAATCCCTAAATTGATTCCTAACCAGCAAACAATGGTTGGTATTGCCTCGTTTTACTTTGCACTACTGTTGCCATGAAGTCTGAAGGATTCTTCTAGTTAGGACCCGGTTCCCTGGAAATAGTAAAAAGGAATTAGGTTTGGATGCTTGAGGATTTCAGTGGCTTCTATAAGATCTATTTTTTTCCTCCCCTGATTGAATTTAAGCATTCATTCCTTATCAATTACTTTTACTCTTATTAATATTTTCTACATTTATTCTGTTAGGTGAATGTTTAGAAAATGCATTCATATCTGACTCACCTAATATTTTGTGAGGCATCCTACTATTATTATGCCTATTTACAAGCTAAGAAGAAAAGTCTCCAAAGTTATGGAGCTGGTGTTCAAATCTAGGGGTTTTTATTATTTTATTCTCTGCTTCCTTCACATACTGCTACATAGCAAGGTTAAGAACTAGAAATGACTTTGGTAGTTTGGCAGTTGAAAAATAATAAGCATTCTAGTTTCTTCTTCCATAAATTATCGTAAGAAGCTATTCATTCAGGTAAAAGCCAGTAGATTTTTGTTAACTCTATTCCTTGAAAAGCAGTAACTCTTTTGAGGTGATCATGTTAAACTGTGGACAAGAAAAGGACCCTGGACACTTGGTCTCCAGAGAAGGGGGTCAAGTGGTTTGTTTTAGACTTGTTATAAGGCCACACTACTATCTGTATGTGCAATGTTAGGAACATAAAATGGCAGAGGGGCGAGCAATCCGTGGACCCTGAACTAAACTTATAGAAGGATTAGATATCTTGTTTACACGCTCCAATCTTATGCACTTTCTGAAAAGATCTTGTTCTACTGTATATTCAGCAATGTTAATAGGGTCTCAGAGCACTGGTTTTCCCTAGCTCACAACATGACTGGGCAGAGAGAGGACATGTGAATTATTTATAAATCCACTTTGAATAATTTTGTAACTAAGGTTGCAAAATACCAGATGACTCTTAGCCTTTTTCTTTCCAAAATCTGAAAGGAAATCTTGAAGGAGTCTTTTCGGGATATTGGATGAATGAAGGGGAGACTCGGAATCCAACAGCATGTTACTGTGAGCACTGGGGACTATGTCAAGATGGCTACTGATGCTATGCATGTAGTTAAAAAAAAAAAAAACAACAAAAAACACGGCATAGTGCCAGGGAAGGAAAGATGAGAAATTCATCATGCTCTGGCTTCATATGACTTGCTTCCCGACTCAGATGCTTCCCTGACACTCAAGGTCAAAGGTTTCATATCCTTGTTTTTCTTGACACCAGGAGATCAATATTTGCCTTTAAGCTCAACATTTTTGAAATCTAACCCCAATTGGATAATTTCTGTCTCTTGTACAAGGGCACATGCTTAAGATTTCTTGTTACTCATGATCTCACTGGAGGCCTCCTTTCCAACCCAGCAGCAGGCTGGAGTCACAAATGCACAGCCACAGCGAGGCAAAGGCGGTCTTTCACGCCAGCTGCTCCAGGGAGCCAATCAGCGCACGGTTCTCGTTGGCCAAATGGCACAGTTAGGTACACTGGGTGGGAGAAGAGGTAAGAAGGTGTGGTGCTAGAAGACGACAAGCCCGGAGAAGGAGACAAGCCCCCTTTATTTAATATTTCAATCACAGCTGTGTAAATTGGAGCAAACAGGCTACAACTAAAAATGCTGAGACTTGTTATATAATATGCAGCAAGGGGTTCCCCCAATTCAGCCTAACGCTGGAGGTTAAGCTTCAGTTTGTCAACTGCTTTTCTTCACCAAAGGGCTATCTCTAAAGCACATTCCAGCTCTGTGATAGCTATCCTTCCCCGAGGAACTGCAAATATTTCTCCGTCTCACCCTGCTCTTTTTCCTTCCTCTGCAGGTCTACTCCACCATAAATCTCAAAGAACTTCATGAGAGTTGGGTCACACACAAGGGTCTCCATGGTTGGTGGCCAGGCTGTGGAGCCTTAGGTGATCCTTTACATATTATGTCCACTAAGAAGCATTCCTCTGAGTCGGAAGACTGATGTACAGATGGTTCGGCTCTGGGCTGCCTATAGTACACTATCAGACTAAAAATATTTTTCCTTCTCCAGGGTTAGAGGAGCCTTTAGGGTGGGAACCAATACTGGAGCAGTCAGAAAAACACAGCTTGCTTTTAAAAACATCCTTGTCTGATTTCCTCTTCCACTGTGGCTGGACCTCATCCCCTTCAACAAACAACTCTGCCTGGGGCCTGGAATCCCCTAGGACAGATTCCAAGGTCTCACCAGGAGCAGCAGGAAGGAGGAGGGCCTCTCACAGTTACTATCAGTTCTAGTGTCTGAAGGAAGAAAAAACAGAGGGAACAGATACATTTGAAGAAGGAAAGAAAATGTGTGATAGGATTCAGGACCCCGAAGTGTGGCGATGTCCCAAGTGAGAGTTTAAGGCAAGACACACACATTTCTTCCTATAAAGAAAGTGACACGGGACTCACATTCCAGACCTCTGCGTGCTGGGTGGGTGCCTGCCCTGCCTGGAGCCTCAGGATGGCTCTGGAAGGTGCCCCGCTCCCTGGGGCCTGCAGCCAGGCAAAGGTGAGTATCCCAGCCCACGCCTCTATACCAGGCTCCAGTCACACTCAGGAGACAGGAGGACCTGCCAGAGGTGAAACAGTGTCCTCCCACTGCTGGATGCTGAGGCCCAGATGACAGTACGAGCCATATTTGTCAACCAGAGCTTGGTGAGCTCTGGGCTCCATTTTGTGTGGTGACAAAGCTTTGTAACCTTCCAAATGTTAGACGGCAACCAGGGGTGGGGAAGGTCTGCTCTGTGCCTCTGGGCAGCAGAGCCCCCTGAGCCAAGGCTAGACCAAGGCCAAACCTGCAAAAGGGGAGCAAAGTCAGCCAGTGTCTCCTGCAACACAGAGATGGAAAGAGCCTGGCTAAGCAGCCCCTCGGCACAAAAAAGCAGGGGACTCCTGGGCCGTCCCCCTCTCCAAGGCCCAACAGCCTGGACTCAGAAGCCCTTTTACTGGTAAAGCAGTAACTCTGAATTTTGTTGTGTTCCAGGATGGAACAAATTCTTTCTACAGGAGTGAGAACAACTTGTCACAAATGTAGGACATACTCCCAAGGGTAAAGAAGAGACCTCAGCATTTGAGAGCCCTAGAAGCTGTCATCAGGCCATGCAGATTCTGACTTGTGAGATCCTGGCCTGGCCACTTTTTCCATTTCTCAGCCTCTTTATCCAGGGGTGAGCAGCTGAACTAGAGGTCTGTTAGCAAAGTTTCTAGCTCCAAAATCCTATATTCCTTTGCAACAATAAAAACAGGATAAAAAGAAATGAAAGGACACCTACCATTATTAAAACAAAGAAGAGCGAAATGTGAATGGTCAGATCATCTCCTGTGGCAGTTACTGTAAATTAACTTTATACACAGAGGAAAATAATGCACATGGTGACCACAAAGATGAAACATTGTGCCTGAGCCACAAAAGGTATCATTTAATTATAAATTCCACAGAGATAAGCATAGCAATGGTTGGTATTTACAGCATGCTTTTCAGTTTACAAAGTACTTTGCATCTCTTACAAAGTAAATTTCATATAATAAAATACCAATGCTCCAGGCTTGATTTAGGAACTCACATTGCTGGATGGGACAGAAGTATCGACTCACGCTACTGTCCCCATTTCTCAGACAAACACCACAAGGCTCACAGAGCTATGTTCAGCATATTTATTATAAATTGCAAGCATATACTAATTTAACTAGAAAAAGGAAAAAAGATGCAGTTGTTAACCAGCCCACAGCCTTCCCCTTGAAAGACAAGCACACAGATAGAAACAAATTCGAGTTTGAACATTACTTTATTGAGAAAGCAGAAAGTTCAGTGCTCACAGTTTCAGCTAAAAATCTATGGTCTGAAAAATAATAATTAACTTTTAAGCCAGGCATAGTAATGCACACTTTAGAACTTGGGAGGCTGAAGCAGGAGGGTCACGGGTTCAAGGCCAGCATGGGCTATAGAGAATCTCTCAAAAAACAAAACTAAGTCTTAATTCTACAACTGGATTCTACTTCACTAATTTACTTCTTAAAAAAAAAGCTATTAATTCCTTGTGAAAAAAATGATCTTGAAGTTATAATGAAAAGAAATGCTGGTGGAGGCTACTCCGAGCAACTCGGGAATGGGAGGAAAAGATGCTTATAAAAGATGCGATACCATGACTTCACCACCAGGGCCACTTAATCACTCAGAAAGTGTGGCAAGGTCACAGTGTGGTGAAGGCAACGTGAGAAACATCCCAGAATATGAGTGAGATCTTCCTCTTGGTACCCTTTTCCATCTTTTCAACTCAACTGCTAGGGTCAGCTCTGCACAAGCTCACTCCATAGACAACAGGCCCTGGCCCCACCCCATCGCCCAAAGGGATACCGGGATAATTTTTATTTAATAGCATGTGGATCATAATATTCTCTGGATGAAGAGACTTTCATGTCTTCCTATTGCCTACTGCAGAAAGTTAATCCTCTGACCATGGCACTCAACAGCCTGCAAGCTGGCCTCGGGATGTTATTGTCCACTTGGTAGCAACACATCTTGTTCATCCCCTGGTCACTGAGGGGGCTCTGCTCAGCCCCACGTATGACAACACACCTGTGTTCTCATGTCTGGACCCTGCCAAGATGAGCTGCTCTGAAACCATTCTGTGCATCAGAGTCAAGGTAGTTATTTCCAAATTACAGTTGCCTGGAGCAGCTCTAGAGGGTCAGAGAACAGCTGTGTAAAGTCTGAGTGGGGACCCTTTGGGAAGCTCTCTGTGTGACTTCTAGACGCAGTCTGGGTTGAAAAATTTCTAGACTGCAATGGGTCTTTTCCATACCCACCAGACTTGGGCATTCCCTTTGGTTTACATTCACTTCTTGACACAGTGTTCATTTTCATATATTTATACAAATTATACACCATTTATATGATGCAATAAATTAAAAGTGCTGGCTACTTAAGATGTTCCACATTAGACCTTTACTTCTTGGGAACAGGACATTGTCTTACTCATGTTTGCATTTCCAGAATCCAGTGGAGTGTTTGAGCACATATTCGATATTTTTTGGCATTAAAAAGTGAATTTCATATAATAAAATACCAATGCTCCAGGCTTGATTTAAATGCTACCTTTTCTAGGGTGCCTCTGCTTATCAGTCTCGGCAAGATGGGTTTTCCTCTGTGCTCCTAGAACCTTACTTATGCCACCGACACGGTACATTGAACTTATAGCTATTTGTTTAATGACTTCCACTAAATTTTAAGTTCCATTAAGGCAGAGATTATGCTTTTTTATAATTGTGTAACTATGTAATCAGCTATCATAGTAAATGCAAACAAAATGTTAAATTCTTAAAGAATGAATTACGCGTCAAACTGCTATGCCACAAACCTGCAAGGACACTGCTAGAAAAATTCTAACACCACAGAAAAACAGCAGAACAAAAATTGAAGAGCAAACTGTACTGCTGAATCCAAACTGGGATTTTATTCTATTCTAAGCTACATTTTCCTGTTTAAAATTCTTTACATGCTCCTCTTGCCTCTTTCTAGAATAGTCTCATTTCCTGTAATTTTGCTCTGCCCCCCTGTGTTTCTTGGCAGAGAGTCTCATTCTTTTCATATGCAGCAAATGGGCCACCTGCAAAGAACACTCCCATCTCACAGCAGAAAGACCAACTGTCTGCATTCTTCAGTTTTCCCTTTCAGCTGCTCAGAGCATCATACAGTAAAAAAAATTTACTTTTCCTGCTGGACCCAGCAGGTTTCTTAGTGCCTTTTCTCAGACTTGAGCACACTGGCATCATGTTCTTATCCTCACACAATCTCAGGTGGACAGTTGCTCTCTCAGCATCTTCCTGGAGCACAAAAGCCTGGACAGTCCCCATCCAAGACAAGTAGATTTCCTTCTGTCCAATGAGGGCAGCCAAGCTGCGACTGCTTCCCTGCTGCAGGCCAGCTGTGCTGAGCACAAGATGACTCAGGTGAACCTCCCTGGGCTGGAGAAAGCTACCGATTTCTGAAGTAATGATTCTATTACAGGCAGGAGCCTGAACAAAGTGATCATTTCTCCAATGGATGAAGAGGGCCAAAATCAGTGATCTAGGGGAAGAACATGTGTTAAAATTCAATGCAATGTTCATGCTGAATAACTTGTTAAGTATCAGTGACATGCTGAGTGTTTTTTGCACCAGGACCTGCCTAAAGAGAAGGCGGAGCTTCATTCACAAGTGTGCAGTAAGCGTCTGTCGGATTGAAGAGCCTATCTTTGGGTCAAGAAAATGGGACAGTGGTCATGATTCAGGGATCAAGCAAAGACTTCATGGAGGATGGAATAAGTAAAATGAAATTAGAAAGACAACAAAATGTCACTTTTGTCACTATTATGTACACCAGTAGCCAAGATTCCCCCCTCCATCACTCACATTATAGTCAAGGAGATACCCATACACAGTATTCCATCTGTCCTCCCTTTTCCCAGCAAACCAAGCCAAACTCAGAAAGCCTAAACTTTGGAGGAATATACCAGATATTTCTTCATCGAAACTTACTTTTCTATAACATTTTTCAGGTGCAATGATCAGCTGATCATTTATTTCTTACCTTTTGTCTCTTGGACATATGACAAAGATGATGAATTTAGACAGGAAAAAAATTAAAGAAGGGACAGGAAAAAGAAAAAAATATTTGTTCTTCATTGTGAAAATGCAGCTATCTTGGAAGTGAAACAATTCAAGTGTCCCCAACATATGTTATCATGGCTCAGAACAGGAAGAAAATAGCTTTATTTCAATAAGCCTCCTAAATCAAGAAAAATAACTCTCTAAGTCAATCAAATACCACCTCTAAATCAAGAAAAATAATTCTCTCTCACACACAGGAGGAGGGGGGGAGGACAGGAGGACAAGAGGACAGGAGGAGGAGGAGGGGGAGGAGGAGGAGGAGGAGGAAGGAAAAAACAAAAAGAACACCCACTGGCAGGCACCATCCGGCAGTAATGACTTCACACTCAATTTAACCCTGAGCTGGTTTATACTGCAGCATGGCAATTCCATCAAGCTGACATGCTTCAGCTCACCCCTTCCTAACCTGCAGTAAATGACCAACAATAAAAGCCCAACTCGTTCTGCATGCTGCTATGTTCAGGGTAATGTGAACTCAAAGTCCCTCATTAACTCTGGTGGCTGGTAAAGGCAGAGGCTATCCCTCATTAACCAGGAATAAAAGAACTGCTAAATGAGTTCTTGGTATTCCTTAGAGCTAGCAGACATTAGCAATCTATTTTTCCATGAAAATTGATGAACCAAGAAATATTTCCCTTGTCAGAGAGAGAGAGAGAGATAGAGAGAGAATGAATGAGAATGAATTTTCAAGATAGAGACATTCATGGAAACATCACTGCAAGCCTGAAAAGCCCTCACATGGTGCTATCATTCAAGTGACTGCACCCAAGGAGTAGTTATACATGACCTGTGACCTCCTTTTGAATATCTACAAATGGGCTATCTCAGGTATCTTTCCTTATGGTGTGCACAGTAGACTGTGAGAATAAAAAAACATTTCTGGTATCAGCTAGAGGTACACATAATTAAGAAATGAAATGAGTATTTTAAATCAAGGTTTCAAAATTTTTGGAAATTTTGGAAATTTTTGCAAACGCTCCCCTGAATTAATCTTTAGAATTGAAATCAAACAGTGCCTTTTCCTGCAGTAAGCGGAAACACATATAAAAAAGGCATTGAAGTAGGAGCTTCCCAAGGCCACCTACCAGCATTCAAGAATGCTGCCACAGTACTGTGTTCCTGTCTAGAGTTTAGAAGCCTCAATTTGAAAATGAAAATAACAGACAAAAAAAATGCCTCGCAGTGAGATCTCCCTTCATGGCATCCTCAACAGTTAAAGGTTAAATTGCTGATCTCCATGAGCTTCTGCTGAATGCAAACACACTGACTTTTCAGAGAAATGAGAAATATGATCAAATATATGAGGGTATCTCCTAGAACTTGAAAGTAGCTCAGTCCAGGTTAGTATACAGGGAATGGAAAGGGAGGAGCCTTGGTCATAAAAATGACATGAAAGACAGTCAAGGTGAGGACATTCCAAAGTAACACAGGACTGTAACACTGCATTCAAATAGGTGAGGGTGTTCTGGGTACTCTAAGCTGACAACTTCCTCACTGACCAGGTCATGGTTACCTTTTTTTGGGAGGAGGGTCTTACTGGGGACTGAACCCAGGCAGCACTAAGCTACATCTCTAGCTCTTTTAAAAAAAATTTTTTTAAACCACGGATCGAACTCATGATCTTGCGCTTGCAAGGCAGGCGCTTATGTCGCTGAGCTAAATCCCTGGCCTCCTTTTTTATTTTTGAAACAGGGTCTTGCTACGTTGTCCAGGCTGCTTTTGAATTTGTGATCCTTCAGCCTCAGTCTCCCCAGTAGCTGGGAGGACAGGTGTGTGCCACTTTAGCCTGGTTACGGATGCCCTGTTTTTTTGGAGGAGTTCCATCTTCTCCCAACTCCAGAAGCACAAGCAGCCACTCTCTCCTGTCACCCACCCTGTACCCACAGACATAGGCAATATCTCAAGAGACTCTTCCCAGGACCTCCTCACATGAGCTGGGAGTAAAAGATCCCTTTTCACATGGAGAGGAGCCCTGAGCTGCTGCAGTGTTGCCTTCCTGACCCACAGTCTGTGAGTGTGAATGATCCATGAAGATAAACCAGCAGAGCTGAGAGGGCACTGACATCTGAGGCCCTGTCCCCCTGCATCAGCGTGGTCATGTGAGTGCCTTTCTGTATCAGCTGAGGCTAGGGGTTGTGTCCCTCCAAAAGGTACGCTTAAGTCCTAACCTAGAGCATGACCATACAGGAAGCAGAGTTGTTACAGATGTAGTAATTAGCTAGGATGAGCTCATCTTGGAGTAGGTTGGGCCATTAATCCAACAGGACTGGTGTCCTTACAAGAATCTGAGAGGGAGGGAGACAGACAAAAAGAGTACCCCACCCAGAGAAGGAACCCTACCTGCGAGCCAAAGAACACCTGGGGCGGTCGGAAGCTGGAAGAGGGGAGAATACTTCCTTCTCCGGAGGTCTTGGAGAGACTGGTCCTGCCAACATCCTGATTTCAGACTTCTGGTTTCCAAAATTGTTGGAAAATAAATCTTTGTTAGGTACTTTGTTATGTCTCCCTAAGAAACACATACACCTGGTGTGAGGTGTCTGTCACTTATGACCAACGACACTAAGAACTTGAAGTGAGCAGATCTCATGCTTCAATTTCAAAAGTTAAAAACATCTTTCATCCAAATTCCTTGCTCAATACAAATAACAGCTGTATCTTTAAACAGTTAATACCAGATCACGTTCCCAGACACAACCTTTTATTCTTGCTTTAATATAACTTTCTCTTGAGAAATTACATAAATACAAGTATTAGTTATCCGGACCCTGTAAGGATTCAGGCAAACACTGAAACTCTGAAACTCAACAATTAACACAGGTTAACTCCAGGAAAGGCCACCATATAGCTGGCAACAACTGAACTGAAAACTCCCACGGGTTACAAATGGAAGATTTTCCTTTGCCTAGTTCCCTCTTCAATTCAAGGATCAGATATGCAAACACTCTTCTTGTTAGCATTGCATTTTGCAGAACTCAGGGGAAAAAAATTCCTAGAAGCATTGCCATTCTGGCTGGTGCTTGTGATTGATCTCAGACTGATAAATAACTAAGACCAGATGTCACTCCTGGGCTTTTGGTTTTTCACTTGAAGAGCAGGGGTAATTCTCAGAACAAAAAGGAGGCTTTTCCCCTTTCCTCACTAGGGCAGGGA
This sequence comes from Hydrochoerus hydrochaeris, assembly GCA_004027455.1. Taxonomy (NCBI): domain Eukaryota; kingdom Metazoa; phylum Chordata; class Mammalia; order Rodentia; family Hydrochaeridae; genus Hydrochoerus; species Hydrochoerus hydrochaeris. Next base: position 520,306 of record PVLA01000169.1, on the reverse strand, counting down.
AGATTTGAGAGGTAAAGAGTGCTCAGATTTTTAGACAGGACACAGGGAGAGCTGAAGAGTGTTCCTTTACTGCATGCCCACACTCCTTAGCAGAAGGAAGCAAGGTGGATCCTGAGTGCAACCTCAAGTCCTCATGAGACAAGGGACGGGGACGCAGACCCAGAGCTTGGAGGAGCTGCGCCCTGGTGGAGATGGAGGCAGAGATCTGAGTGAAGTGTCCAAGCCTAGGACTCCAAGGCCCTGTGACCACTACTTCAAGCTGTGAGGAAGCACAGGACAGATTCCTCTTAGAGTCTGGAGGAGGAACCAACCTGACAGCACCTTGGTTTCAAACTTCTAGTCTCTGGGGCTATGAGAGAATATATTTCTGCTGTTTGAAGCCAACAAGCTTGCGGTAATTTGTCACAACAGTCATGGAACGTGGCGATGCATGGCATTACTAACCACACAGACCTGAAGGGCAGAGAGCATGCGGAGTGGTCTGCCCTTTTGTATTTGGCACTGTTTCTTGGTGTAAGGTATAGAATGATCCCACTATGTGGCATCATCTTTAAGGACCAATGCTGAGTCACCACCAAGAGGAGAAAACTGCAGAGCAACCCGTAAGATCTGCCCCTATTTATATAAAGCACAAGAGATTCCTTCCATAGGTATCTTCCCAGGAAGTAGGAGAAATGTGAAGTAAAGGACTATACATCCTATATGGTAGAATGTATCTGACCAAACTCCATATTTGCAAACACTACTTTCCTGCTGCTAGCAGTCACCTTTGGGAGTAGGATCAGGGGAAGAAAGGAAGAGGTTTACTTTTCACCTTATACCAGGAGCTGCAAATTGTAGCCCATGGACCAAATGTGGCTGTTTTTGTCAGTCAAGCTTTATCAGAACACAGCCATGTCCATTCATTTGCATGGTGGTTGTGGTTGCTTCAGCCCTCCAACAGCTGACAGTGCACAACATGGTTGACAAAGCTGAAAATATTTACCATGCAGCCCATTACAGAAAGAACTTTCTCCTGCTGCCTTATGTGATTCTATACTATGCATTTATTTGCTTATTCGTTTATTTACAATCATACTACTTCTTAAAAACCCAACTTCTAGAAGCTGCCCTCTTACACAGTAGGAGCAGATTCTTGGACAATCATTCACCAAGTGGAAACTCTGGAGTTTTTAGGATGAGAGATGAAAAGATCTAATGACCTAAGAAAGAGAAAGTGCTCTAAAATAAAGACTAAGAAACAGATTTGAGCATGCAAAGAGACTTTGTGAGAGAGCAGCATGCCCTGGAGTAAGAGGCAGACAGACAGTGAAAGGACCTGCCGGGGGAGGCTGGAGGAGGGGAAGCTGCAGTGGGCAGCTCTGAGATCTACTATTGGCTCACCGGCCAATGGACTGTGTGTTGGCAAACCAGCTGAGTCTTCTGAGTCCCAGTGTCCTCCACTCTCGGAGGGTTAGACTGGATTAAATCTATGGAAATCTGTGGGTATTTCTAGAAGTCTTCAGCAGGATTCACTCTGAACACAGAAAAGTAGGTAAAGAAGAGATCTTTCTGGGTTGGTGCAAGGGAAGGTCAGGAAACAGCTACATCACAGCCTTTTTACGAGTGTGGATTAAGCGGGGCCTCTGGATGGGGCAGTATGAGTGAATATCAAGTTAATCAGAAAGTCTTTTCTCATATTTGCTTTACACTGTCAGCTAAATTGCAAATCACGATGCATATTTATTAGCGAGTACACCCAAGACCAAAAAAAGTCCCACTTCTGTTTTTTGGACACAGTTTCTCAAATGGCATCACTGTCTGCATTACATGTGCTAACAAATATCTTACTGGGGGATGGTTGAGGGGCTAAATGGCTTATGTTACCTGTGATGGATAGAGAAGCTGGGTGACGTCAGCATTCACCAACAGATCCCTCCATGTGTGCCTGGACTGAGCACCGCTCACCGGTCCTGTCCCAGGGCTGGAAGGCCCTTGGAGCTTTATTTCACATCCATAAATAATAGCACATTAGCTCTACCTTCGTGCTTATCACACCTCACACTCAAGACAAAAGGAACCAGCTAGGTTAGCCCGGAAGTTGGGTGAAACTTGGTAGGGTGCCAAGGAAAGCTTAGACAAACCAGAACCAGCCTGACAGGGTGGCTGCTTCTGCTTGGTAGAGCTGCCATCAGGACTTGTGTGCTGGAAAATTGAAGCTATGAGAATGAGGGCCCCATACCCTATAGGCCAGTGTAAGCTGTGGGCTGGCACATCACGGAGGACATCGCTCAGACACTGAAACCCCTGGTTGCACCCACGATAAACGATTCCCTCTTCAAAAGCTCCATGGAGATAAAGGTTTCAGTCATCTTCATATTTGACTCAGGGAGCCAGAGCTTCAAGCCAGTTGAGAGATTACATTCGTACATTGGCAACATCTGCTGATCTTGGCGGTGTAACTCAATATGGGACCACGTTAGGTTCAAACAAGTCACAAGGACTGATGTCTAGGAGAGCAGGCCATGAGTAGCACTGAGTTATATTAAAATACAGAACACAGAAATGATAGACCAGCTTATTGTCCTTTGAGAGGTCACTAGATTATGAGCTTGTAAGCTCTTCATTTATGTACTGTTTATTTAAAATATTTATATTCTACTACTGTATTACAAATGATTTAAGCTCAAATAATAAGGAAGAGAAGGGAGGCAAAGTCTGGGGTTTCATTTACTTGGGGAAAGTCTGTAGTGGACCAGTGGGCCATGTGCCAGGTCCCTGATGAGGAGGACAGAAAGAATATAGAATGTGGGCTTTGAAGTATACCAGCTATATTCAAACCCTGGTCCTGCCAGAATCATCTGTCTGCTTTCAGAGAAGCTGCTGTAGGCCTCAGTTTACTTATTTACAAAATGAAGATGAGTGTAATACTTGGGACACAGAATTGGTATAAGGACTTTAGTGACACAGCCCATAAAGTACTAAGATAATAGCAGTGAAACAGAGACTACACACATTACTAATGTTTCCTAGATATTCCTGTTCTCAGGAGCTTGTACAGTGCAGGGGGCAGCCGGCGTGGGAACAAGTGACTGCAGTAAGATAAAGGACTGTGTAATGTACAGAGTGAGGTGTGTGCCGGGAGAAGGGGATCCGGAGACTACTATCTTGGGGAGCCAGGGAGGCATCACAGGAGAGGAGGACCCAGTGGAATTTAAAGATAGAAGGTTAAGTTTGCTGGGAAGTCAGGCCATTCCCACTCTCCTCCCTCCCACGTCACTCATCCATCTGTTCATCTACCCACGTGCTTTAATTGCTGGCACTATGGAAATGCCTGTCATAAGAATTTCCAACAGTGGGGAAGCACAGAAGAAAAGAAAAGAGAGCCAGGGCACAGAGAGGGCTGGGGGCTGGGCAGGTGGAAGCGGCATCAGGTGGAGGATCAGAGAGATCACTAACGGGCAGAGGAATGAGAAGCACGCAGAGAACTGGGGGAGAGGTTCGGGCAGAGGGAGCAGAGAGTGCAAAGGAAAGAACATGCACTGTGGGGCGGGAACAGAGGTAACAGGGCCAAAATGAATGAAAGGGAACAGAAATGAGTAACCAGAAACCCAAGCATAGAGGCCTGTGTAAGCTAAGATAAGGAATTTTTTTTTTCGGTATCAGGAATCGAACTCACAACTTTGTGCTTGCTAGGCAGATGCTGGAAAAACTGAGCTACATCCCCAGCCAGACAAGGGATTTCGATAGGTTTTTACCATTCCAAGGTTTAAAGGCAAAATGAAAACCTAACCAAGCATGTTTTTCCTCTTATGCTTTAAATCACGTCACAAAACACCAAAGAAATGGAAATCTACACCTCTGTTTCTTTTATGGCCTAACCTTTGTTACATAAGAACCAATATCTTTAATCTGTCACCACAACAGATACATTTGGCATCCTCAACAAGCTGCCAAAACAAAGCAGAAAGCTGGCTTCCACTCTGCTAGAGGATGTTCTAAGCTTTGCAAAACACACTCCTCTATCTTTTCATGTGTGTTTATTTGGACAAAGTATATGGATAGTGGCAACGGATGCAAGGAGCCAGCTGCACAGGACCAAAACAATCTAAGAAAATTATTCTTTAGGAGTAAGGACAGATAAAAGGAGTTTGAAGTGTAAGCAATCTGTTTCATCTAATGTTTGTGAGCGCAAAAAAAAAAAAAAAAAAAAACAAAGACAAAAACATGGGCCCGATGAGAACTAGCAATGCTGAGAAGGATATAAACATGTATTTCCTGAAAACATTCCAGGCTGGTGAACAATCAGGGCAGCAGGATTTGCATCCTATGTTATTAGGGTCCCTCCTCCAGGCCACACCCAAAGCCTCTGTTGCTTAGGTCCAAGATGGGAAAAAGAGGGAAATCCTGAATATGCCACCAGCTTTACTTGCTTTTAGTTGCCTATAAAATTAAAATCACTGATTTTGGAAATGTATTACTAGTCTCCCACTAGCAGGCTGTGGATGGTTCTGACCTATGGGTTATGGCAATGATGGTTAGTGTGTTACTTCTTACAGAACTCAAGACTATTTTTGTTGAAACCACCGACTCTTCTTTGGGAGCTGCACAGGTATCTGATGGGTGACCTTTCTGATGTCAGAAGGCAAAAAACTACTCTCAGCTCACGAAAATACCTGCTGTCCTCGGAACAGTGTCCTGTGATGAGCTAGGAAGTTTGATTACACACCACAGACCACTGATCACCTCCAGTCACATTTTCCCCACACTTTGAGTCACCCTGCTTCTTCATCCCCTACGCTGCCCCTAACCCTATCCTTGGGGAGACAGATTTCAGCCTTAGTCTCTGCACGCCAGGTTGCTTTGTGAATAGTTTCTTTTTTGCAAAACTTGGATGTGCCTCTGATCCTCATGGCATGCAGCAGGCAAAACAAGTCTGGCTCAGTAATGACCTGAGCTCTGTTTGTAAACCGAGGCAGGAGACTGATGGTCTCCAGCTGCCTCGCTCCTCATCACAGCATTTTTTACATGCCAGGTGGATGGTTCTACCGGGGATCAAACTCACAACCTCGCACTTGCCAGGGAGGCGCTTAAGCCACTGAGCTAAATCCCCAGCCCCCAGGTGGAAGTTCTGAATTCAAGTCTCTGCCCCACCTGTATGCACCTCATCCTAACTCCCCGCGCAGGAAATGTGGAGACTTTGGATTAGAGCCGCTGTGATCCCTGGTGCAGACACTTCTCACCACTGAGGTTTGACAGGGTACACAGCCAGGCTAAATCAGAGGTCCTGATCACAAGCTTTGTCTTTCAGCTGAAGAATTTTCTCAAAAACAAGGAGGCTGTGAACACTTTGCACCTGGGTCAGGTCCTGGGTCGCTACACTCTTTATCTTACTGAAACCAGGAGACAGTGTTAGCCTGTGGGGCTTTAAAGAACAGCGGAAATTTAATGCAGGAAAATTTATAAAGCTTTTCTCTCTCCCAAATTCTATCACCCACAGACCTACTTTTCCTGCATTCTTAAAAGAATTTACTGCCAGTCCCTCAAACATCAAAACCTCCCTGGATGGGCCTGGGTTTGTCCTTTTGGGAAAAAAAAGCAGAGGACAGATGACATGCACAGGGTGCAGGGGACACCGTGGTGCTCGGTATGGCACAATAAGGCTGCATGAGCATCCTGAATACTTCAAGCTGAAAGATCCCGGAAGCCTCGAACCCAAGTCTTTCTGCCCTTCTCCTGCCCTTCTATCCGTCATCCTTTTTTCTCTTCCCAACTGAGTTACAGAAACTAGCACTTCTCTTCCCCCAAGCAAGCCATAAAACTGAGAAATATCACTCTAATCTTCCTCTTTTGTGTAAGAGCTGGCCATAAAGAAATTCTCTGACTTACTATTTTGTCTGATAGTAGGTTCCAGAAGGTTCCAGAGGGGTCTTCCCCTACACACAAAGGAATGCGACACAAAGAGGCCAAGGACAATCTGGATACACAGGCTTTGCTGTGAGCCCCCTCAGCCTGTTAGCATGAGCTGTAACCCTTTTGTCCAATCACATTTCTATACCGTTGTCAAGTGGTAAAAATAGAAAGTTTTTCTGGGGCCCTGGGGTCTTTGAGGGCTCTGTATCTTCTGATGAAATACACTTACGATGCTATCCTTTTACCAATCTGTCTTTTGTTACAGAAGTATTGGCTGTGACAGTGAGGAAAGCTATCACTCACATTTTTCTGCCGCGACACAAACTAGTGAGCTTCTTGCAGACCAGGATACCATGGTCTCATGGCCTTTCCATGAGAATCACTGACAATTGTTCATTTATTCATCGACTACTGAGCAAACAATACGTGAAAGCCCTACTTGACACCTTGGGGATAGAAAGATCTCCAGGCTTATGCATGTGAGATCTGGCGAATGAGGGAGTACTGAACAGGGAAGAAAGGTTTCTAAGAGCACGCGTGGAGTTTGACACACTGGTACCTCCATTTGGAGGTAAATACAAGATCAGTTTTGCAATCAACAGCACAACAAATGCTTTATGTTCTTGGACAGACACATGAAAAAGCAATATACACAACTTTTATATGAGAATTCTTTTTATGAGATTACAAATATATTAAGTATGAAATTTATAATATTAGTGGAGCATGGGACTATTCACAAAAAAGGTAAAATGAAACTATGCAAGATGGCCTCTTTCAGATGTTTTGGATCAGTATTTGCTGCTATAACTTCCTTCATTTTGTGATTTGTAAACCTTTGAGAGCAAATACACAGTAGCATATGTTAAACGTGGGAAAAAATTTTTAAATGGAAAAAAATTCCAGCCATTGACTTCACTGTTGTCTGTGTATTGGTGAAAGGAAATTAACAGTCTATTTCACTGACAACAACAAAGTCCAACTCCCATTAGTCATGAAGAGATTGAGACCCATTGAGACAGAGGTGGGGAAAATAAGCAGAAAGATTAAAAAAAGAAATGAAAACATTTATCAGCAAATACCAGAAGAAAAAAAAAATAGGTGTGTCCAAGTTCATTCTACATCCATCTAACAACACCAACAAAAAAAATCCTGTGTTTGCAGAATGAATAAGATATGGGTAATTATTTGCTTTGTAAAATGGGTTATTATATGAGTTTCTTTCCTTTTTTAAACTGGTATATATCCAGATATACTTAGCCTAGACAAGAAGCTTGATTGCTATAACCATAGCACTGTTAGGAAAACAAAATAAAAACCCAAGTGGTCAGGCCAAAATATTTTTCCTGTTACGCTCCTTACACGGAGGCAGAGCTCCTCAGGGGTCCAGCTGCCTCTCCCATTCCTCCGTCTGACCTACAGCAGACTGACTGCCTCCAAAGTGGATTCTCCAGAGTAACGATTCTTAACCAGAGTCCATTCTGCCCTGTGGGGAACATCATCAGGGATGATGGTGAGAGGAGGTCTGGAGCTATTTTTAGTTTTTGCAGCTGGGCAGCCAGTGTTTCTGTTTTGTAGAGGGCACTGATCAAGGGCACTGATAAACATGCTTCACAATAAAGAATGACGATACCCAAGATGTCACCAGTGCTGAGGGTGACAACCCTGCAGGAGGCAAAATCTGTAACAGGACTTGCATCTCTCTGGAGTCAGAAAGCAAGAACTGAGGGCCTCTGACTGCTGTATTCTTGTGGAGGAGCTAGAGTTTACTGACCTGATGTGATATTCCTTGCTCCTGTTTGAGACATTCCTAGTGCAAAGGTTAAACTCACTGACTTGTGAGATGCCTAAGCAGCCCACTTGAAAACAGTTGACCACAACTTTCATTCAGTGTTACAAGAGGCTTACAAGGCCACACAGTCTTAAAAAGTCTGCTTGAAAAGTAATTCACACCCACCAGCCGCGGCAAACTCACCTTCCCTACAAGCGCTCAATAAGCCTTTGGATTCAGTAGAGAATGGTGACCATTTTATTTTAATTAGCTATTTTCACTTACTTGTCAGAACCTGTTTGGATAGTCTAAATAGCTTCACATCCCTTAACATTCCTCTGCGACCTTCAGAGAGAGCAGGCTCAGATTTTTTTAAGTCTCCCATCTCAGTTAAGAGAGAGGTGAAGCTGCTGTGGGACCACATTCCTGCTGGGTGTAGCAGACTCATTTATTTTTTCTTCCCCCATCATAAATTTATTCCTTTCACAGTTGGGATAATTTTCTTATCTTGTTTCTTCTTTAACGCCAGCATATCTCACTTTAAAGCATTTTTTTCCCAAATGAATAAATGTATTTTAGAACATGGTTTGATGAATCACTAGGTTTTAGAAAACTTTTATTATAAAGTTCAGAATGCCCATATTTAATTCATCACAGACCCAAAGGTGATAAAAGGTCATAGTCAATCTCTTTCAAATTGTAGCTACATTAAAATGTGATTATATGCAGTTGGCATCCTCATTTTCTTTAGGGAACACATTAAAGAAGAAAAATCCTTCATTTATAGGAACAGATAAACCTATTCATTGTCCCATGCCACATTTACTACCAAATCTCCCCAAATAACCTCAAAGTCTTTTCCTTTCAAAAGTCAGTTTCAGGACAGACAAGGCGGCACATGCCTGTAATCCCAGCACTCTGGGAGGCTGAGGTGAAGGACTGCAAGTTGAAACCCGGCCTGGGCAACTCAGTGACTCAGTCAGATCTCTTTCAAAATAAAAGATAAAAAGGGCTGGGGGTGCAGCTTGGTACAGACACTGGACTCCATCTCCAGCACTGCAAAAAAGTAAATCCCACAGTGCTCTACAAACTACAGGAAAAACAAAGCAAACCTTTTTTTTTTTTTTTCAGTCTTTGGAGCAATGGTCTAAAAAACATGAACCTGGTCTAAAAGTCAAAACTCTACCCTTTTCAGTAAAAATACCTGCCTTACTTCCACTTCAGTACTGTATCCATGAAAAAATAAACCTCCTAAATTATTGCAAAAACAAAAGTCTCAATAAATTATTTCAGGACAACACAACTAGTCTCTGTCACAGCACCCACCTGACCACTTCTAGCAGAACTTAAGCGGCCCCTGACCACCCAGGAAGCCAGAGATTTCACATTTGCCTTGCAAGGCAAAGGGCACCTTGCAAAGCCTGCTTTACCTTATGTCAGGGCTCCTTTGCTTCCAATTCTGTCCCTCAGATGTACTGAGCTTAGGATCCTCTGCGAAGAGGCTTTGTAAAGGGCAGACCTCAGCCGGGCAGGCTGAGGCTCCTGCTTGCCTGGGTTACACACCAGGCTTCTCTGGGGAGCTAGGCTAAGGCAGCAGTGTGCATCTCTCCTGAGACACACACCGGAAACAAGAATGGTGAGCGACAGTCACTTGACTCTCCAACGCCTCCTCTCTACACTCCACTTACTAGTTAAACACACAGCAACCACGCCGGGCCAGACCATGTTTCCAAAAGAGGAGGGGGGTAGATAAGCTTTTCTTCAAACACAGGTGGGGAAAGTACCATTTCTTCACATCTGCTGGCAATTATCCGCATGGCAAATCTGACAGTAATTGTTCCCGAGGCAGAGGCTTGTACTGAACCATATTATGCTTTTTAAGTTTCTTTCTTGGGTTTGAGGTGTACAGCTGAGCACAGCTTTCAAACAGCCAGCAGCCTTCCCTTAGGAGTCATTCTTTTGGGGAACAGGGAGAAGTTTAGTGAAACCCAATCTATTGATCTCCATTTATTACTTTGACCTTTCTCATTATCCAGGAGTATTTTGGGGGGATTTAGATTTTAAGAAAAAGACTTGCTTGCCAAGTTTCCTTGATTTATATATATTTTGCATTGTGTGCTTTCATTGCAGCAAAAAAAGTGGATACCTCCTACATTCCAGGCATTTTATGCATGTTAATTTGCTTTCAACTAAACCATGGTGCAGAAATTTCAGGTGAATTGGTGACTGAAAGTGAAGAGACAGGCTCCTTGTATGTGTGAACAGAGCGACGGAGCCATGTACTCTGATAATGCAGCTTCTTTTTTAGGGCCACTTTCTTAGGTTGAGGACAGGATTCTGTAACAACTATGGTCATTTTCAACAAGACTAAGACGATTAAGGGAAATTTCCACAGAGATTATTTGCACATAAAGATCAGCTAATCTGAGACCCTTTTAAGTATGGGTGGAATCTCTCTAAGCTGTTTTGGAAGCAATCCTGAACATTGATGAAGAAATGTAAGGGTTTTAGCAACAAAACAATGCTTCTAAAATAAAGCAGCAGCTACCGACTGTAAATTATAATAATTGTAGGGGTGATAACTAAATATCTAGTATGCTTTTCTGTTGAGGAGCCCAACAGTCTCTATTAATGTGTCTTTACAATACCCTTCCAGGACCAGATTCTCAAACTGGCATCTGTGGGCTCTGTGCCTCTGAATTACCCACTGTTAGCTTGCAGGTTCCCAGGCCCATCCTGCATCCCCTGAAGCAGAATCTTTAGGGGTATCCATATATTATTTCAAAACCATTAATAGCTATTTTTATGGTGGTAAAAACACTTAACGAGATTTACACCATTAAATTTATAAGTGTACAATGTGCTATTGTTAACAAAGATGGCTACACTGAAAGTACACACACAGTGTTGTACTGAAACCCCTGCTTTGCACAAGACATCCAGGGGGTTCTTAAGCACAGTGGTTTTAGGACTCCCATCTTAAACTTTAAGACCTTGGAGGTCAAGGATGGTACCTGTAAATTCTACATTTCCAGCACCTCCTGTTTGGGACATGAGCAGGTAGGCAAGTATTTGTCAAAGGAGTAAAGAAAGCCCACTTAAAGGAAACAGGGAAACTTGATTAGGCTCCACGTCACACAGCTAGAAGTAACTCAAACATTAGAATTGTGCCCACTCCCCAACAGTCTTCCTCCTTTCCTCCTCCCCTTCATTCGGATTATCAGTTCCTCATCTGGGTTTCACTTATTTAACCACCTCTATGACTTCTTCATCTTGAAGTATACCAAGCAGATTTCCAAAATTGTGAATTTTCAGATGAAAACACCATGGACTGGGGATATAGTTTAGCGGGTACAGTGCCTGCCTGGCAAACATGAGGCCCCGAGTTCAATTCCTGGTACCTAAATAAATAAAAGAAAAAGAAAAGGCCAAAAGTCATGATCTTGTGGAGAGAAGAGATTTAAGTAATTGACTAGTTGGGCAGCCCTTGGTGAGCAACCATGAGCCACCTTTCCAATGCACAGGTCTCTGTGTATGGGTATAGACGTAAATTTGATGAAGGAAAGCAGGAAGAAGACAAAGGGTAGACTAGAACTCACTTCAAAGCAACTCAGGGAGGCTCAAGGAGCTGAAAGAGCAGGAGCCAAAGAGACCTCTTCACTTTATCCTGAATATCAGCAAAGGCCCCATCAGGGCAAATGTGCCTGGCATGAGACAGAATGATTCCACAGACCAGCAGTGAACTGTTTAATTGCATACTTAAATGGATTATACTCTGTGAATACAATAAAAGAGACACTAACAGAAAGGAAATAGGCATCTGAGCATTTATTTTGCATGTGAGTAAAAGGAATAGGTATTTAGTGGATTGGTGAGAAAGGAGTATGTAAATCTTTAATATTTTTGGTGAAAAACAATGGCAAAATTCATAATGGAAAACTAACTTCATCAACACATTTTTACTTAGCAGCTACTAGATACCTGGTAAAAAGTAATAGAAAGGCCACGTGTGGTGGTTCATGCATGTAATCCCAGCACTCGGGAGGCTGAGATAGGAGGATGGCTGTGAGGTTGAGGCCAACTTGGGTTACAAAGTGAGTTCAAGGCCAGCCTGAACTGCATGGTGAGAACCTGTCTCAAAAAGACCAAAAAAAAAAAGCAACAAAAACCACCTGATGAAATAATGGTACATTATGTTTATGGGCACAGACACATGTGAACATCTAAAGTTAAGTGATTCCAGGAATTTTCCTACCTAAGTTTTGACCTAACTGTTGACTTGTATGTTGTCATTACATGTAATCACGTCACAGGGTAAACAGGAGTGAGCCTGCCTCCTTTCTTCAGGCAGGAAGTTGTAAGCACATTCGAACTGGACTTTTGCAAAACTTATTTCTTCCTTTATTAATAAAGGCAATGGTAAAAAATTTTCTTGAACCTGGTGTGTCGGATACCATCTTGGGTGACTTTTTTTTTTTTTTAACCTGACTTAAGCCTGTGACATAAGCCTTATGACCCCCATTTTATAGCAGAGGATGATGAGGTTCAAAGTTTAAGCAATTTGCTGAGATTACTCAGCTCCAAGCATGGCCACAGGAATCACCTCTGCTGTGTCTCACTGTGTCTGTGCTATTCACCATTCTTCTCTTCCTACCTCAGCAGGAAGCCACATAAAGCTTCCAATATGCTGAATTCTGAGTTTCCAAAATGCCTATAGCTTTGTATTTTGCGACAAAGCCATTAAAATTGCTTATAAACTGGGTAGAAAGGCACTCCAGTGTCCTTTTTAGGAAAGGAATTACTGTACCGGCTCACTTCCGGCAGGGGCCAGCTCTAACTTCACTCCTCCTGACAAGCTGGCAAACCATAAGCAGGTCCATCTGCTGGAATTGGCACAGCGCTCACCACAAGATGGGACAGCAGGAGCCCCAGGAAGTGAGCACATTCGAGTGTAAAACAAGGGTGAAGGGAATTTGTTACCAAAATGAGAGGTGTGAGGCCAGCACTACTGCACAAGTTCAAGGCACCAAATGCTGCTATTTCATCTGGTGTACCTGACATCAAAGCCGAGCCCAAGGCAACTGTGCTAGAATAGAAACTGTCCTGCTTCAACACACGCTCCCAAGGTAAACATTCATGGAAAGAAGTGAGGTAGACAAGTGTCAGAGCAAGACAGAGTGGAGGTAGCTTGAAAAGTCACCTTTCCTAGAAGTTTTCATGGACTTGAACGCTCAAGAGGAGTGCTTAAGACCAAAGAGCTAGCTAGAATGCCTGGCAGGCCCTCACTGGTGGCAGGGAGGGCTGGAGGCAGAGAACTGTCCATCTCTCTCTCCAGCCACCACAGCCCAGGAGGACAGATCCAAGCAGATTAACAGGGGTGCTCTTACAAAAGAGAATGGGCCCTGGGGGAGTCACAAAATTCATTTTACCTCATAATTAAATTACAATAATGTTAGTCTGTAAAGGAAAATATTTTTCTAAGAATATTTAAATTGAGCAGGGAGCGGTGGCACACACGTCACCCCAGCACTCAGGAAACTGAGGCAGGAGGATTGGCACTCAGGAGTTCAAGGCCAGCTTGGGCTACATCCTCAGACCTTGTCTTCAAGAAAGAGAGAGAGAGAGAGAGAGAGAGAGAGAAAATAAGCCTAAAAGCTGACTATTGATTTGAACAAAAAACTAACAGATTTTTGTAGGCCTAAAACAAAATCAAGTTGTAAAATCAAATCATATATTTAAAATCAAAGAAATAAACAAGGTAGGGCAAAAGTTCAACTGAGCCAACTCTCTGAAGTTTAATGGAAAACCAAACATAACTCAAGATAAATACAAATTCTTTTCAAACTGCCATTGCCGGATAAGAAAGCCCTTCCATTTGTGCTGACAGGAAGTGGAGTGATAAACACCAAATCTTTATTGCTTGTGAACAGTCTTCTGTTACCCTGACAACACGTTTCCTCTGTTGTTAATGGAAAAGAAACTGGGTAGCTTGGTGGTGGTGGGGGGTCATGTTTTCCTTAAATTATTTATTGTGTTAATGTACTATGCCCACCTGGGCTGATTCCCAATCTGTTATGGAAGGGGAAAAACGTTAGCAAGAAGATATTCTTTGTAAATAAAATGTCACAACCAATGCATCATAAACCATATGTTGAATGTAAACTCACTTTCTAGTCCTGGGAAGGTTTCACATCCATCAAGTCACACTCTGTGATCAAAAGCATAGTTCCGTACAACAGCACCCAGTGGCCCAGCATGAGAAGGGAAATGTGACTGCCGCAGAGGGAAAGCACCTAGCACAGGCACGCTTGCACTAGGCTATTGGCTGACTTGATTTCTCATTCTGCGCCTTCCCCACTGTTCTTATGCCCAATAAGTTATACTGCCTGAGACTGGAAAATACAGAGAGCTAATGTGGCTACTAAATACACCAGGGGTTTTACATGACTTTTTTTCAAACTCCACAGCCCTATGATCAATATTATTTTGTTCATAAGGAAACAGAATGACAGGACACCTACTCTCTATAAGTTTATATATCTGCTTAGATGAATAGGAAGGTATGTTTATGTATACATATATATATATATATGAAGAGAGCGAGCAAGAGATATCTTGCATATCAAAAATAATATTCTATTTAATGTACACAATTCAATGGTTTTTCATATATTGAGAACTGTGCAACCACAACCATCATCATTCTAGAACATTTTCATTACTCCAAAAGCAAAAAAATACAACAAAAAATCTCCATATCCATCAGCAGTCACTCCCGTTTCCGCCCTTGCCCCCAAGCCCTGGCAACCACTAGTCTACTTCCTGTCTCTGTGTATTTGCCTGCTCTAGATATTTCATACACATAGAATTGTCTGGCACAGGAGCTTTTGTGACTGGCTTCTTTCACTTGGTGTAGGTGAGAAGGATTCTGTGTGCTGCATCATGAATCAGTACCTCGTTCCTCTCTATGGCTCCATGATACAGCTATACCACCTTCGGCTTAAGTCATATTTAAACCGAAACCATTTCAAGCTGGCATAGTGGCAGGTGCCTGTAGAGTCAGCTAAGGGAGGAACTAAGGGGGGAGGATTCCTTGAGCCCAAGAGTTTGAGGCCAGCCTGGGCAATATAATGACACCCTAGAAATAAAGCAGAAAATGAAGCCATTTCTCCACTTGAAACCATCCAGTGATAGCGTGAAATGAGGAAAGGTGACCAATGGCTGTGAGTCCTGCTTCACAACTATCCACAGAGCGGTGAAGAGCCCTAGAAAAGGGTTCTGTGAGGAGGATGTGCTCCCTACTGTATGACAACACCCCTGTCTGTAGTACTAGCAGAGCTCACAGGTGGTTAGAAGAGGTCTGATGCCCTAGGAATGCAGCGGATCACAAGCAAGGTCACTGATCTGCAGAGACACTTTGCATCAGTAAAGAGTAAACCAGTGAAACAGCAAATACCTATTGTCTTGAAATAGGTACAACAGGGCCACTGAGACAGGGCTTCTTCATTCTACTAGGTCCTTCAGCAATTATACTGGAACTCAGATTATGTGTCAGGTTAATCACAAAGCTAGTGCTTGCATATTCTCTCTCTCTCTCTTTCTCTCTCTCTGTCTCTCTCTCCCCCCCTTTTCTCTCCCTCTCTCCATCTTCCCCTCCCCTCCTTTCTCTTCTGAGAATCAAGAGACCTATTTTCTAATTTCAGTCTGTCACTAATTAGCTCCAGAAATCCCAGCACTCAGTGGTTTCATCTATAAATGGAAGTCAGTGGTAATGGCCTTGACCACTCCAAGGGCCTGCTGTGAGAACTAAGTATTTATGAGATCACTTGTAAATGTCCAAAGTACTTTTCAAAGTCTAGATATTGTGGTGGTTCCCTGCCTACTGGGGCACAAAGCATCTTCATCAACACTATGAAGATAATGTAATTCTTTTCATTTCCATGATCCTGAAAAACAGTTGGGTCCATCGTTAAATAGAAAGAAAGCATGAATACATCTGAGCTAAGTGAGGCAAAGACTATAAATCATTTTATGCACAGGAATGGGCTATGATTCTTGCTTTGTATGTGTAGGATATGTATATGATAAGAAAGGGGCTGACATTTCAGCCTGACTTAGGGAAGTTATATCTTCAATAGTGACAAAAAGACTGTGCCTCATGCAAATGTCATGGGATAGCCTATTTCTTTAACCCATAATAAGCCAGACCAAATGAAACAAGACCATCTCACTGTTATGCCTATTGCAACAGAATATGCTTAACATATCTGTGCTAAAAGGAAGGAAGGGGCAGGAATCTCCAATTGAAGATACAAATTAGTCTCCCAGGAACATGATAAACCCTTGTCTCTGGGCTTTATGAAAAAGCCATTTTTAAAATCAATTCAAATGCAAAATGAAACAAGACCATCCATTTTTAATCCTTCAGAGAATGAAGCCAAAGGATTGGACTGAATCCTGTTGTGATTCCATTTGCTGTGCTCCAGGCATTCAGCAGGACGCAAGTGTAAATTCCATCTGAGTTATAGACAAGGGCAGAGACCGGGCCCTGTTGTAGGGCTGGAAAGGTGTGAAGGGGTCTGGAGGACCTCTCTGGTCTCCTGAGGGTCTCTTTCTCTTGCGAATGGGTTACAGACACCAGCATATGTTCCTTTCCAGGAACCACAGGGGTCAGAGTAAACACCATCCCAGAAGAACAGGTGCCACCAACTCTTCCAGAAAGACCAGTCACACCCACAAGGGTTGACTAAGTCTCTGGGTGTGGTGACAGGAAAATGGGAAAGAGAAAGCCTGTGCAGCTAAAGCAAGGGAAGTAGTTGCTACCTCCCCCGCCCAACCTCGGTGAAAATGCAGACATGACCCTTGCCCTGGGTTCCCCAGAAGGGCACAGGAGAAGGTGCCCGTAATCAGCCTGGCAGCTGCCTGCTCAGAGAAAGCACCTCTTGCTCTCTGTGAGGGACATAATGAGTGGGAGCATTTGTCTCGAATGAGCCAGGTAACACAGAGCCCCTGGGGTGATGGGGATTGTGCAACAGAGTAGGAGGGAGGGACAGTAAAGCCTCCCTCAGTCTGCAGAGGAAGCAGTTCAGTTGTTGGGGAAGGGGACACTGGACAGATCCTTTTCCTCTACTCTTAAAGACTTCTGTTTTCTGTTTGATATTTGCTCCTCACACCCCTTTCTAGCACTGTCTTCACAGAACTGTTTTGTGGTTGTTTCTTTATGAAGCTGGCAAGTAACACTGTGCTCTCAGGAAAGCAAATTTGCTGGTGGAGGGATCTATCTCCTAGGGCCCCCACCGGAGATGGGACACCTGTCCCTCAGGAATGCTCCATAGCCACTGCCATCTGTGACCTAATCAGAAGTCTCTTGTAGCTTCTACAGCAGAGGGAGCTGGGGAAGGAGGAGGAAAATAGAGTAGGAGAGTGGTTTCAGAGGGGCTTAAAGGAGCTGGCAGGAGGGGATCAGCAAAGTGCAGTGCTGCACACTAACTCGCTCCTGTATGCCTTAATTAGGAGGCAAGCGGTAAACATCCAAAGAATCCACCTGAATTTATCAGTCCATTGAGCATAAACTTTTAAAGATATGTTCTTTATGGTAAGATCTCTCTAAAAAGAGAATCTTGCTATTGAAAAGAAAAGAAAACTGCAAGCAAAGAGTGATAAATAAAGCTACAATTTGAGTGTTTGCTATATGCTAGGCTTTACATGGCAGTTTCCAGAAAACATCTCCAGAAAAAAAGGGGACTGGGAGTTTAGCTCAGTAGCACAAGTGCCCGTCTGGCAAGCACAAGGTCATGAGCACCCTATTCCCCCCAAAAAAGGTCTGTTGGCTCTGACCCCTTGCATCCAAGGTAAGAGACCCACAGAACTCAGATCCTTACAGCCAAAGAGACTTTAGGAGCCAAACCTTGGGTTTACATTTGTATTTTTAATGCTTGTAATTAAGAGGAAAATGGAGGCTCAAAGAAGTTGGGAGACTTGCCCAAGGTCTCCCAATGGGTGACTTCCAGAGCCAAGAGCAGATCCACCATTCTCTATCACCTGGAGTCCTCTCATTAGGCCACATGGTCTGTCTGCGGACACCCTCAAATGCACCGAAGTCTGCCAGAGGGGTGGGGTCAACCACTACTAAGCAAAGACAGAGAGAAAGCAGGATGGAGCTTAGGAAGTCACAGCCCACAAAGGCCGCAGGACCTGCACAAAATATTTGGGAATCAGACACGCAGCAGCTCCTGGGTCCAGCTGTGCCTGGACACAGCCACATCTGGAGAAGCCCCTCTTCTCCATTACCACTCTGTACCCTTCCTCCTTCTCAGAGCCTGCTCCAGTAACTGGCGGGACCTTATGCAAAACCACAACCAGAGAAGTGCTAGCAGGACTCTGAAGCTTAGTGAGCATTAAATTAAAACCCTCTGTGGTTCCTGGGGAGCTGTGGATCCCCATGGACTGATCTGTGTGTGAGTTCCTGGTTTCCTGGAGCAGGTTGAATGGTAAACTCCTCCTCCCCATAGGGTGTGTCCATAACCGTCTCTGGGACTAAGTTACTTGGGAAAAGGGTCCTTGAAGATGTGATCAAGCTAAGCACTTTAAAATCAGACCATCTTGGATGATCAGAGTGGGCCCTAAATCCAGTGACATGTGTCCTTCTATGAGAAAGGTAAAAGGATGGACAGAGGAGATGACATAGAGAAGGTGGCATGTGAGGGTTCAGGTAGGACTGGAATTCCATGGCTCAAGGAACAGCAGAAGTCACCAGAAGAGCAGAAGGCAGGGAAGCCCCTCCCCCAGTTCTTCGGCAGCTGTACAGCCCTGCTGACAGCTTAATTTTGGATGCCTAGACTCAGGAATGGAGAACATACAAACTTCTGCTGGTTTAAATCACCTCCATTACAGCAAATAGTCTTATAATCTATGGGTGGAAAAAGATACAGTGAAAGTTCACAGAAGGTTTACAACAAATCTGCAATCAGAACGGCTCACCAACAACAGGCCAGAGAGCAAGGCACAGCGTGGAGCTCAGCTCTGATTACGCCCGGTGACCAAACCCAGCTGACTCACAAGTAGTCACATGCCTTGTGCTGACCCTGTGGGGATACTGTTCTAGAGGGGGGCAGCACCTGGGTGGACCCTGAATCTGAGACTGAGCATGTGCAAACTGCTCCCAGATGGTCCAACTTTGACAGCACTGCACGGAAAGTTGCCAAGCCTTGAACCCCACAAGTGGCCTTCCCTGAAACCTGAAGCCATTTTGGAAAAGGCGTCTTCAGTCTGAACTGCTTGGGCCTTGAGGGAGAAAATAGAGTAAGCAGATGTTTCTTCGACATGGCTTGTTCTTGGATCCATCTTCATTTTAGATATTACTTCCTGCAGCTGTCAAACTAAACCTGAAGGTAATCAGCACACAGACACATACATCCAGGCCTCTGCATCTCACTTCTTTCTGGGCAACACATTTCCATGTGTAGAACGAGAAGAGAGCTGTTCTGATCTGTACCTTCTGCAAACACCACAATCTCAAATTCAGGGGCTGTGCCCAGGATCTTCCTGCCTCTCTTCCTCTGCTTGACCATCTGGGAAATAGTGCTAGTGCTTTGATATTGTTGTAAACTTATTATTATTATTGTTATTGTTATTGTTATTTTGGTTTTGGTTTTTTGGTGGTACCAGGGATCGGTTTGTTTCTGTCCTATACAGACCACACTTGGGAACTGCAAGGGAAATTCTGTCGGGCCTCAGTCAGGCACCCCATGATGTGCTCTCTGGGGTTCTAGGGGAGGGGTGAGGGACAGATTTGGGTGACAGGCAAAGGAACACCAACTAGTGCACTCTGAGCACCATGACATGACCGTTCAGACTTCAAAACGTCCTTTGGTGGGTCACATCCCCTTCTCCAATTGCTTTCCTGGGGATGTGTTTCTCTTTCAGCCAGAACCCCAGTCTTGAGGTGTTACTGGGTGGCAATTCAGCTTCACTGAGAGGGCCATGCACTGACGTGTGAATCGGCTGGGCTTAGTCACCAAAAGAGAGTAGGACCAGTCTCCATAGGCCTCCCCACAAGAGGCACAGAGCCTCCTCACTCATCTCCTCCCTGCACCCTCACCTCTTCCCAGTGCTTTAATCAAGCAGCCAGTGAAATCCACACGGCCTAAAACTAACCGCTGTACAGTGGACGATGAAGTGGGATTTAGTACCTTCTCCATGCTGTGCAAGCACCTCTCCTCTCTGGCTCCAAAATATTTGCATCATTCCAAAAAGAAACCCTGAATCCATTAAGCATTCTCTGCTTCCCTTCCCCCTAGCCGCATGCAACCATCCGGCTGTTTTCTGTTTCTACAGGTTTATCTACACAAATGGTCACATAGCTGGGGGGGGGGCTTGAAGTCTGAATGGTCCTACTCAAAGCGCAGTGGCTGGTGCTCCCCCGCCCGTCACCCGGCCTCTCTCACTTAGCCTGTTTCCAAGGCTGGCCCACACTGTGACGAGCATCTCTGCAAATACTCCCTTGTGTGGCTGTGCCACTTTTTATTTCTCTATACGTTCATTTCTGGGCACTTGCGTGGCTTCCTCCCTTCCCTGCTGGGAACACATGGACACACATGCTTGAGTTCTCCCGTCAGGCTTTGTACAGCAGCCTGACGTAATGCCAGGACACTCCCATCACCTCACTGTGATGGCTGTACACCCTCCTTAGGACAAAGCCAGCCTATGGAATGTGGCCCAAAGCCCCCCACTTTTCCAGCATCCCCTCTCAACTCTCCTGCTGCCCAGCCCACTGCCCGTTCTTGCACATGCTGCATGTGTCTGTCACTGCCTCTGGAGGTGCTCCTCACCCTTCCAGAACCTTCTTCCCCTGCTAAGTGGCAGCTGCACCTGACCACAGTCACTTCCTTATACAATTACATACTTGATCCCAGCATTGTGGTGCTGTTGGCCTGCATTTCATGTAAAAAGCGTAAGGTGGGCTTTGGGAGGCTACATGGTCCTTTGTGAAATCCCACAGGCGTGGACAGGAGCACCTTAGGGACCCCCTTGGCTATAAACATCCCGTGTCCCTGAAACACACTATCTTTGAAAATCTGGATGTGGCCATGTGGATTTACACCCTGGTGCCTGACGACTGATGACAGCCCCATGACAGTTACCAGTCGGTCCGTTGGTGCAGCATTGTCACTCCAGCTGCTGGCCTGGCCTGCTCAGCACACATGCTCCACCCTGGAATGTGGGAGGTGTCTTTACTCTTCCTCCAGACTGACACCCAGCAGGGCTGTGAGAAGTGAGGCAATGACTCCTCCTAACTCTGGCCTCAGAATCTGGTGACAGCCTCCGCCCAGTGGAGGGGAGCCAGAGACAAAGACAGTCGCGGCTCAGCTCGGTGGGGGCTGCTGAGAAAGTAGGAACTCTCTGACTCACAGCAGTCACCCCTGAACTTCACAGGCTCCTGCGCAGCCCCAGATACAGCATGCTTTGGGTCACACAGGATGTGGTTTCAAAGGGTGGGGTCGTCTACGCCTCTACCTTTCACTCATTCTTCTTTTCTTAGCTCTGGTTCTGAGCTTCTGTTCCCCGGGTCTGTAACCACCACATACGCACACATACCCTCTTCTAACTTCTAAAAGTAAAAGAAGTCTATTTAATTCCCAATTTGGGCTTTGTCATTCTTTTTTTTCCCTTCAAATTCTCCATCATTCTTATTTCCACATGAGCAGTTGGTAGAAACTGAAGACAGCAGAGCTTACAAGCTCCCCATGACTATTTGCAGTCTTTTCTTCCTCACTGGCGACAAAGAGGCCCCCTCTTGTGTGTTCCTGAGGGCCTCTGAGGAAAATGGCCTAGTGGTTTGGAAGAGCCCATCATTCACTTACCTCCAGGACTTTCCCTGTGATAAACTGGTGACAGGCTTCACACTTCACTCCGAAGAGCCCCTGGTAGTCCTTTTCACAGTATGGGGCACCATCCCTGAAAGACAAAACAGCCAGCTCCTGAGAAGAGGCAATGGTAGATGGGAGAAGACACCAAAACCAGATTTCTCTGAGCTCTGTTCCACAGAAGAGTAGAGTTTATTTCTCCTTTCCCCAGCACCCAAATGTCTGGTGACATGGTCAGACACAATCAAAACCACAGACCACAGGGACAGTGAGAGTGAGCAGGACTGCAGACCACACAGATCAGCCAAAAAGCCACATGGTTACCACTGCTGGTTCCTTGGTGGTCTTGGGACTAACTACTGGAAAAGCCAGCATCGGCCCCTTTGACATAGGCCAGCTTGGCTTGGATGTGGGCTGTGTGCGTTCACCCGAGGAGCTGCAGTGGGCTTCTTGCCCATACCCACTTCTTGGACTTGGCTCTCTAGCCTGACAGAGTCTCCTAGCAGCCTCCAGACACTGTCTCTCCTTAGCTCTGAGGTTCCAGCATAATTTTTGGCTTGGTGATTTCCATTTACTTCAGAGCACTGTAAAAAAATGTCATTTCCCACATGTTAATAGTGTGGAACTCTGGACAGCCAAGATGCCTGGACAGCCAGAACACAGCTTAAAGGAGATGATGCAGTTTTCATTTTACTTGGGAGCCATTGCAGTCCCCGGTGGAGCTATTGATTTTTTCTAACATAGACTTGACTCTAGAGCTACCATGAAGTTTGATTTTTAGGCTAAGGAATCTGTGCTAACTTTTGGTTTGTTTATATATTTAAGTTGAATTCATTAATTTTTAAAAATAGCTGATTTCATGTGCTTGGGGAAACATTTTCAAAGCATAAAAAGATGTAGAACAGGATAGTCTCCTTTACAGCCAGGGTACGTTAAAAACAAAAACAAAAAAGCTGCCAAAACTCCACTTTCTCACTTAACTCCAGCAATCACTCCTGAGCATGCTCTAGCTCTCACCCATGAGGTCTAGCTCGCTCGCAAAGCCCTGCTGGGCAGGCTGTCTTGCACATGAGCCTACCGGGCCCAGTGCCCACATCTTGGATATTTTTTTGGGGGTCTGCAAAAATTGTCCTCCTGGAGGTGAAAGGTTTACTAGTTTCACACGGGGGGAAAAATAGCAAAAGGGAAGTTACTAAATGCTTAATTGGTTACAGCAAAGGGTATACAATTATGTCAGTTTTAATGATTATTAAATTAGGAAATCATTAATATTTTATTGGGAGTATCATAGATTATAGCAAAAGTAGAATAAGAAATTCTTTTTAAAAGTTTTATAACAATAGTACTTGGGGATATGAATGCCTTTCAACAGGCGTGGGGGGTGGGCACCCGCCACAGTCCATTCCCACTGGAAGGACCCCCGCGCCCTCGGCCCATCTTACTTGCTGATGTACTCGCCGGTGAGGACCTTCCCACAGGACTTGCATTTGAAGCAGCCCAAGTGCCACTGCTTGTCGAGAGCCAGCAGCGCCTGCCCATTCTTGATGTCCCTTCCGCAGCCGGCACAGTCTGGAAGACAGCAGCAGGCAGCCGTTACTGCAGGTGCCCTTTGCCGACTCCAACCCGACAGCGCACCCTCCTCACCCCCAATCGCCAGGTGCGCAGGCAACGTTCCATTCCGTTCCCTTCCCCTGCACAGCACCTTTCCCGGCTAATCTCCCGGCACACACCTCCACACAGTGCGGGATCTGCTTGTTCCTAGTGATCCACCAGGAAAGACATCCCTCGCCTGCTGTGATTCTGAGACAGTGCTCTTAGACTGGTTGGCTGAGGCTCGTGTGAGCAGCTGGGCACTGCACACTGATGCCTCACTCAGCACAAGGTATGCCATCCGGGACTGCTGCCTGTAGGCCTCGTTTTCCTAAATGGGACCCTACCTGCTTATCAGCCTAAGCCAGCCTTTCCAGAGATTTTTAATCCTCAATTAAATGCCCCTAATTCCTTAACTTTAAATTGTCCTTGGCAGGCTCCTGTGAAACAGAGAAGAAAGTGCTTCTCCCTGGGGGAGCGTGGGCACTGGAATTATCCTGGTCCCGCACCTGGCTCCACTCCTTGTTCTTTAACTGAGTGACCCAAGAGAGTCACTTTCCCTCTCTTGGCCTGGCTGCCTCATAAGGAGGTAGGGAGGTTACTGAGACCCATCTGGAGCCTCTGGAGGATTCAGTGAGATAACAGATACAGCATAGCGCAATGGCCCTATAAATGTTTGCTATTATAATGCCGTTATTTTTCTGAGTGTTAAATAGTTCATAGCATAAGGGAGGTTGAATAAATTATTAAAACCTGAAGAATGTCAATGGATATAAATTATGTGGAAAGTGCAGCCTCTAAAAAGAGTCAAAATCTAGGTACCTAAGAAAACAAAAGCCAGCACTCCCAGGGGTTGATCACAATGCCACAAGATACTACACAACACTCATGGAAAACAGAAAGCCACTGGGTGGCTGTGAGTACACAAAGTGACTAAACATCCCCTTCTTCTGACCGCATCCACGAATGTTCCTCCTCTACTGAAGACCTTTGGAGCCAGACTTTAATTCGCTATTCCCACAGAAACTGATGATACCTCAGCGTCCCACCTATTCCTGCTTCTTAAGTCAGCTAAGGCACCCCTGCTCCTGTTCCCTGGGGCCTGTCTGAGGGATCCAGATGAGCCCAAATCCTGAAAACCCTCCGCAAACCACCCACAGAAGGCTCACTGTTTTCTGGCTTTTCTCCCAGGGCAGCTAATTAAGTAAACCTGGCTTTTTCTTTGGACACTAAGTGTGTTTCTGACGATCTTGGTCGGTGGGTGTGAACAGCTTGGTCGGTGGGTGGGAACACTCCCTTTCAGACCTAGAAATTTCATGGGTATGTGGTGTGCACATGCGCACCCATGCTCCTTGCAACATTTCTGCAACAACAGGAACTGAAAATGACCATATGGCTATCGGTGATGACTGGCTAAATTAATCACAGCACAGTCAATAATGGAATATTCTGTGCTGTTAAAAAGAATGAGGTAGGTTTGTGTGCAGACATGGAAAGACATCCAAAATAGATCAAGTGTGAAAAGCAAGCTGTAAAACAGTACTGTGGCATAAGCTCATTCATGGAAAAATAGTAAAGGGTATGTATGTTTTGTGTGCCCAGAATAGAAACATAAAAAATTCTTAAGACAGTTCCCTCTGTGGAGGAGGACTTCATTTTTCACTTCACATATTTTGCATTGTTTGAATTTTTTTGAAGCATGAGAGTACAAAATAAGTATTAACTATGTATGTATAAAGTTAGAAATGTAAGTTCTGCGTATCACAGATTAGAATTTCTTAAAGTATAGCTCATAAGCTAAGTGTATATTAGATGGTCCCAAAGTAATAAGCATTTTTAAAAAGACTAAGGTGTATATATAGCCCAATGTGTCATCAAAAATATAAAGAATATCTCACATCTAGCATTTTACTACAAAAATCAAAATGGAAAGCTATACTTGTTCAAAATACAATATTAAGGATAGGAACACAGTATGGACTTAAGATATATTGTTTTGACTTGGTACATTTTTTTTTCAATGGTTCCATGTATCTTTAAACTTGCTATTGGGGAATCACCTTCTTGCCCAATAGCTTTGTCAGGCAAAACTACTGACCTCATAGGAGCTGAAGTCAGTTAACTCTTTGATGAACTTATGTGGACTTTGGTGAGCTTGTATTTCTACTCTATATTTATAAGTATATTTTTGTTAACTCCCAAAGAACATCTGAACTCTTTTCTGATCTAAAAACTCATCTTTGGGGTGAACAGTTAAGTGTCCAAAGGTCACAGTTCATGAGGTACCTGGACTCTGCCCCTCACAGCTGACAGAGTCTAACAGAAGTTTATTTCAGTTCCAAAGCAGCGGCAGGCTGTGGAGGCCCAGGGCGGGAGTCACCAGCGTCTCCTGAGACCCGCACCATGCTGGGAACTGGGGTGCCGGGAAACCAAGCAACCACTCCCCTCCCTGTTTTGTTCAATTTCAACATAAATGAAAGAATGGACAGTTATTTTGAAGAGAACGAGAGACACTATGACAACCATTAGTGACTTCCCATTGTCTGGTTTTGAAGACCTAAAATGCCTTCCTCATTCTGTTTGGATTAGTTTTATACTATGTTGTTTTGTACGAATTCTCTGTATGAGAAGATATAGACAAGTATTTTGAAGAAAATAAGAGACAATATGATAGTGAAGATCTCTGGTTGTCTAGCTTTGAAATTTATATCTCTTACATTGCTTTCTTATGTCCTGTTTTTTCTGTTTTGTGTTTAATTTTACCTTTAAAATTAAAAAAAAAAAAGAAAATTTCGATGTCTGTAGCCATGAAGGACCACTTTCACTGAACACAAAGAACTCAAATTTGGAAAACATTTAGGGACAGAGAAAAGTAGCTTTCTTTTCTTTGGCAAATGTTCCAATGCAGGTCTGTTTTTGTTCAGCTATATTATGTATACCTATATGAACCAGAGTCCACTGAGTTTTATAAGGTTCAGAAAAGGTGGCTAGAGCCATCTGGATTTTTGTTATTCCTCTCAGTAAAAGCCCACCTGAACTCACAAACAAGATGAAACACAACAAAACTAAGACTATTCATAGAACAGGTTTAGGTTCACAGCAAAATTGAGCAGAAGGTTCAGTTTCCTCCTCCCCACCACCACTACAGTGGCACATTTTAAAAAACTGACGAAAAAACACTGTCATATCATCATCCAGAGCTCACAGTTTACAGTGGAGTTCGCTCTTGTTCTGGACAAGTTGCACATTCTATGTGTAGCCGAATCTGTATATCCAATACATAGAGCATCATGCAGAACAGTTTCACTGCCCTAATTAGCTCTGTGCCTGCCTATGCACCCCTTCCTCCTAACCCCGAAGACCACTAAACTTTTTTCCACTTTCCTGGTTGTGCTGTTTCCATGATTAAATCGTTTTTAACCCAAATTAGAGTGAAATTTTTCTTCCTTTCTTATCAGATAAATTTCCACTAGGTGGCAGAAAAGACTTACCTATTAAGGAAGCTATGGTACCACAGAACTTTTTAAAAGCAGAAAATAAACTTTAGGGATGGCCTTGCAATTCTGCCAATGAAGACTCTTGAGCTAAGAAAAGCTGACAGAGTTGTCTGATGTCTCCCCTTGCATGACCAATGAAGCTAGGGAGATAGGTGGCTGGGGGGGGTGTGTGTGTGTCAGGGCCAAGGCTTGTGTGTCATTAAGACTTGGGTGAATCACCCTCTCTGAATCCTCTTTCTTCACCTGTGAAACACTAATAATAGCTGCTAAGTTGCTCCAAGAAAGAAAAGGGATCCCTCAATGTAAGTGCTTCCCTTTCCACGATGCAAGGCAGGTATGGGTGAATCCTTTGATAAGCTTTCCCCTTCTCGGCCTAGACAAAGACCTAGGATGCCAACCCAGTTTCTTGACTTTCAGCTTTGCCCTCTGAAAAGCACCTTAATACCCCCACATCCCAGAAACATGAAAGAAGAACAGACACAATTTTCAAACAGTGGCCACTAGGATCCGTCTCCACAGGGGGCTTTCTATGAATCAGCAGTGCTCATACACCCAGTACCACTGAGCCTTTGGAATCACACTATCAAAGTGCCCAGTAGTCTAGAGAATCTCTCCAACTACCTGTCCTCAGTGTCTTCGCTAGCGCTTCATAGAGGGAAGGTGTTTTCATAATGTTTTCTAGGGAGGTGCTCACTCAAGCTGAGTGCTTAGGGTGGCAGCTGGCCTGGAGTCGAGGCTGGAGTTAAGCTTCCTTTGTCCCAATCTTTCAGGCACAAATCAAATTAACAAACGCAGGCCTCAGGTGTTCTGGTATATTCCATCTAACCATCCTCTGGACAAAGTCACATGCTTCACCCGAGCCTGCTACCATGCTGGGGAGGGAGTATGTGAAAGACACCCAGATCTGCTCTGGGATGCTCACTCCTCCCGTGCTCACTCCATAAGCTCTTTTAGACAGAAAAAAAATGTCCTACTTTCCATCTTCATGTTTTTCAGCTGTTGAGAAAATTGTTTCCACATCACTGAAGCAGCTGCTGATAAATATAGAAAGCTGGTGATTGGCACTGGAATTACCACCAAAGTCAGAAATAGGTGAATGTGCAGTGGCATCAAGGAAATAAAACCTATGAGCAACTTGCCAATGTTCCACCAAGGAGAAATAATGACCTAATGTGAAAGCCAAAACAAACAAACAAAAATAAAAGAGCCCAACACCTTGCCCCAAACCCTTTACTTCTGGCACCAAGAGCCAAAGCAAAGAAGGGCTCTGGATACACACAGCCAAGAAAAATTAATATCCACATTCACACCTGATTTCATATTTATATTATTTTGCTCAAGTGCAATAAACACCCTCAACAATAGGGGTCCCACCTGCCTCCTTTATTTAATTCTTTGTGGTAGGGGGGCATGGACACCTGGGCTGCAGAAGTATTTGGGTGAAGAGAGTGACATATGGGTTTTGGGAAGGAACCAGCGTTCCCAAGCTAACAGGGATGCCATCTCTTGAGCAGCACTTCAGGTCTTGTCAATCTATTTTGTTTGCTTGTTTGTTTTAGACAGGGTCTCACTGTGCAGTTCAGGTTGGCCTGGAGCTCACTTTGTAGCCCAGGATATTCTCAAATTTCCAAGGATTCTCCTGCCTCTTGAACCTGAGTGCTGAGATTACAGGTGTGTACCACCGCGCCCGGCTGGGCTAGGTCTTGTCAGTCTAGATGTCTATATTCTCCTTGAGAATGATTTCTATCTTCGTAGGTTTTTTTTCCATTCAGGAAATATAAAGGCCAAAATCTTCATTCCAAGAAGAAGGATATAGAGTCATAGGAGAGAAAACTGTGGCAGTTAAATTCCCACTCACTTCACCCTTCCCAGGTCTTCTGTCTTCAGACACATCCCAAAGTACTCCTGAAGGTGTTAACTGCTGTTTAGAGCAGGTACCTCTCTAGGAACCAAGCTTGCAGAACACGAAATAAGACTCTTCCTGATGTCTCAAAATCTCCCAAGGATGGGTGCTAGGAATAGCCTTGTAGAACTTAGCAAAGATAGCAGAATCTGCCTCTATTACCTACCTAACCCTGAAATAACAAATCCATAAAAGGACTTTATGGAGGTAAGAGGTAAAAGGGAGCTTTCCACACAGCAGGGTGACAGGGTTTCCTTCCTTCTGCTGTGAGAGGAATCAGGGGGCAGTCTCTTGCTCCTTTCCCATGTGCTGTTGAGTTTGTCATGTAAATTGGCTTCTTGAGTGTCCTGAAGCCGGGAAGCATTCCTGAGCATAAAGTCCACAGCCAGTAAAGTCAGAACTTCACAGGAAGGAGCTAGCGGGAGCTTCCGCTGAGGGAAGGCAAAGGAGAAGACAGAAGTGGATGGGTGTGGACATCCACCATTTGGCTCCCTGGGAATGAGCGAGTGTCCTACGAATGACACCCACTCGAAGCATCATGAATGAAACCACCAGAGAAAGGTGAGACTAAGAGGAGGTGAGGAGACCACGAGAGAGCAGGACAGGGGGGCAGCAGGAGAGAGGTGCACAAGGTGGGCTGCAGGGGGCGAGCCAGCAACTGCACACTTTGGTCAAGAAACTCAAAACTTGACCCCCATTCCTATGCTTCCAGCCAGGGCTGGCAGAGAGAGAAACACGACAGCACTAAGCTGTAACGCCTGTCCCTCTGCCTCTAATTCCCCTTCCCTGCCTGGCCCCTAGAGGGCAAGAAGGAGGTCCAAAAGGATCAAGTAGGGTTGCCCCTGCCTCCCAAAACAGACTGCAGGTGCCCTCGGGTCCAGCCTGAGCCTGGAAAAGGGTGGGGTTCCGAAACGGGCTGGACTGGGCTCCAAAGACCGGAAAGAGCCCGAGAAGCTAAGGGATCTAAAGACAGTGTGAAGGGTGAGAAAGAGAGCTCCGAGGGAAGATAATAAAAGTAGCGACAGGGAAAGATGAGACTCTTCACTGTTTGATCCTCCCAGTTTTGGTCCATTCTGTAAATCGAGTCAGGAACACACAGCAGTTTAGGACTTTAGGGTCAAAGAGAACTGAAGTTAGTTCCAGCCCTGACACTGAACTAAGGGTCCCTGGGCAAGCTGGGAAGCCCTAGGCCTCAATTCCTTCATCTGTAAAATGGGCAGGTTACCAATATCTACCTTTCAAGGCTGTTGTAAGGATGATAGTGATGACTGAATAATCCCTACGCTGAGTTTCAGGCACACGTGTATATGAAATACTCAGGATCTCTGCTGTCCTGACACCTGCTTGCATTTTATCTTTCCCTTAATAAAACACCAGTGTCCACTTTCAGTCTCTCAGGAAGGTAGATTGTTTTCTCCTTTGTGCCACCATCAGCATCATAGTATTAGCACCCCAAATTATACAGTTTTGTACTTTTGAAAGGTCTCATGACCCTGATCAGGCCTTGTTATCTCAGTCCACTCTCAGGCTCCCACTAACCTGGGGAGACAGAAATCCACCTTTTGCAGGCCACAGACCATTCGACAGTCAGGGAAAATTTGTAAAACATTTGATGCCATTATTTTATTTCATACTCAGGAAACTAAGGGCTCCAAGTGGGCCCAGGCAGTGACCAATGTCCATAGCTAAACAGCGCCCAATTGGGCAGTTGGTCTGTGGTTCTCAGGGCCACGCAGCCAGGACTCAAGGACCCCTCCGAATTTAAAGCTCCAGTCATGAGTTTGGTTTGCTGGCTACTGCAGCTGCAAATGAGGAAAAGCACCCTTTTAGGAATCAGAACATAAAGTGTTTGCTCCTGGGTAAAGACTGCATCCATAGAGAATTACCATGAAAATAATGTAAATCAAAAAATGTATAAGTCTAAGCCGTAGCTCAGTGGTAAACTGTGTGCTTTGCACGTGTGAGGCCCTAGGTTCATACCAAACAACAAAAACCAAAACCCCAAACAGAAGATCCACAAACCAACCAACCAACCAACCAAAATGAAAGAAAACAAATTTCGAGGAAAACTCTGCTCATCTAAGTCAACATTCAACAATACCTATGGGATACTGAGATGCTATTAGCCACAGAGATTTTGAGATAGTACATAGCATGTCCTTCCTTTACTACAAGTTTTAAAAGTTAGAATTTAAAAATCAACTTACAGCATTGAAACTGCTGTTCGGATATGTTCCCAAAAATTCAAGCCTTCCTGGGAATTCTTTTCCACAGGGAGAAAAATAAAAACATCATTTGTCTTAAACAAAATTTCCACATAAATTCATGACCTTCATATAGATACAAAAAATAAAAACAAGTCATTTTAGATTTAGATTGCTATCAATAAAAAGTGAAATAAGACTTTGGATATCCTAACAAATATCTTTTTAATAGACTAGAGACACTTTATCCCTGGGCAGGACTCAGTCTAAATTCCACTGTTTGGCTAATTTGAGGTCCTGAGCTTAATAATGTCTGGTCAGTCAAATGTTCCTATGCAATATGGGTTTCCTGATATCGCGAGATAAAACTATGGCAGTCGATGTGAAAGAACAATTATTCTATCTCAAAGACACACACACACACACAGAGACAGAGAGAGAGACAGAGAGAGAGAGACAGAGTCATGGACTAAGGTTAACAAGCTGCCTCCCACCCAGTCCTTCATCACCTATCACATGGACACTGACTGTAAGAGGTACACAGTGACTGTCCACCTTAGACAAGACACACAGTTCCTCTGAGCCAGAGACCTTCCCTCCCTTCAGTGGGTCTAAGTGTCAGTTGTCACCTGCTCTCTTGCTCTTGTGCGTGAACTGAACACATCCATCTAGGTCACCAGCCTTTGGCCCTTGAGTTCATGACACATGCTCTGAAAAATTCAGACATCCCTTATGTTATTTTTTAAAATAAGAGTTGACCTATACTTTACAAACTTTGAGCATAAAGATTTTGGGCATTTGAAAATCTTTCCTTCACCACAAGGCCCCATTATTAGTAGTGAGAAGAATGCTGGTCTGGCGAGTAGGCACTGCTGAACATTGACCTTCATCCCCAGCTGGGCCACATTGCTGCCAGGTCCCAAATTAGACATCTGTGAGGGCACAAATACTGCCTGGGCATAGTCCATGTTTCAAATTTAAACCAAGTCACTGAAATGAGTCCACAAGTTTCATTTTAGTTTGTCAAGGCAATACTGCGGTATGGGAGAAACATAAAAAGGCTGGAACCCTAGGCTGGAGGTGTAGCTTAAAGATAGGAGTGCACGGTCCTGGGTTCAACCCCTAGTGTGCACACAGACAGACAGACAGACAGACAAAGAAGGGTAAAAGATAGGCTCCAGCAAAGAATATGATACGTCAAATGTGTTAGGCTAAGCACTTTTCATTAATTATGTGTTAAAATTACAGTTTTTAATTTCTGAATTATATGCTGTCATATAATAATAGCCAAAAAAATGCAACTCAAGATTAGAAGACCAATACTAGACTGGGGGGATGAGAACGTTCACATAGGCACAATGTGTTACCACTCTGTGGAAAGGAGGGGGGGGGTCTCAACCCTATGAATAATTCATATCTCTGATGCTAAAAATCACTCAGAATGATTCTGAAAGGCTTGTGTGGTACCTGACTGCATAACCTTGTACCTACTCACTCTTATCCCCACCGAGGTCAGTTGTTCACTTGGCGGTCTTGATGGCCATGATGGACACATCACAAGCCAGAGCAGCCTCTGACATGCTATTTTAAGTGGAGGTTCTTGTTGTCTTTGGAAAATAACTCTAAACAAGGAATAAGTTTTGGGGGCCATAACAGCAACAGATCAGCCTTTATTAGACTGGCAGCAACCTGGTGGCGGCCACGCTCTAAGCTCACTAACATTTAATATTTGGCAACACAGCCTATGTTTCCTTTGGTCACAGCTTTCATAAATATAGACCATTTATTTAGTTCAAACTTTCTAACCAAAACTCTTAAGCCAGTTCCTACAGAATGCCATGAGGAGTCCTATGAAATTTCAAGGTCAAGAATTTCTCTCCTTTAAATCATGCTTTCTTTCCTATAATCATGACCAGGAGACCTTTCTTCTCCATTAATTTACTAAGAATGTATTAAGCAGGAATCCCATGGCTAGTGCTAGTAGGCATGATGGTGATCACCAAAGAAACAGAAGAAAGGCTGTGCACCCTAAGCCCCAAACCCTGAAAGCCTTAGGACTGAGGGTGAGATTTTCTGCTCATTACCATCTGATGGCAGCTTTGGATACTCTTGGAACCAGACTTGATAAGTGATTCTGATTAATGTACAAAGGCTCAGGGTCTCAAGGCCAGCTTTGAACAGGCTGAACGATATGAGCTCATGAAACACAGTAAATGCCACACATTTGAAGGCACACATCAGTGAAGCAGA
Organism: Hydrochoerus hydrochaeris; assembly: GCA_004027455.1. Lineage (NCBI taxonomy): Eukaryota > Metazoa > Chordata > Mammalia > Rodentia > Hydrochaeridae > Hydrochoerus > Hydrochoerus hydrochaeris. Next base: position 487,334 of record PVLA01000169.1, on the reverse strand, counting down.
ATATGTACTTGGGAGCAGGCTAAAAACTGTCAGGAGCCAGGAGTTCTAGAATCTGTTTGGAGTCTGTTGCCTTGTAAATGAATCTCTTGAACAGTCACTGTCTGCTACTTCACGCAATAAATAAAAATAGTAACCCAGATGTATTCCCTGTGAACATAACGGTTTCTGAAGGAAAATAAAAGACAAAAGAGCATAAATATTACTGCTATTTTATCACCTGCTCTAACTTTTAAGTTTAAGCTCTTGTTGAAGAGAACTCTGTGTAGGGGTATGTGTGTATTTTCATATGCATGTTTTCAGAACTGGAACTAAAAGAAAGGACTAAATGTAATGAATAAACCATCATCCTACTAAATATACTAACAACTTCAAAACTCCCAACTAACAGTTTCCAAAAGCCAGGTGAAAGAAGCCAGAACCAGAAGATCACCACATTCTGGTCCCAGCTGGTTACTCACCACTATTTTGGATAATGCAAACAAACACCAGCAGAGGAAAGTACAATTCTATCATGTCTGAATGCTCTACTTACATAGCAGGAGGAAGGCGGAAAGCAGAAGAAACAAAGCCAAGCACCACCGAATCATGGGAGGCTCTCAGGAAAGGCTATGATCACGTGATAACCTTAAGGATACTGATTTCCAACTGCATGGGTGAAAAGTTTAGGCCACGGCTTCAGTGAAGAGGGCATGGGGTCGCCTTCTGGATGGTACAGATGACTGTTCACCAAGCACAGCCTCTACTTACAGTCATTTGTGTGCTGTGGGAAGATCTCCTTTCTGCTTGTAGTCTACAACCCAGATGTACCTTGCAAACATTACTGGGCCCCCGAGTTAGCCCTCAAAAGACAATGGTTACACATCTTTCTGCAGAAAGAGATAATGTAGCCTAAACTCAAAACCTGTGTCCTCAGCTGATACCTGTTGTGCTAGAGTTTGGAAATATGGGGGCAAGTTTCTACCAGCAAGTTGAGCATAACCATCTGCTCACATCAGCAACAGAGGAAGAAAATTGGCAGAAAAAGGCAAGGACCACAATTCGGGAAACAGAACAAGAAAGGCACCCCAGAATAGGTTTGTTACCTGCAGTCACCTCAAGCCATTCAACAGTGCTCACACCCTTGCCTGCCACATGGTGAACATCAGTGGACAATAATTTCTGGGAAAGACTTGGAAAACTGTGCCCATGGCCAGTCTAGGATACACAGTGAGTTCAAGACCAGCCTGAACTATCAGCGAGATTCTGTCTCAAAAACAAAAAACCAAACCAAACCAAACAAACAAAAACCTGGCAGCCACCCCTTTCAAGATTGGGATAGTCTTCAGCAAAGCTCTTTTGAAATTGCACCAAATTGCACTCAGAAGACAATTACCCAGACAAATATTTGTAATGCATGTTCACTGACATACTCTTCACAGCAGCCAAAGATGGAAATGACCCAAATGCCCATTAACAGATGAATGGACAAACAAAATGTGATGCAGCCATGTGATGGAATATTAGTCACAAAAAAGAAATTAAACACTGACAAATGCTACCACTTGGAAAATCTAGGGACATATTACACTAAATTAAGAAGCAGACACAAAGGCAACATCATTTCATTTGCATACAATATCCAGAGTAGCTAAATCCATATAGACAGAAAGCAGATTGGTAGTCGTCAGCGGGGAAAGACAGGACTGGGAAATAACTACTTACTCCATGTAAGGTTTTCTTCTAGGGTGATGGGAATATTTTGAAATTAGACAGAAGTGGCATTTAATGAATGCACTAAAGGCCACTGAAATGGTCATTTTAAAATGGTCAATTTCATGCTCTGTGAATTTCATCTCAATACAAAGAAATTATGTCTATCTAGAAGGTTTGCTCTTGAGCCGATTTTTCCTAATTTAGTTGTAAATTTTAGCCTTATGAAGAGTTTTATACAAATCTTTAACTGGTTGTGGTTTCCCAATATAGATAGGCTTTTGCTAAGGAGGAAATCATACTCAAAGTGCTAAGTCAGCGCCTCAGATTTGGGACTCATTAGCAAACTTCGATTCACTTACTATATTCCAAATACAGGAACAAAACAAGAAGGTGTCGAATGTCAGTTTCGGTGTTTTCCTCCTGTGATCAGCTAATACCCAGGACTAAAGGTCATCGCAAGAGCAAACTGCAGTGAGACTGTGGCATGAAATAGATCTTTTTTTTTTTAAATTACTGTTATTTTAAATATACTTTAGTTTTATATAGGTAAAATGTATGTGAAACATTTTTTTTTCATACAGTAAAAATCATTTTCCTTCCTTCCCTGTTCCCTAGTTCCCTTTCTCTGCACCTAGGGGTAACTAATAATAGTAATTTCTCCAACATCCATCCAGGGAAAATCTGCACAGATATTCAGCTATAGGTGTATAGCAGCCTTTTTGAACAGTTAAGTTTTTACTTCTATTTAAAAATTAAGTCAGGAAATGACTGCTGTTCCAACCATTAGAATTCGAGTTTTACTGGTAAGTTTCAAGATGTGGACCTTATTATGTAAGATATATATCTACTGAAGTGAAAGCAACAAAGAATAAAATGCCACTCTCTTTCCATCCACTGAAAGCACTTTTTAAAAAACTAATCCTTCAGTTATACCCATTTCCTCTAGACCAAGAACTTTCCTTCCTCTCTTGCAGCCCAAATAACTCAGGTTCAAGTTAAAAGATTTTCAGGGATCTTTGCCTGACTCATAATTGTTATAGATTTCAGCCTGAAAACTCTGAATATTAGTGATTGTCTTTGTAACAGACCTTGGCTCTCTGCAATGAACCTCTGGCTACCAAGCAAATTCCAAACTCTCTCTACATCCCAGGCTGTACCCTGTAGAGCAACACTCACACAGCCATTGTAGGTCAGACCTCTGTCTTTCACACTAAAGGCTTAGAGAGGTGTGGCTGTCTCTACTGTGACACCCAAGGGTAAGGAGACATGCGTGCTGTGCAAGTTTCTTGTGGTCAAAAATTTATCTGAAGCAATCACTAACTGTTCTGCTTTATATCAAAGAAAAAGGCTTGTGAGATGAGAAAACATAAGTGAGTTTAAAACAGCAATACACTTTATTCTTTACACACCTACACAGAACCTGTACTACCATAAAGGCATCTTCCCTCAAGTAGCAGCTTCAGACCCCAGCATTGGACCCTGGACGCCAAGTCTTATTCCCATGAAAGCGTTTCTGGGATGCTATCAATGTATTTACACAATCAGCGTTCATGTGTTTAGTATGTGTACAGCACTATTTATAAGAACCAATAAAAAAAAAATTTCAAGTTGTGCCATTCAGTAGCAGATAGTGTATGGGGGAGATAAATACAGTGCGAAATAACAGGGCTACATAGCAATCACTACAGTAGAGGAAATGCAAGTCACAGCCTCACCAGGACATGGGCCCTCTGCTGCCACGGCACCCCAGGGAATTCAAGGGCTTCAGCTTTTTAATACTTGGAAGAATTAAGTGCTTTGGGGGGAAAGATGGCACAAGAGCAAAAATGCTACAGAAAATTTCTCACATGTCTGTTATTATACATGTGCAAAGCACTGAGAGAAATATCCAGAAGAACGTTCCCCAAGAATTTTCCAAGAATCAATGCTCTTGGAGATGATCTCTTGGTGATGGAACTTCAAGTACTTTCTATTGTCTTCTTTGTACTTTTCTGCACTGTTTGTATTGTTTTAAAATAAACACTTAAAATCAGTCATTTAAAAAGAGAAGACTGGAGGCCATAATTTATGTGAAATAAGTCAGACACGAACACTTAAATACCACATGGTTTCTATTACAGGATAAACCCAAAGCATAGAGAATTCAAGATCAAAGTAAAAGATACACTAAGAGGAAACAGGGAGGTAGATTTTTTGCAAAAGGGAAAGGACCACGAGATAGAGGGAGGGAGAGCGAAGAGGAGAGAAGGATAAAGAAAAGAATTAGGCTACGTTATGTCTATTACTAACTCCCACGGGAAATGTCATCATAAAATATTGCAACAATGTAGTAATAAAAGTAAAATATTTTTTTAAAATGGAAGATGGGAATTCACTTCAAGACACACATTTTGGTTCAATTTCCTGCATGTTTATCCAGGATTTGATGTGCTAGGCCTGGTACTCAGTGAGTTCATTATTCTGGGAGTGGAGGTGGACATGGCACAGAACATAAGAAATGACGTTTTTTACCAATCTGTACTCCCACAATTGGTTTCTTTTCCTTTCCTTTTCTCCTTCCCCTTCCCTTTCTCTTCCCCTTCCCATGGGACTGAACCTGGGGCCTCCACACTGAGCTATCTCCCAGCCCTTTTTCATTTTGTTATGGTCTTGCTACACTGCCAAGGCTGGGCTCAAACTTGTGACCCTTCTACCTCAGCCTCACAGAATTTTGGAATTACAGCCACGCCCCACTACACCTGGCTTGTCCATGGTTGCTTTGTTGCATTTCTTCATTGTGATAAATGTATCACAGTAATGTAACATGTTAACTGTGCCATAAAGAATTTATTTGGTATGTAAAGCAGCAGTTGGAATTCAGTAGGTACTCAGCCAAGTGGTTTTTTTTTTTTTTTTTTTGATGAATGAACAGAATCCTGTATCATTCTTTACCATGGCCCTTTCATTCACCCTAATCATCATTTCTTACAAACATTACTTGGAACTACAAACACCCATGTCTCCTGGTACCTGATCTCAGCTCATCGATTTTTACATTCCACTATCTCCATAACCTTTCTAGAGTGCTTTTTGTTTGTTAGTTTGTTTTAATCTGGTCATGCTCTAGATTAAAAACCATTTCAGAAGCTCCATCTGCCAAACTCCTCAGGTCTCCCTAGACTTGGCCCTGTTAAAGTCCATGTCTCACGATGCAGAAAAGTTAGAAGATTTGAGTTCACATCTCAGAACAGCAAAGCCTTTGTTTTAGCTGGGGTCTACTGCACTACTTCTGTAAGCTCCTCCAAGCAGGTCCTCACTTACTCCTCCATAGTGACCCTGTGGAGCAGCTATTTTGTAAGCTGCTGTGTTCCAAGAAGGCGCTGAGGTCCTGAGACATCAGATTGTTTGCCCAGAGCTACATAGTTTGGAAGAGGTAGAATAACATCCAAACCCTGGCATGATGAAATACAGAGGCAATGTTCCTATGCTTTACACTCTGTCCAAATCTTTCTTTTACAATTCTGAATATATCTGGATCTAGTCCCACAATTGCTTTAAAGAGTTATGCCTCAAACTTCTATGCGCTCACTGGATGGATCTTTGAAGCACTTTACTTATATTAATCTCCACAACAATTAAATGACAAAGAAATGATTACTGTGTTCCATTTTACAGGTAAAGAAATGGGGGTGTAGAGGGATAGGGTTCTGAAGGCCACTGTTACATTTTGTTTCTGGATGTCCCCCCAAAGCTTCATGGAGCCAGGGAGGCAGGCTTTTGGGAGGTGACTGAATCTAGAGTTTGTGACTGGTTCATTGTCTAGTGCTACGATTGGGGTGTAAGTGATATACGTGCCCTAGGCTGGTAGCCTGCACACAATATAAGGTAGGAAAAGAGGTTGCTTCTTCCCTTTGCTCGAGTTGCTTTTGGTGTCTTCTACCGCCAAGGACTGTTGCCCTCTGCCACTTTCTACCCTGTCTTGGAGCCAGCAAGTTACAGACTGAAACCTCCACGAATAAACCTTTCCCCCTCTAATTTTGGGTGTTGCCTAATTTGTCTCAGCAATGAGAGAAAAGTAACTAAGACAGTCACACATACTATAAGTGGAAGAGCAGGGATTAGAATTGGCCAATAACCCAAGAGGACCCACACTCTCCAGAAGGTCCTGCCAAGCCCACTCTGCCATTTTACCCTGCATCACGAATGTGTCTAAATCAGGTGGGGGAGATCTGTTTGAGGATCCAGCCATAAAATACATAGCTATGGGTCAAACTCCAACAATCTATGGGCTATATGTAGGGAAGTATTCTGGCCCTTACTGGTTTTTATATTGTTAGAAAATAAGATGAGTGGATAAATGCAACTGACATGAACAGTAGACAGAAAAAGAAGGTCCACCAGAAATGGGAGCTGTACTCCACAAAAATTCAGAAATCAGTGCCTGCATGGTAAGTGACAGTACTGTTAGTAAATTGCAAGTAACCAGCATTTAAATATATTTATTCATGTAATCCTACAAGATAGGCATCTTTCACTATCCTATCTAACGGATGAGAAAATGAAAGACAGAGAGGTAGAGACTGATAGGAAGTCAAAGAGCCCAGTTAAGAGCTTTACCACTCCATTTACCGTTAGGTATCTCAGCAGACAATTCCTACTCAACTTGAAAATGATATTTTGAGACGGAATGCAAAGATAGATGAAAATGATCTTGCAATGATGAAAAGCTAAGGCACCAAACAGCAAAGTAAAATAATTGAAAATATCTTCCACCTCTTTGAAAATATACACATGACTCTTTATCTGGAATGATTTCAATTCAGTCCCACTACAACATTTGCCCTGATACCTGTGGGAGTTCTAGTGGCAGTTAAAATAATGATGCTGCTATATATAGAGGAGGGAGACAGAAAGACAGGTTCGGTTGTATTTGCATGTGGGTGCTCATCATGTCAATCCACTAAGCCCACATGCAATCAGACACTAGTCAGATACCCTTTGAAATGGAAAGGATGGTGGTAGACAGCAGCCCACTCCTGATCAGCTGCCTGAAATAGGCCAAAGCGTGGAGGAAACCACGATCTGAACCCAATTCCCTGTGCACTAGGTGGCACAAGCACTTCCTTCTCATTCCACTCCACAACCCATAGGAATCCAGGCCCTCAGGTCCTAGTGCACATATGAAGAATGGGGTGGAATTACACTTCGGAGACCTGTACCAAGAATAATGACAGGATGTCTTGTGCTGGTGATATTTTTAAAAATTGTGAATCAGCTAGCAAAACACGTATGTTAATGTTCATTTTAACTCTAGGAGACACCGTCTACGACTACCTCCATTTGAGATCACATCGATTGCTTGTTAAATTGAAACTGCATTGGAATGGGTGCAACGATCACTTTAATTTGGGGCAGTCACCGTTTATTGAAGTAGTGTTTCCAAGAATAGCTTTCTGAGGGTTTCCACTCAACAAACCTTGATACAACAGGGGGCGACAGTGGCATATAGAAGGTGCGCAGTCCTGGAGTAAGGACATGCAGGTCACAGGCAGACAGGTCACTGCTGTGAGGTGCAGCGCACATGGTGAAGCAGATATTTCAGGAGAAGGGCGTGGCCCCTGTATGTGGGCCTGAGTGACCTTGAGCAAGTTTTTTCATCTCTTTGGCCCTTTGTTTCTTCATTTGTGAAAAAGGAACATTGTTAGTACCAACCCATAGGGTGGCTGTGGGAATTAAAGGGGTTACTAATATAAATAGTGCCTGGCCCACCACTAAGCGCTATGCTCATGCTTCATGAAGAAAACAGAAGTACAGATAAGAACTTTGGTAGGGAAAAGGGAGGTAGTGAGCAGAGATCTCCTAAATTAGGGCAATGCAGACATAGTAGCCACTGAGCAGGGGAAATAGGAACACTAAACCTTCATTCAGTAAGCTCAAAGGGAAAGTTATTTTGTGCATATTTTTATTACATTCTGGGTTTAGCTTCTGTTCCCACTTGCCCTTGCTTTTCTGCTTCTTTCTTGGGGTCTCATTTCCTATTCAGTGAGTATGGGAACTAGTCACAGAATATGAAATAAAGCTATAGTTTAGTAGAGAAAACTCATTTCTGAAAGTAGTATCTTAAAGGGAAAATAGGATCTTGCTCTTGGATATCTTTCTAGGACACTCTGAACATGAGTTAGGAGAAATTTCACACTAAAAGTTCTATTTTTGCTTCTATTTAGGAAGCCCCTTGTCAAGCTCAAGAAGTCAGAAACAAAAACAAAACAGACAAACAAGAAATAGAATTGAAGACATACAAGAATAGGCTTGAAGTACAGGGCAGTTCTTGAAGAACTACAAATAACAACCCAATGTTTTCTGATTGTGCTCCGATGAAATTTCAACAACTTGCTGAAAATTCCTATTGCTCTAGTATTTCTGTGCCTGTAGTTTGGGTATTTTGCATATGTGTATCCATATATAGGAGCTTCTTTTTTCATAGACACCCACATACCCTATAAATGGCTTTGAATACGTGTCTAAATAGATAAGCACATCTTAAAAAATAAAATGTTCTGACCAAATCAGTTGCACAGAAATGAGGTCTGATTTATTGGAAGCAAAGAGAAAATATGATTTGGTCCAACAATTTGCACATAAGCAATAATTTTAAATGTATTAAAAATGGAATGGACTTAATTTGATTTAGTGTTCATATTTTATATGTATAATATATAAGTTATATAAAATCAGAAAATATAGATGAAGCCAATTTTTTTTCTTTAGTTTTTTTGGACAAGGCTCACTTTTTAGTTCAGGGTGTCTTTGAACTCACCATGTAGTCCATAAAAACCTCAAAATTATGGTAACCCTCCTGCATGAGCGTCTCAAGGGTTGGGATTACAGGCATGTACTACCATGGCTTTTTCAAAGCCAAAAAATGTTACTATTAGAACAATCATTTTGGTAAAGCTATTACAAGGAAATGTGGTTTCCAAATTGTGTGGCCAGAGATGTCTTAAAGACTTTAAAAGATTCGGTTCTGTTTCCTAAGCCAAACAATGAGGAGCATTAGATAAGACGAAGCAGCAAAAAAACAGGGGTCAAAAGACCTGCATCTGACTTATGTTATTGGATAGTGCAACTGTGAGTACACCTGCGAGCTTCATTCCCCACCTATCAGCACGGTTGGCTGAACTAAAGGGTTTCACACAATCTGGGAACACAGTCGGTCTTAATATAGGGGCAGAGGGAAGGAAACTCGGTTCTCTTTGGATTCTCACAGTTCACATGAGACTGCATCAAGCATAATTGCAAATCCTGATCTATGCATAATCTGTCCTTACTTTTTCCAATTTCTTCTTGGGTGTCACCCTCTGAGAGAAATGATTGCCTCATGTAAATGCAGCCCCTTTCCTGCTTTAATTATCTTCACACTCTAGGTGGTTCTGTGTATGCATCAGTCCGTGGGTTCTCACTAGGAAGCTTCTGGAGAATGGGAGTGGGTCTATCTCCACTGCTAAAAACAGTACTCACTGTAGGTATACAGCAAATTGTTAAATGAATAAATGTCAGAACCCCTTCAGGGGTGAATTATTTAATAAGCATTTACTTAAGCCTTAGCATGTTGCACTTGGGAAAGCAGAGACAGCTATTTTAACCCAGAAAGTGAATCAATCACATCCTCACCAAGCATTCTTATGTCTCAGCCTCCATGATAGAAAAGATCATTTCTACAGTAAAGTCTTACGGGTATTTTTCCATCACTGTTAATAATGGACAGGATGATGTTCAACTCTGTGACATAATGAAGACACTTGAATAAAGATGTTGTTTTACCAGTCATCCCATTATACAAAGGAACATGCCCTCCAGAGGACCTGTCTTGGTTATAGCTAATAGGGTTTCTCAAAAAGGTAGGGGCCTGCCAGAGGGAGCTACCTGGGAGCTATAAGAGCATTCAGTCGCGGGGCACTTACTGCTGGAGCAGGTGGCTTCTTTAGGGCTGGAAGACATCGGCTGGGCACAGAGTTGGCAGAGGCAGTCTCTCCCATTGAATGTCACTCGGTCTCCAGGTGGAAACGGGCGCCTGGAGACAGAAAGATATCCCCCTCCAGATTATTCCAGCAATTTCACTCCTTTTTCTTATTCCTTCTGCTTGCTGCCCTCAGATACAAATTTATTTCTTGGAGGAGTACTAGCTGAGAAGTCTGAAATGCAGCCATGCCCAAGCCAGCCAGCTGGCTATGGTCCAAACAAACAAACGAACAAACATGCTCATTATGGAGAAAAAGAATGCACAGGTTCTATAGCAATCTGGCAGTAAAACAGAATGATTTATATCCACTTGCTAGCGGAGGAAAGTCCCAACAAGCCACCTACCAGGGCATGCAAAACAGTAAATTTCCAAGTGGAAAATCTTCATAAAGAAACATTCTAAGTGCTGTAAGTTGCAACTGAAGCTCAGGGCACACCCCACTGGTTACTAGCCACGTATGAACCCTTCCAGCTCCCTGGGACCACACCTAGAGTCCCATGATGACTGTGCTGAGCTAGACTTTGTCCTTTCTGGACATCTGAATGCTGCACAATGCTGACCATGTCCCTTATAGACCGAGAGGAATGGTACAGGCTATAAAAATATCTGTTTAAGAACCAGCAGCAGCTTCTTTCCAGAAAGGTAATTTCCTGTCACCCTGGACATTTATCAATAGCAGCACATTTTACAAAAATATTACATCCTGCATGTATGTTAACAGTTTCTCCTCTCAGGTCACCAGGCAGACAGCTTTTAGAAACCAAAGTCATTTATTAACAGAGATGTAGCAGTTTCCATGCCTGCTGACTTGAACTGGCCAATGTGTCAGTAATCTTCATCAACATGAGTTTTCCAATGTCCAAAGTAGTCAGTTAGGAAATGTGAAGTTCACAGTCTCAGACATCACAAACCTAAGTCAGAAGCATTACTTGCAAGCAAGCTTAAGCTCCTGACACTGGTTTTCACTTTTGCAGCCTCTATTCTTTAAGTAACCCCTTGGTGAACTAACAGCTGGTTACTAACTGTAATCAATATGCACAGATAAATCTGGACTTTTCTCCTCAGATGTGCTCGCCGCTGCTAGCCACAGGGTTTAGATTCTTATACACTGGTACCTCGGTTCATGGACTTAACTCTTTCCACAATTCTGATCTCAAAGTGAATTATTTGATTTGGTTCTTGTCCAATTCATATTCTGATCAGAATTGTGGAAGGAGTTAAGTTCATGAATGAGGTACCCCTGCTGCAGGTGAAGATGGTGTTTTCCAACTTCAGAACCTGCTGTGCCTTTAATAATCAATATCAATCACTTGCTGGTGATGTCAGTGGGCCAGTGATTTTATGACCATTAATTAAAATGAAACAAGCCTCAAAGCCATCCTGCAAGGAGGTATCAGAGTTACCGGCTCATCACAATGACAAGGTTCTTTTCCTCTTGATCAGGCCAAGGCCTGGGAGGTCCAATGTGTTCGGAAGCACTCTCTCTCCAGAGCTGACCTTGCACTTGCATGATGTGACAATGAGCACCCCTTTCCATGCTGCACCCCAGATACCTCAATTACCTCACCCAAGTTCAGCACCTCCTTCTAATCCATGCTTATTTTTTCAGACTCAAATTCTACACAATGCCCCCCATGGCATAGGCCAGAGTCCAGGCTCAAATGGGGCCAGGCCTTCTCAACCTGGAATTTTCTTACTTTACAATGACCTTTCTCAGATTTTTCCCCTCCTGCCTTCTCTATCCTCTGCCCTCACAGGTTTGTTTTTTGTATAAATGAATGTTTATAACAGAAAAAAAAATGAATTTAGAGTCAGAAAACCTGAGTTCAAATCTCTGCCTTCTAAGGTTAACCTGTATAAGTCTCATACTCTGAGACTCTCATAAATAGAGCTAGTCATTCTAGAGTGCCTTCGCAGAATTGCTAAGAGGGGTAAATTAAATTCTATGTGAATGAAATTAGCAAACCATAAAGAAGATCCCAATTTAGATAGAGTTATCATCATTTGGAAGAGCAGCTGCCACTGCATAGTACAGGCTGAGCAATCTTAATCCAGAAATCCCAAATGCTCCATATTCTGAAATGTTCTGAATGCTAATGTAATACCATCACAGAAAATTTCACACCTGACCTCATGTGATGGGTCCCAGGCAAAATGCAGGTACACTTAAAATACTATACAATATTGTTAGTCTATAAGATATACTGTATCTTAATGTTGGATTTGGACTTGGGTCCTCTCCTGAAGATACCTCATTACATATATATCTCCCAAACCTGGAAAAATATGAACTCAAAGACACTTCTTCTCTCAAGCATTTCACTTACCCTGTAGCAACCCTGAGCACCTCTGCTGGCTGGAAGGTCCAGGGACAGGCTCTCATTAGCTACATTTGCTCATTGTTACACTGACCTTAGCACAGTAATCTCTCAGGGTCAGAACAGATGGCTCTCAGAGCTACCTGGACCAGCATCTTCCTACTGGGGAGAGTAACATCATAGTTGGGAACCCTCCAAAACCGGTAAATCAGGATGGGCTTTGGTATTTTTAAAGGGACCACAGCCTCACCAGACCTAGGAGGTTCAGTGATCAGCCAGCCTTGGGGATCACTTGTATTCAGCCCATAGCACCCTAGCTGCCATTTGGCGGGGGTATTTTGTTTGTTGGTTGGTTTGTTTCTTCAAATTCCTTTTTTTTTTTTGGTACTAGGGATCAAACTCACAACCTCACATTTTCCAGGTGAGCACTTATGCCACTGAGCTAAATCCCTGGCCTCTGGTTGGTTTTTTAAATAGCAGATATCTCTGGCTTTAAAAAGCTCAGTCACAAAGGTTTCAACTCAGCCCAGGAAGGGAAACCAGACTGGGGTCTCCTCAGCAGCTACAGGTCACAACCTGGGGAGATATTAGGGCAGAACTTTACTCTGATTAAATAATAAAACTATACTCCTTGTGAATCTCAAACTTTTAAAATTGTAAATTTAAAACCAGTGACTCAGAAATGGGTTAATCTTTATTAAAAACACAGAGCAGTAATACCTTGCCATAAAAAATATAAACTTGAGTCATTTGTAGGAAAATTGGTACACCTTAAGGCTATAATGTTGAGTGAAATAAATCAGACACACAAGCTTACATATAACATGGTTTCTCTTACATGAGAAACTCAAAGTAAAAATAAAGAGCGAAAAAAAATGACAGACAGTGGGAAGTAGGGAGACAGATCTTTCTCAAAGCAGCAGGCTATCAAGAGACGGGAGGAGCAAAGAGGGAATGGGGTTGAAAAAAAGAATTAAGATGTTCTATGTACATGCACCAACACTACACAAGGGATGTAAACATTATGTACTACCAATGTATGCTAATAAATTAAAATGTAATTTTACGAAAATATTTCATCTGACTTACGACTTACCAGTGTTACTTGTCACTAACTGTACCAAGTTAAACCTATCCTTCCAGCATTTGCATCTTTCTGGCTTAGAAACTTGAAACACTGCAAAATAAAACATCTCCCTCTGGAAGGTAGTTTGCGACCCACACCTAGCAAGACAGAACCCCAGAGCATAGAGCTTGAGATGGACTAGAACCGATCAGTTAAGTCGCTGACCCTTGTTGGCAAGTCTCCTAGTGAGAGGCAGAAACCCATCTGTTTTATAATGTGTAGCACCAGAACACAATACCACAGTTTCCTACTCACACTTCATATAGTTTTTCTTTTTCTCTTAGAATCATCTTTTTAAATCAAGCTCATTTATGCAGCTAAGATTTAATGTTGACAGATGACAGACACCTAAACGGCAGAGTCTGGCAAAATTTCCCCTAAAAGACCAAATTGTAAGTATCTTCTCAAGCTTTGTGAACCATACGGTTCCCTTCACCACTGCTCTGCCACTGTAGCTCCCACAGCAGCCCTGGACAGGATTCAAACAAATGGGCGATGCCAGCAAGACTTTTTTACAAACATAGGTATTAGGGCCTACTTTGGTCTGTAAGCCATCATTTGCCAACTCGTATGATACAGAAAAAAAGAAATGATTTTAAATTCCCATGCCATATACACAAGAACTTATTCCTCCAAATAAGCTTGGCCCTTTGAGCAGTTGTCCAATCAAATCCCCCACCAATGATTTTATTACTCATAATGTTTTGAGGCCTCGAGCTGCCTCCAGACTTGGTTTTAAGTCCCTTGAAATCAGTCATGTTGCTTTGTAGAGGACATCACGTATAAAGTTTCGTAACTTACACTTTGACTAATAGTGAGAATTCAGCAGGAAAAGGCAAAACAGAAAAGATGTCTTTTAAGAATAAGTATTTAGGACCAAAGGAGGACACTCCAAGCTTTCACTGCTGAAGCCCCAGTTTTGCTGCTGGAGGAAGCTATGGGCTTGGGGAAGATGATCACTTACTTGCAGATGGTACAAGCAAAGCAGTTGGGATGGTAGGTCTTGCCCAGGGCAGTCACCACCTCGCCCTCCACGAACTCCCCACAGCCATGGCAGCGGGTCCCGTACATCCGCTGGTAGTCCAGGGTGCAGAGATACTCCCCGTTCTTTATGAAGAAGCCCCCTTGGGCCAGGTCACAGCCACACACTGTGGAAAGACAAGTTCACATCTGGTTATTATCTACCAAGCTACCCGGTAGCAGCTGCCTTCCACTGAATGCTGGCTGCTCACTATGATCTCAATGGTTTGGGGCTAGGGGAGGGGACTGGTACAAAGAGCTATTTATTGTTGGGCTGCTCTGCTTTCTTGCTCTCTTCCCTCCCCTTGGGAACTATGCAATATCTCATACAAGTAAAATCCACTGGCTGGGTCTCAATGGCTTTTGTGATATGTCTAAGATTCAGAAGTAACTTAACAGTCTCTGGTGGAAAGACATGCTGAGTTCAGACTGGCTCAGATATGAACAAAGGTGTCCCTGGCAGGGCCATTAGGAAAGGTGCCCATTGCTTGTCCATGCAGCTGCTTGGTTTGGGCCAAGATTGTTACCAAGTTGAGTAACAAATTCCCACTATCCCAAAAGCAGTAGCTAAAATTTCCAAATGCTATTTTTTCACAGTCTGGAAATACTTTTCCATAGCTATGAAAAAAATCAGACAGTAATTTCTCTCTTTGTGCAGCAAATAGCATATGCTAATTATTTATATATTATACAGAGAAAAAAAAGACAGGCAAAGAGGAAAGAAAAGGGATCATGTCTGAGACAAAAAAACAAACAAACAAACAAACAAAAAAAAGCTGTCATTCATGACCTCAGCTCATGCAAAAGAGGATGCTCTGTCATGCCTGGATTTTGGCGTCTCCATATTGCGCAGTTACGTCACTGGGAGAGGATATAAACAAACAAGCATTGGGCCTGGTCTGCATGTCCAGACAAGACACAGAAAAGGTCATGACGACTTGTCCACAAATAAAGCCTAAAGGATCCCTGGATAGTGACGATTTTTCCCTGCCAAATGACTAGGAAACAACAGAGAAATCTGGGAATCTCCAACATTAATTTCTCTATTGTCAAGATTAGGTAACTCTTCTAAAATTAAGGGCCTTGGGCAAGGAATCCAGTATTATTCTTGTTGATTCCTGTAACCAGGTAGGGAAAACATTGAGTTGGGGCTGGGAGACACAGCTCAATCATGAAGTTGCTCTCTGAAGGATCTGTAACACTGGAAATGTCCCCTGGTCAGATCCCACGACTCATTAATGCATCTAACACACTAGTGCTGAGCACAGCAAGATTCTGGCAGAATAACTACTCCTTTTGCCTTGGTTAGCACTCTTTACTAAGTGCAAGTTACTAAAGACATTCAAGGTGACAAAGCAGCTACAAATGTACTTTCCACTCGGACTCACTGGTCTTTGTTTAGATCAACACTCCACAGATACCACATTCTTCTTTGCAATTTATAATTAAGTAACTCAAGATTATGGCCAGAGTCCATCAGGCTTGAAACTGACCACCCTATAAATACTACTGTGATTCTGTTCTCTGGAAAACAGCTTGTTTGCCACCTGCTGCCTCCTGTCATCTGCCAGCATCTCCTCCTGCCCCCACGGTTCTCACACTTGCTTCTTCCTCACCAAACGGGTTATGGGGGAGCCCAAGGAGAACTAGCCTCATTCTGACCTCAATTCTTTCAGCGACAGGAAATGATGGTTTGGGATAGGCAGCCACAGAATGCATTAGACTTTCCTTCTGTATTTTCTCTAAGTACATGTTATTATTTTTCCCCCTGTGATAAGGTACTTTATGGGCAAGAGTTATCATCTTTACTTTTTTGGATTCTTCTTCAGGAACCTGCAACCACGATTATCTAATATACCGCAGAACATACAAGTTTTAAAATTGAATCCTACCTCAGGTTCGGCAGGTTCCCACTGATTTCACACCTCCATGACATCAGCCACTCTGATGACTCAGTTAGTCTTACAAACTTAGGTAGGATTTGTAAAGCCCTGAGAAATGTGAATACTTTGCATTTGGATCACTAATCATTTCCTTTACTCATGGACCTTTTATAAAATTCACGGATGTGGTGTCAAC
Source organism: Hydrochoerus hydrochaeris (assembly GCA_004027455.1). Classification (NCBI taxonomy): domain Eukaryota; kingdom Metazoa; phylum Chordata; class Mammalia; order Rodentia; family Hydrochaeridae; genus Hydrochoerus; species Hydrochoerus hydrochaeris. The sequence continues at coordinate 471,100 of PVLA01000169.1, read as the reverse complement.
AGGGTAATCTTTATGCTAACAGAGGTCAGCAGTGAGGGTTTTAAAGCACACACTGAATGTTTCAGAAATTCTTTGTGTCTACTGTTTCCTCAGGGTACTTCTGTTCAGCATTCTCTGGTTCACATGACTTTGTGATATGGACATACACTCTTCTTATTAAAGCCTAGTTTTTATGAACCTAGCATAGCCTTAAAAATGACTTTGTAATACTGCTGAGAGATGCCAAACTGTGCCCTCTCTGAGATCTGATTTGCCTTTCCCCTAAATTCAAAGCGGTGGTGGCCAAGATGGCTTACCAAACTGTACCATTAATTCTGGTGGTTTAGACAACAGGGAAATCAGCGTATAAAGAGACAGGAGTCCTTGCAGGCAGACCCGACAGGCAGTGAGTGGGAAAGCTCATGTAGCTGACAGTTATTATTATTATATTTCCTAGGTCTGGAGTGACAGTGACATAATTTCAAGCCATTTTGCATTCCAGCAAAGCAGATCAGCCTCAGGTCCCGAAATGTATGTAACTCCTACAGATGCCATCTCCTTTCCTCACAGCGGGTCTCAGTCATTCTCATAGCTTCAACTAGGGCTTTGTGCAATGGATTCTCCAATCAGTGATCTCTGCCTGTGACTTTACAGATAGCACGCTTACCTCAAACTGAGCATTTTCCAAAGAGGCTCTAATCTTTCAGCTTCTCTGCTATCTTCCCTCTCATGGTTTCAGATATTTTTCTGTTCCCTCTCTCAATAAATTAGTAGCAGCTGTCACTTCCTCACTCCTGACACCAACATTTTCAACTGGCCAATAAATCCAATCTGGTTCCCTAACAAAAGGATTTCCAGAGCCAGGTCTTCCTTCTCTGTTTTATGGCTGTCACCTCTGAGATACTGGCCCTCAGCATCACACTCCTGCACTGAAACAATTTCGCTGTCATCATGTTTGTACTGGCAAAACAAAAAACAAAAACAAAATTGGACCAAAAAAGAACCAGATGTCTGAAAACAACCTGAATTTCTATCCACGGAGTAGCTGAATAAATTATATGTCTAGTCTGTGAAACTGGCATTCAAAAGACTCAACTAGATCAACAGATAAAACCAGCAGGCAGTTTGTGATGTATCATTAAGTGAAAAGAACAGAAGTCACAGAGTAAAGAATTAGAATAATCTTATTTTTAGAAAATTGTACTTACATCTTTGTAAACAAGGAAAAGTGAGTTTGTATACACATCATCTTCCTGAGAGGAATTAACTGTTTTTTCATAAACCTATGTGTTGGCTCATGCTTAATTTTCTTTGCAGTTGTGAAACCATACACAAAATTTACCAACCTAATCATTTTCAAGTGGACGCTCAGTGCATTAACTTATCTAGCTCCCAGTAACTCTCCATTCTGTCTTCTGTATGAATTTGACAGCTTTAGGGACCTCCTATCAATGGAAGCTCACCTTCTTTAACAGATTGTCAGGAAAAATTACCCAAAACTTAGTAACAAGGTAAAAGGAGGAAAGCATGTCCTTTTGATGTCATTCTGAAGCATTCCTCAACTGCTTAGCGGGATTACTTCATTACCCAAGGGGAACAGATCGGTGTTTGACAAGCTCTTTACTGCTGATTAGAGGTTCAGACCTTTCAAGTTAATGTTAACTCTGTCCGGAGGAGATGTAGGTGATTTCTAGCCAGTGTTATAACCTTGTTGCAGCACTAATTAGTGTTATATCTCTCCAGCCATCTCAACCTCACACTGGTTTCTGAATGCCATAATAACCCATTGCTTCAGTTCTCCTTCAAGGCAGCTTTACCACCTTGCTGGTTCTGTCACTAATGAACTGGATAAATCTTTGATATGTCCTCAGTCAGCATTTGTATGAGTCAAAAATTTAACTTTTTAAAAAGTATATTGATTCTTTTTAACCAAAAAAAATATGAACATTAAACAAATTTTTAAAATTTCACACCCATTTTACATTAACAATTTAGCAAATATAACTGATGGAATGAAGCAAAAAACTCCCATCTATATAATCACAAAAATCTCAATTAGGTCAAAGTTTAACATGAGACATTTAGATTCTTTACTTTAGGGGCTCCATTTGTCTTTGTTCTAGTTGAAAGTTAACATAAACCCTGGCAAAAGTATGGATGTATTCCTTTAATTTAAACATAGGCCTGCAGGAGGAGACATGAGTTACTTTCCTCTCCATGATCAGTTATTGGAACACTGCCCACTCAAGGCCTCCACTGAATTCCGTCTTGCTTTGCCATTGGTAAAGCCTGGCTACAAACAGCCCCGTGTGTTTTTGGTTTTATGCTCTGGAATTCATCCTCTAAAAACTACTGAACACAATTAACTACTATGTTAAGAGGAAACATGCACATCCAAGAAATTTTATATAAAAGTTGTGAAATTAGTAACAAGCACATTTTAAAAAAATCTTAAGGCATAAAAATTAACAAGAGCTGCCTGGGTTGTAAAAATACCATGGAACAGGAAGGGGAGAAAGTTAGATAGGGGTGACAATAGGACAGCATTTTAGTGGCATGAACAGGGCTTCAGGACAGGTGCTGGTTGTCTGCCACTCTGCCAGTGATGTGTCCATCAGGTTAGGGCCTGAGACCTGGTTACCCCCTTTTATTTCTTGGAATAAAGATCATGTGTTCCAGAAGTACTACTTTATCCTTGGTTAGATCAAAACCCTGTTCCACCCTGCCTGGAACAGCACATCCTTGCCCCTCCCAAAATCCTATGTGCTAGAGACTCAGGTTGGATAGACCAGAACTCCAAAAAACTCCACCTATGGGTTAGTACCACGAATGCAAGCCATTTATCTTCCATCCTCTACCCCAAAAAAATTTTTTTGGGGAAAAATTTATTTCATCCAAGTTGTATTCCAATCGTTATACTCTTTCTCTATAAAGATTACAAAAGTAGACTTCAATAATGTCTTCTCAACAACCAAAATCCCACTCTAGTGAGGGGGTCTGAGTCAGTCCATTTTTGTTCTGAGCAGTGTGTTTGAAACAACCACGCAATGTAGCTTGGAAGCCGATCCACTATAGCTTGGGGCCCAAAATAGCTGGAACAGAGACTCATCAACAATAATGTGAGGGGGCAGTTTCTTGCCAGAAATAACTTTTGCTAATGCATTATCCTGGAAGCAAATACCAAGACTCAAAAACATAGTTAATAACTTTTCACACTAAATTCTAAACACACATCAAAATCAATGATCATTCCCGACTGAGGAGACAGTTACATGCTCAACCAGATGGTAAAATGAGAGGCCAAAGCAAGGCATTTGAGAGGCTGTAGTTAGTTCGAAGTTTGAATTCACAATAATAAGAGCTTTGGTTGGAAGGGAACCATTTCAGAACCTCTATTTATTAAGAAAATCTTTGAAAATATATCATTTGAAAATTGTTATGAGCACTTGTTATTAAACGTCATGTGTAAACAATATTAATTATAGATAGCTCAAGGAACAACGATACCACCCATGGATAACAGCTCGTTGAATTCTTCCAACATATTTTAATTTCAGGCACTAGGGCTGAAAATATGCACAAGAAAGAAATGATGGCCGTCTATACTTAACAGGCCCAACTTGCTTACCTCCAGGGGAAATCTCAAAGCCATCCACAAGCCTACTTTGAATTTTGGATCCACAGACAAATTTTACTGAGGTTTCTGTTCTCTTTCTCTGTCCTTTTTCCCTTTTTCAGTCTACAGAAAGTGCTGGTGCACCTGTGCCTCTTATGAACTCCCAAACACCAAAGAACAAGCTCCAGAGATGGTTATATGCATCTATAAACCAACCCTACAGAAAACAGGTAAAGACACAGATATATCACCGCAGAACGCAGTTTACATGGGAGTCTAGGAGACCTCCTAATAAGTCCCTTCAAATTACTATAAGAACAACACTTTTATCTAGTAGCTTTCCTGTTCTGCTCTGCCAAATGTTCATCTGGCCTTGCCAGACACCAGCACTTTACTGCAGTCAAACTGCATCCTCTCTAAATCGCCCTCTCTCTCTGCTGATGCCAGCCCCCTGCCTCCACAGCCTCAGGGGCCCACTGGAGTTTGGCTTCCCCAGGAAGCTTGAAGCCTCTTCATATCCTCTACTTCCATCCACAGCCTTGGGTTCCAGAACAATTGTTGACATCTGGTTCTGTCTTGGTTACTTTTCTCTTGTGGTTGAGATGAAATATCCAACACCCAAAATTAAGGAGAGAAAGGTTTATTTAGCTAACACTTTGTGGAGGTTTCAGTCCATAATCAGCTTGTTCCAAGGCAGGGTGGAATGGCAGAGGGGTAACAATTCAAGGTGGCAGAAGACAGCAAAGCAACAAGAGCAAAAGTAGGGGAAAAGCAAGCCTCTTCTCCCTTACACTGCAAGCAGGCCGCACCCCTATGGTGGGTGTAGCACTCACTGCATTTCTGTGCCCTTCTGTTGCACAGGCTGAGGATGTTTACAAAGGAAAGACCCTGGACCCTGGACCCTTGCTGAATGGCTTAAACTTCTGGAATTCTCAAGTTGACACGATGTATCAACCATAACAGGCTCTTGATCTGATCTCTTTTATATTCCATATATTGCCAATGTAATTATCCCTTCCTCTCCATCTTGAGCTTACAGAAGGCTAAGACTGCTTTGTATGCTCTTTTGTATCTCCCACAATGCTTAGAGAAATGGAAGCTTGCCTACTTTTTCCTGTTTCATATTGCCCTAAGTGAGGCTGGCATCTGGAGCTTAAGCCCTCTTGGCATAGAATAAGGTAAAGGGCATTTGTGTCTGACTCAGCTCAGAGTCCTGTCTCTTCTGCTGACAGTTCTTAACTGACACCAATATGGTACTGCCAAGATAGTGCAATGCCACTTATCCAATGTTTTTAGTCTCATGAGATTCGAACTTCTAGCAGCAAGACTGGCCACAACCCAACAACTCATGACACAATCTCGGTTCCTAGGTGCCCTGTATGGTGTCAGACCGTGTTCCTGTTGAGCTTAGCAATTGCAAGAAGGCCTCCAAGAGAGATAGTAAGACTGCCATGAGTTCAGTGTGCCAGAATTTAAGGTTGATAAGAAGAGATATAGGCAGCAATAGGGATAATTAAAGGGATAGAAAAGAATACAAAAGTAGATCGAATTAGGATCAAACCCTCCCCTCAAAAGAGGTCAGAGTAATAATGGTCTCTAAGTTTATGGCTGGTTATTTTAAGGAAATCAATCATCAGCACTTTTCCACCTAAGGAGGAAAAATGAGGCAAAGTTTGTTTAATGTGTACCAAAAGATGCAAGTTATATAAGGTTACAGTTATAGCCATAAAGGTGATTAAAAATGAAAGGAGGCTCCTGAAGGAAGCTGTTTTGTATCTTTGGTTAGAAAATATTCAAGGTAGACTGCTGAGGCCCATGGCGCTCTCAAACTTCCCAGGGTGAGGTCCATGAAGGGTGGCAAAAAGGTGAAGAAATAAAGATAAGATACAGAAAGCTGAGACCAGGTGGAGCCCTCTCCTGATGGGAGAAAAGGAACTGCTCAACCAATACAGTGCATTTATTTATATGTTTAGGAAATTAATGTCACGAGATACCTCACTGCCTAGCAATCTGCCCACGTAGAAACCTAACGGTTTGGTGTTCTCTGGCCCGGAACAGCCTTTTTCCATGGCTCGCCATGGGTACTCTTTGTTCTTGGGACAGCATTGCTCCAGCTGCTTCTGATAGTAGAATACAGACCTTTTTACCCAGGACAACTAGCATGGGCAACTTGTGGATGTAGACAACACAAAGCCACTTTCTCGACCTGTGTATCTAGGTCAAATCATGGCAAAGATGCGAAGGGCATCAAGGTCAATATGCTTAGATTAATGTATGCAATCATGAAGTGACTTTGAGTAAGAATGAATGGAAATCTGCTCTCTGAGTTAATGAAGTCCATTTAGCTGACTTTTACTACAAGGAGGAATTAGGTAGTTATTTTTTTATCCTTCATAAGTCAGCTCAAAAATTTCTTCTTAAACAACCAGAGGCCTTCCCCAAACACAAAGGCCTCCCTGGTGTATGCTCACATCACTCCTGCAGTGTCATCTTTGTCCCTTTATTTCAGCCATCACCGCTGTAAACCATATCTCTATGATTGTGTGAATGTCTGATTAATACCTCTATGAAGACAGAGATAATATCTAATTTATAACTTAATCATACATCACTCATGCTTAAGCACTCAAAAATTTTGTTGAGTCAACAAATGTTTATGTCTATAACTTATATGACACCCCTAGATTATCCAGCATTTTCCTCTCTGATAATCATTTGATTTCATTTGTCTGTCTTGTATTTACGGGTGCAAAGATAAATTGTATGGATTCAGACACAACGGTAACTATCTTGAGTTGCATTCCCTAAGACTGCCCCAGAGTAACCCTACTCAGTTTTTCCTGCATCATTTCCCAGCAAAACTACAAAGAGGTAAAATTGTAAGAGTTCTGCGTGGAGCTTTATAACTGGACCCTGATGCCAGGAATTTGCTCACTTCTTAAGATATTAGCTTAAGACAGTATCAGCTTAGATTAAATCAATTTTGCCCTAAACCATATAAACACTGATCTTTCTGTCCCAAATTCAAGGAATCCAACTAGCTCTGCTGTTTCCCAGAACAACGCTTGCCACTAAGTCCCCCTACTAAACTGCGATTTGTGAATCCTAGACCTGCCTTGTTTCAGTCTCAGGGCAACTTGAGGCTGGTCCTCATTCACAAGGACTGAGTTATTCCTGAGCAATCATAAAATTCTGTGTTCTTGCTTTGTTATGTTCAGACTTCACAAGGGGCTGGACATAGTGGCACATGCCTGTGATCTCTGGTTCTTGGGAGGCTGAGGCAAGTTCAAGGCCAGGTCAGGGAATTTAGTGAGTGCCTGTCTCGAATTTTTAAAAGACAGAGGGAGAAGCTGAGGTATAGTAGGCCAGTGGTAGAGCACTTGCCTAGCTTGCAGAGGGCCCTGGGTTCAATCCTCAACACACACACACACACACATCTCCCTACAAAGTCACAGAATGCTATGTGGCTGTCCATCTCTGTATAATTAGCCAGATATATTTAGAGCACACATTTGTATGTCTCCATAGCTGAGGGCCTCAAGTGTCTCCTACCCAAATTCTACATTTAACGAGACTGTTCTAAAGAAAAAAAGAACCCAATTCCATAGAATTTCCTAGACCCAAAGGGCCATATTGGTTCCTGCTCAAACACTTGAAATACTTTTTCTTTTGTTCTGTTCATGTACTTCTATGTTTTCCTCTCCACCACCCCACTGCCAACTTGGGTTAGAAACTCCATGCCCAACAGAGCTATGATTCTCGACTTGGGTGCAAACTGCAGCTTAGGGAGCAGGTTGAAAGCTAGAACACATACAGCATGCTGATCATACGGGACTCTGGGTAAAAACAGGAACATGGAGTTGTTAACCAGTATCTGGGTCACTCATAGAGCTGCTTCCAGGACTACACTATATAAACCCTGCTTTTAGGTGTTTTTTGAATCCAACCGTATTGCTGGTATCTCCTGATATACCATCTCTCTCTCAGGAGGGTCTCCATACTTCTTTCTCGCTGAAGGTTCTGTCACTTGTAACGGGAAAACTCAGTCTTCAAAGCTCAAAGAAAGAGTGAGACGGTCGCTGCCTCTTCCCAGGTTCACTGTACACATGCTTTTCTGGGTTTTGTGGTCAATGCGGGACTCTGGGGGGAAGCTTGAGAAGAGCTTTCATCCTACAGAAGGACACTTGAAAGTAGCTCCAAATGCCTCTTCCACTGCTGAAAAGGCTACTTACTACAAGTCCTTTGGTTTGGATTTAGTGTGGACAAAACATTTTCAAGCTTTGGTTGACCTCATCAAGGAATCATCCTTCTTTACCTCTCACTCAGTCTGTACTACCTCTCTAGACATTATCAAAGGGCCTTCTTAGGTTAAAAAATGACCAAGAAAGAATAAGTTCTTACATGCTTTTTTCTTCTTTTTATAGTACTAAGGATAGAACTGCAAAGCTACCTTCCCATCCCTTTCTAAACTTTACTTTGAGACAGGGTCTCACTAAAGTTACCAGGATGACTTCACCCTGCCTCAGTCTCCTGGGTATCTAGGATTCTCCCATGATGACCTTTTATACTTTTCAAATTTACAACCAAAAGCTCATTAATGCAGTGTAATTAGCGGCAGAACAATCTCACCATAAGATTTAACATGACTGATAGACAGCATCTACACAACTACAGCTGTGCAGTGGCTCCACTCTTCAGCAGACAGCACGGCTGTAAGATGTCAGACTGACTCCTAAGCCCACCATGCAGGCAGCCTCAGCGCCTCAGATACAAACACCAGCGCGGTATTAGGACTAGTGATTCCCATGCTTCCTCAGCCTCACCCACGGACCGCTTTCACCAGCACTTTCACAGTGCTGGCTACTGTTTCTCTCTCCCACTGCAATTTCCTTAATTTTTAAAAAAACTATCCCATTTTTATTAAATACAATTATTTTAAAAAGCAAACACTAGTAGGGGAACAGCTCAGTGGTAAAGCATGTCTGTTATCTGTGAGGCCCCGGATTTGATTCCTGATGCCACCAAAAACTTAGAAATTGAAAAAGGCAAATTTATTCCACTACCATAAATCAAATGCCAGTGTTGCTTCCATGTAGGTAACAAATCTATAGAAAGAAATATTACATAATATAATTAAGTTTGAGCTTGGATGCTACTTCTATGGACCTTAAAGCTGTTTTTTCTTTGCTACAAAGACTGTCAGTTTCATAAAAATTTAGATTCAAAAGGTGATTAAAAAGAGACTATTCTCATATGAAATGCTGTGGTTAGAGGCAGGTGTGGTGACGCACACCTGCAAACCCAGTACTCCAGAAGCTGAGGCAAGAGGATCACTACAAGTTTGAAGCCAACCTGGGTGAGTTTTTTGACTAGCCTGAACTACATGGTGAGACCCTGTCTCAAACAAAACAAAACAAAACAAAACAAAACAAAACAAAACAAAACATCTGCTGCTTTTTTCCTGCATTTTATCAGTTTTTCAGTTGAGCCACAAAATAACCCCATAACTAGTCTGCCCAAGTGAGCCCAGATGAGGAAGCAAGTGGTCCAAACTGGAAGATTAAGTGGTAGCAAAAACTGCCAGAGAGTGGACTTCAGCACAAGCTCTCAGACCTGCTGACTCTGCCAGGCAGACAGGTGGCTCCACAGTCAGGAACAGATGCCTTTACTTGTGCTCTTCAGAAGATAGTAACACTGGAGTGACCATTTGCAGACATGTGTCACTGGAAGGACTTGACAGATCTTTTTGACTAGCTATGCCGTTAGAAACATTCACTAACACTCAAGTTTCAGAGAAAGTGTTTTTTATTCATTCTGTCTTGGTGCACTTCCCAGGTCAGGCGCTGTTCTAGGCTCTGGGTAAATAGTAATGAATACAACAAATAAAAATTTCTGCCTTTGAGGGGTTGAATAAGATATGCTAAGTAATTATAGGTATTAGGGGAAAAAGGATAAAGAAGAGCTGCAATGTAGGAACAGTTGATATTTCATAGAGCATAATACAGAAATGGCTCACTGAAGATGGAAAATTTGGCTAACCAGTTTTCTTCGTCTCTGGGCAGCCCTCACCCTCTCTTCCCTATGAGTCTTTTCTGGAATGTGGTATCCAACATTTTGGCTTCCCTGGGATTGCACTGAGTGAAGAGGAATTGCCTTGACACATACATTCTATAGTTAATCTATATGAGTAATAAAAAGTCCTTAAAAGTATTTTAAGTTATTATTTAATTTTATAAAATGACACAAGCCCAATTTTAATGATTAAACTTACATAGGTGTTTAACAATAAACACCTGCCTTTCCAGGTGCAAGCCTGTGCAGAGGGGTTAAAATGCTACTTCTGGTATCAGTAATTGCTACATTTTACTCTCTAAGTCACACACGCGTGGGTAGTCAGATCACAGGTGGCGGAGACAGCAGGACACTGGGCCACCTCCCTACACAGCATTCTGCTGTCATCTCCACAGTCTGTGCTTGAGCACTGCAAGGTGGAGTCATGAAAAATATCACTAAAAAAAATCACATAATAATTGTAAAATTATATGCCTGTGGACTGCATTAATAGTTATCCAGGGCTACTTGTGACCTATGAGCCATAGGTTGGACACAGCCAAACTTAGAACTTTCTAGAAGAATATATCTACGGCAATACCCTGAAAAATACCCAAGAAAAACAACAATTACAATGACTATAAAAAGAATGAACAATAAAAGTACAGTATATAATTAAAATGAATTATAATTTACATTTAAGAAATACTTAGAAGTCCCAGACATTGATCATTTGTCCCTCATTAGAAGCCATCGCACACTGAGAAGAAGCCAACAGGTATGCCACATGCCACACCCAAAAGGTTGACAGTAACCTTGAATTTGTTTTTATGATTCTTATCCTCATAGGGTACTTAATACATCCATGGCGAGGCAAGCAGCTACATGACCTGTCACAGCACTGGAGAATGAATGGAGAGTATCAGAACAAAACTGTTGAGAACTAAAGACAGAACTCCTCCACCTGGTATCCTGTAGTCACGTTCCACTCCCACTGGCCTATTATAAGAAACAGCAGAGGCTTTTGTGATCTCCTCTTCATTTAATTACAGAATCCACCCATCAATTAAACCACTTTCTTCCCTTATTCCCAGATGGGCACATTTTCCAACATGATAGCTGGTTCTACTTCTCTCAGATACTAACATTCCTTAGTATTCAGTTTCTGCCTTTTATCGAATCCCTGGTAAATTGCACACATAACCATATAGCTTCTGTTACCAGCCAGATGCCAAAAATTTGGAAATCTTTCCAAGCATAGGTCAGTACCTCTGGAGTGCTAAATCTCCCAAATCCTACATGTGCCTAATCAATCTGACCTCATCATCTTTCTCCCCAGCACTACTGGACCAAGTGCTCCTACATTTTAGTTTGTAGTAATCCCGTTTGCCCACTCAAGTAGTCCAACTGGAAACCTGCATCCTTCACTCCTCCAATTTAGTCACCAAATCTTATCCATTTTAAGTGACTCTTAAATTTGTCCATTTTCTATTACACTGACTGTTAAACTTACTTTATTTCTACCTGGAGTACCATTGCATCTCCTTTGTGGTTCTCCTAGCCTCCACTCTGTCCTATACATCTCCCCGTCTCAGCAGCACATATTACTCTCAATATTGTAAGTGTTGCTTACTTGTGTGTGTCTTCCAATAGCTCCTGAGTTCTTTGAATACAAACATGGTATACTATCCTTTGTATTTTCTACAATTAGATGATAACCTGTATGGAGTATACATTCAATTAACATTTAGTAAATGGATAATGTTATGATTTGTGTCTAGATGTCCCCCTCAAAGCCTCATGCAGCCATGGAGTCAGGCTTCTAGAGTTTGTGATTGATTCATGGGCCAGTGCTGGGATCCTGTGTATAAGTGCTATACTTGTCCTAGAGCTGGTAGCCTGCATACAATATATGGAAGGAAAAGAGGCTTGCTCTTGCACTTCTCCCTTTTTGCTCTCGTTGCTTTGCTGTTTTTTGCTGCTTTGAAGTATTGCCTCTCTGCCATGTGCCACCCTACCTTGGAGCCAGAAGATATGGACTGAAACCTCCACAAGCTATGAACTAAATAAACCTTTCCTTCCTTCCTTTTGGATGTCAGGTATTTTGTCTCAGCAATGGAAGAATAATCGGAAGAATAATGAACAATTCTCAGACAATCATATCCCAAGATATCAGACATATCGGAAGTTAATATGTTCATCAGCAAAATTCCTGCTCACCTACTCTGCCTGATCCTATTACAGCAAACAGAAGTTGTAGAGACTAAAATTTGATTTAAACATATGCATAGTCTCTAGTTCCTCCCCAGGAATATGTCCCCATTTTCTGCAGGTTTAGATTTCAAATAAAATGTTCAGTGCCCTCTTTATTCTTTTTCAGACCTATTTTAAACAAAAAGCATTCATCCTTTGTTTTTATTGCTACATAGATTCATATTTTAGTCCTTTCATTCTAACTGCAAAACACAGCCACTGCCCCAGTCAAGCAATAAGGCTCTGTCCACACAGTGTATGTGTGAAGGTCAGAGGGGAGGAGGATTCCAGGGAGAATTCACAGCTGGCAGGTGAAGATGCCCCTATGTACCATGCTAGCTCTTGACCCAAAGCCAGGCTTGTTTTGGTGTGTACTCCTCACCCTCTCAGTTTCCTCCCCATCTGAACATCACAACTCTATTTCAGATATCAAGGGAAGACAAGGAACTATTTTTTGAGGGTTGGGCTGTAGGTAGGATTATGTGGACTAGAAGGAAAAAGCCTTCATCAGAGAGGAGACTTCAGGTTCTCCTGGAAAACCATCCAAACTGACTTACAAAGTATAGGTCTTGAGGAACTCTGGAGTTCTGATCTGACTGGGGTGGAGGGAAAGAGTCTTTATAGAGGAGGGAGCACAACCAGGATGGAGGTATATGAAGCTCAGAACAAGTATAAAAAATGGCCCTGGCCAGCACATTTTTCTTTTTGGGGTCCCTACTATGTGCCCCTCCTCAGGGTCTGGGAGTCTGCGATATTCACTCTTGCCCAGAGTCTGTCCCCCAACCCATATCCACCAGCTACTCAGTCACTCACCACCCCGTGTGTGCACCAGTCCCACCCACAAAAGCAGCGTGAGGGCAGGGCGAGTGCAGCCCAGGGTGCCATGGTAGATGGTGCCAGAGGGAGGGGCGGTACTCCTGGCCTGCACTGTTGCTCAATTTCTCTGTAAGACTGTCTGAAATGAGTCTTTTAACTAAAAAGCAGGAAGGAAGGAGGGAAGAAGGAGGGAGGAGAAAAGAAGGGAGATGGAGGGGAGGGGAGGGGAGGGAAGCAGGAAAAGAAGGGAAAGGGAGAGATGCTGCTCTGGTAAGTCGCTGTGGCCTCCCAAGCCTCGGCTGCCCCAGGGTGAGAACCATATCAGTGTTTCCTGAGATCTGCGCCATGTTGGAACTTGGGGTGCTGGGAAAACAGGCAGCCAGCTCACCACTCTGGTGGGCGGCTGTGAGCCCACCTGGGCGCAGGCTAAGAATCAAACATCCATCTCATCCCCCCACCTAGCAAGTGACAGCCAGAGATCTGAGCATCTCTTGCAAGTTTGGCTATATGCAATATAGCAAATGAGGGGGATTTTCTTCTGCCATCCCTTTGAAGGCAAATATTTTTATCTCTGTTTTACTCTGTTCTGATCAATGGTATTGCTCTATTCAATATTCTGTTTTTAGAATTTTGGAATTTCCTTCAATATTGCTCTGCCTGATTGAAGAAACAACTATTGTGAAGCAAACCAGAGATACTATTGTACCTATTGCTGTTATCCCGGTAACCTGCTGTGAGATTTTGTACCAGTTTCACTGCACTGCCTTAATTGGCTATGTCCTGTCTTGTTCTGCTGTATTTTACTACCTTCAAAATAAATAAATAAATAATAAGAAAAAATTTAAAAAGTAAATAAGAACAACAAAACAGACCAGTAAGATAGTAAGCAACCTGAAACACGATATAACTAAACAGGAAATGGACTTAAAAAGCAAAACGAAGAAAAGAAAGTACTCTAAAGAATATAACTGCATGTATATTTAAGTGTGTAGGATTGATAACCATGTTGCTAAGTTTTTGTTGGCTCACTGAACAGAACTGTTTACAGCCTCACTGTTTGAATGTCCACTTTGTATGCTTTAATTTTGTAACTTGAACAACTATATCCAAGAAGACAATATGCAATGTATCAACTAGTGATTTCTTACTGTTAATTTTTTTTGAAATTCTGTATTGTTTCTACTCTTTTTTTTTTGTTTTGCTTTTTTATCCCCTCTCTTTAAATAAAATTTTTTAAAAAATTTTTAAAAAAGAAGGGAAAGGGAGCGATGGGAGGAGGGAAAGAGGGAGGGAGAGAGGGCTGGCCAGGCAGGCAGGTAGGCAAGAAGGAAGCAGGGGTGGGGGAGGACTGGCCAGTGAGAAATTTATTTCATTGCAGGTGGCCTGAAAGTATGAAAGCAGTTGTTGCCTAATCCATGCTATACTTTCCCTCCCTTACCCCAGGCATTCACTAAAGTCTGCTGAAAACATGCCTGGGGTTAGTGGTACTTTGGGAATTGGAGGAAGGGAATGATGTCCAATACAGGATGAAACAATGAAAAAGGCTTAGCACTTATAAGGGAAAATCAAAACTTTAGTACCAGTAAGAAAGGAGAGGAGACCACAGGAATGCAAACCTCACTGACACTGTGCTATCCAGTATGGGATCCATGACTCATATGTGGTTACTGAACACTTGAAATATAACTAGTCCAAACCGAGATGTGTTAAGTATGGAAAAAGTCAAATATGTCAGTATTTTTATATTAACCACATATTGAAATAATCTTTTAGGTATATAGGGCTAAATAAGATATATTATGAAAATTAATTGCACTTGTTCTTTTTAATTTTTAATACAGTTATTAAAATATTTGGAATTATACACATAGTTTTGCCCCATATTCCTAGTGGGCCATGCTATTCTAGAATCTTGGGGAAAGTCATGGCTTTTCTATTGTAAAAGCTACAGGGAACTTAAACTGCTTTGTTTGAATATTAAAGAAAAGGGTGACCCTAGGAATGTAGGACACAAGACAGTGGATAATGACAGGTTAAATCAGGGAAAATACAATTTACAATAGATGACTCCTTTATTTTAGCAACATTTCGTTAAATCAAAAAATAACTCTTGTAAGTAGCAGGTGCTGTTGAGCACAAATTCAGCTTTTCAGGAATATATTCATAGCATGAAGCAAAGTGTGGGATCTAACTTTCCATCATAAATAACTTGCATTTGATCTTCAGTTTTAAACTGGAAGAGAAAAAGACAAACAAGGAAACATCCACCCCATGCAACATGGGTGGATGTGTATTCAGACACCTAGATGTACTAAACAGAGACTGTCAAGACCTGAGTAATTTCACTAGAAATATCAAATACATACAAGTACCACGGTCATCTATGGATTGTATTTATTTCCTACTAAGTCCACTCCTAGAGTCATGTCTCACAAAACGTATGAGGAACAAAACAAAATACAATGCTGATTCCAAGTTAGCTACACTGGATGCAAGCAGAAAACAGCTTTCTCTAGGACATGCTATGCCAGTACCTCTGATTCTATGTTACACAAATATCTGGTTATCTATCTGCGGAATATGCAACCTTCAGACCTTGAGTGATTTGAGCATCCTATGTCTACTCTCTCTAGAGTGTAGATAAAGAACACTGAGCTACAGAGACATAAGCAACTTGCTGAGGTCACAGAGTTGGTGACTGGTAACAGCAGGACCCAAGCCCTGTGGTGTGGCAGTACCCTTCCACCCCAGGAGTCACTCTCATGTTTCCTGATGACTGAGACCCTCTGAAAACTTTTGTTTGATTATCATACTTATTCAGAGGATTCAGGAGGACTAAATATAACCTTTATATAATATGTATCTTACATCATGTTTTTAATACATTTTATTGTGCATATTTAAGGCACGTAACATGATACTATAAGGTGCACATATAGTAAAGTGGGTGCTCTGCTGGGACAAACTAGTATCTCCATCAGCGCACGCGGCTACCCATTCCCCCGTCCTCAGTGGCAAGAGCAGCTCTGGCTACTCATCTAGCAAATGCCTGGCTATAATACCCTAACCAGCCTCACACAGAGCAGGGAGATGAACTGAAGAAGCTGAGCTCCTTCCCTTCCTCCGCCCTCCTTTTCACCTAAGCTTCTGACGCTAAGGCTTTCTCTCTCTGGTAAAGTCACTCATTGAAAAGTTATTATACTCACTGAAGCAAATAGCCATGGACTCTAGAAAAGCTCCCCTTGTTTTTTAGTCTTCGAGGGGCATAGATAGCTTGGTGCTAGCCTCCCTGCCCATGGATGGATGGCTTGGGAAGAGAGCGTTCAAGATTCTCAAAATGAAGCCCAGTTTCCAGAGATGGGTGGTGACCTTGTGTAGGATTCAGCGTAAAGCTACAAACAAGCTCAGGGTCTTGCCCTCCCTTCCGTCTCTCCCCACCTTATTTATCTAGATCCTGAGCTATCCAGATGTGCCCTCAGCTCAAGGAAACTGTTTCTGCAGGAAACACACAAAGCACTCACTTCTCCCCTTTCCCCCAGTCAGCCATGCCCTGGATCTGGAATAATAAGCCAGCACATTGCATACTGAGCTGCTGCCCTTCGTGAGCCTTGTTTATGGAAATTAACCTCCAATTGATAGCTTCTTGGATGGGGTATGTTTTTCTGCCTGGAGGTCTTCAAAATGTTCTTAATTCTCACTTCTCGACACACATGCACATGCATACACACACATAGACACACACAGAAAAGATAGTGACTTAATTTCCCCCCAAATTACAAGTTTTCCAGTCCTCTTTTAATGAACAGCTACTGAAGCAAGGTTGCTTTGCAGTAGGAATCTTTCATCTCAGAGAGAAATATAAATAGAAAGCGCAAAACAGAAAATCCCATTTCCATTGTTCGTCCATGGAATTAGTCACCCTCTAGGATCAGAGACCTCAGTGAGCACTCACAGGCCTGGGGACTATCAGTCTTGAGGGGACCCTGTTTTCCCCACAAGAATTTCATGAAATCTCAAACAAGAGATAAGTGATTCCTCATGGCTTGTGAAAGTATTTATGCTACCATCCAGGGCCTGGCAAGGCATCAGGGGGACAGGCACTGCTTGTGACATACTACTAAGCAGGGACGCTGGAGGCACGGTACCTTTGCAGGTGAAACATTTGATGTGGAAATGTTTGGTCTGCACCCGAAGCACTTCGCCCTTGCATTGCTCCCCACATTTATGGCAGTGAATGACAGGCTTCTCCGATGGGTGGTGAGGGTCCTGAGGGTGGGCCACTGGAAAAAACAAAAGATCCAGGTTAGGTGGGAGCACTCCTACAAAACGGTCCTCACAAGGATGCATAGCTAGCTACCCTCGTCATTTGGAATTCATGAGTCACATACTCATTCGATAATCATGAGCTGAGCGTTAGCCCCACCTCATGCCAGAAGCATCCCTGATAATAACTCAGAGAGTCATGGCTTTAGCAGTCTGCCGGGGACAGCTCAGCTTGCCCCTCTGTGGAGCCTGCCATGCTTTCCCTTTTGCTCCAGCTTCTCTGGAACTACACAACTGGGCCATTACATATATAGTATTGTCTGTCTCAATATTCTTAAACATGCATTTGTAATATCTTTTTCTTGAACTAGCATGTTTTAGCCAGAATTTGCTGCAGACTGCAAATTCCTTGAGAGTAGGGACTATTTCTTCAGGTTCATGGATTTTTTTCTTCCTACTTGTACCTCTCTTTTCCCGCCCCAGCTCCCATGACACAGCAGTGTGCTCCTGCACCAAGAAGTACAGAAAACGTTTATTTACTTTTTACTCAGTATGCATTGGACACGTTCTGATCAACTTCACTAGAGAAGATTTTCTGGTCCTGACTTGGAAACCTGGCCTGTAGGAGGCCTATTATGAGACCACTATTATGTACACAGCTCCTGATACACACACTGCAGGCAATAATTAAATAGTGCTGGACACACCTTGAGATAATAATGCTATGTGAAATAAATTCGATGGACAAGCTTAAATGCTGTGTCATTCTTCCCATATGAGAAACCCAAAGTATAAGTAATTTAAAGGGAAAAAAATGAATGATAACAGGAAATAGAGAGCTAGATCTTTTGCAAATGGGAAGAAGACAAAAGGATGCCGGGAGAGAGGGGAGGGAGAAGGGGGAGTAAAAAGAATTAAGATGTGCTTTGCATGTGTTCCAACTCCTCACAATGAGTGCCATCATTATGTATCACAGAAAATATTAACTAACCTAGGAGCCATGTGAAACCCTCTGAGCCTCTTTCCTTTCCCATAAAGCAAAGAGAATTGGATTTGGTGGTTTCTAGGCTCTTTTCAGACTAAAGTCTCATCATAGGACTTGGGGGGATTGTTCTGTCAGTTTCCAGAGCTGACCTGGTCTGGAATAGAATGTGTCTTCTTTTTCAGAGGGTCAATGGGGCAAGCAGTGTGAGGACACCTGTGGCTTTCAGACAGCCAGGATGTTCAGTTAACTGTTTTAACTTCCTCTTTCTGTTTATTAATTAAGCTTATTGGTACATTTTAGATAAACATCTTCAGTTAACTTGCAATTTCTTCAGCCAGAGAATGCAAATTGGCCTTTTCTGCTATCAGATTCCTTTTCTGATTTGGGTTCTAAGCACCCATGTAATACGTACAAATGTCTTAAATAAGTATCCACATGAGCATAATAGGGGACAACAACAGAAAAACTTAATCAACCAACACAAAGAAAAAGGATGATTTTTTCCCCTTCAAATGGTAAAATGGTACTGGACAAGGGTATGGGGACAGACACTGCTGAGATCAATTTAGACAACCCCTTATGAGCCAGGTGCGGTGGTGGACATCTGTTGTCCCAGCACTCTGGGAGGCTGTGGCAGGAGGATGGAAAGTCTGAGCCCAGCCTGGAAAACTGACAAGACCCTGTCTCAAAATAAAAATTAAAAAGAGCCAGGGGCTGGAGGTTTAGCTCAATGTGAAAGTGCTGGGGTCATACTCCAGAAAGAGAGAGGAAAAAAAGCACTTTACAGTAAGGAGCTCACTGTACATGCAAGTATAATAGCTCCTTGTTTTTCTCAGACCTCTGTAATGTTCTCATTTCACATGGAAAGAGTTTGAACAAGACAGTCCAAGTAATCCATTACTGGCTAAATTCTAGGCAACAAGGTTCTTCTTGTGAAATCTGGACTAAGATCAGATGCAGTTTCGGGTCAAACATCTGATCTGCACCCTCTGTACTGGGTCCTGAACCTGTCAGGCAAGGGACCAGCATTGCAATTCACCTACATTTCCTTATGTATCAGGTGGGATCACTCTTGAAACCCTTCATTTACAATACAACTCAGCATTTTCTAAAGGAATTAAGATGGGGCATGGTACTGACCATTGATTTTGAAAGTGATCTGTATCACGGCCAAAAATATGTTTTCTTGGGCATTAAGAAAAAGTTTCACTTAACAGTATCTGCTCCAAGTGCTGGAAGACAGTATGTGCATATGGTGGTTACTTTAATCTCTTTGCTGGGACAAAATACCTGATACCCAATATGAGGAAGGAAAGGTTTATTTAGCTCACAGTTTGTGCAAGTTTCAGTCCATAATCAGCTGGCTCCAACGCAGGGTGGTCTGCTGAGGGGCAGCAGAAGACAGCAAAAGCAGCAAGAGCAAAAAGGAGGGGAGAGCAAGCCTCTCTTTCTCCCTTATATAGTGTGCAGGCTACCTGCCCTAGGGCGGGTGCAGCACTCACACCACCTCCATGCCCTCCTCTGAGCACAGGCTCAGGATGTCTACAAAGTGATATGCTCAGGATGTCTACAAAGTGAGGAGCCTGGCCCCCTACTGGGTCACTTAAGCTTCTTAAATTAACATAATGTATCAACCATTATAGTGAGGTTTTTAAAAATTAATTCCCACTTCCAAGGGAAATAATATTTCATCCTCACCAAACTTGTCTCTCAGTGAAGTGGGCAGTATTGTTCCCACTTAATGCATGAGGAAGTAGAACCCCAGAGAAGCTGAACAACTTGCCCAAGTAACAGTAAATGTGAGCTTGAAGATTTATACCCAGGCCATCCTGACTTCTAAATTTGGGCTTCTCCTATGCTGTATAAATCAGGAAATTATTACAAAGTCAGGCAATAATTTATTTAGCAGTTCTAAAAGCAGCAGCTAAGACATGGCTTATAAAGGAAACATCCACAGTATGTGTGCTAAGGTATTGATAGCTTGGTGATACTTCTCAAGGTGACCAAATTCATCCCTGTATCAGAACCCCTTTGTGCCAGTATTACAAATGCACGTTTTTCTTTAGCCCCAGTTAGAAATGGCTATTACTAAAAAGTCTAAAAAATAACAAATGTATCTGCAAAAAGGGTAACTATCATATACTGTTAGTAAGAATGTGAATCATTGCTACTGTTATGGGAAAAAACATACAGGTTCTGAAAAAACTAGACATAGAATTGCTGTATGACCTAGCAATCCCAATGCTAATCACTATGTTGAAGAAACCGTGCTTGCATGCTTAGTGCAATGCTGATCACAGGAGTGAAGAAATGGAATTAACCTAGATAAAGAAAACATGGTACATGTATATAGTATAATTTAGCCATGAAAAGAATTGAATTCTGTCCAAACAGAACAAGAAGACACGATGTTAGGTAAAATAAATCAGGAAAATAAAGACAATCACTACATGTTCTCGAATATATCCCCAGAAACTAAAGCAGCTACCAAGGTCTGGAAAATAAGGGGGGTTGAAAGTGGGATGGAGAGAATGGGAAATGGTATGGGGGTACCTCATAGGAAAAATAACTTCCAATGTCCAATAGCATGGAAGGATGACTATGGTTCATAATAACTGATTATTTCAAAATAACTAGTAGGATTTGAATGTTGCCAACACAAAATAATGAAATTCTGAAACTCCAGTATAGCTGGGCATAGTGGTTCATGCCTGTGATCCCAGCACTTGGGAGGCTGAGACAAGAGGATTGCTGTGAGTTCGAGGCTATAAAGTGAGCTCACGGCTAGCCTGAACTGCATAGTGAAACCTTGTTTTAAAAAGACAGTTAAAAAAATAGTTCTCGAGGAGGAAAACAGGAATTGCTATTAGTACATGGCTTAATGGAGATGTCCCTCAGCTTGATTGCACTAATCCCTTTTCAGCCTATATGCATGGAGAAACTAAGAGCTCACATTCTCACCCCAACTAACCAGTGAGTTACTATCAGAAGTGTCTTTCACTCTCCAGTCTTCTCAGCTATTCCCAGCTCTTCCAGTGGTTTGTCCTGGAACTTGGGCAGACACAGATAAAGTCTTCAAGCCTCACCAATTTTGTTGTCTAAATAAGAATACAGTGAAAAAGAGTGTG
The DNA here is from genome assembly GCA_004027455.1 of Hydrochoerus hydrochaeris. Classification (NCBI taxonomy): domain Eukaryota; kingdom Metazoa; phylum Chordata; class Mammalia; order Rodentia; family Hydrochaeridae; genus Hydrochoerus; species Hydrochoerus hydrochaeris. The sequence continues at coordinate 450,009 of PVLA01000169.1, read as the reverse complement.
GCTGCATGCTTTCTAAATAATGAGGAAACAGAGATGAAGAGCTTGAAAAAATAGATTCCTCTACTACCTGCAGTCCAGTAAACTTCCTTCTGTAAGTCTAACTGAGGAGTTTTATATTTTCTTTTATAGTCAAACAAAAGCAGGTAAGCCACATCTCTGAAACTCCAGTGTGGCTGGGCATGGTGGCACACTTCTACACTCTAGCACTTGGGAGGCTGAGGAAGGAGGATCACAGTGAATTTAAGGTCAACCTGAGCTACACAGTGAGTTCAAGGCCATCCTGGACTCCAAAGCAAGAACCTGAGAGAGACAGAGAGAGAGAGAAGGGGAGGGGAGGGGAGGGGAGAAACAAAACAAAATAAAATGAAACTCCAGTGTAGGACAGAAACTCAAAGTCCCATTTTTAATATGTCACGTTTCAATATCTCGGAGAATGGAACTGAGATTGAGGCCTCTGGGGAGATGTTACTATTTCAGGCCTTATAGGAAGGCCACAAGTCCAGGCCTTTGACATGCTAGATGACTGGGCCATCCTTCAAATCCAGAGCCAGCCTTGCCTTGCAAAAAGCTATGCAACTCTGGGGGACAGACCATGAGCTAGACCATGAGAAACAAAACATCAGAGAAAGCATTTTGAAATTAAAACCTCCTTAGCAGGTAGAAATCACAAGTATATGACAGAGTTCAGTAGGAGTTACACCTTGCTCTGGGTTACCTGAAATATTCAGGATCTCCCAGTAAGAAGTGAGCCCTTCCAAGCCCCCTTCCCTCTCTAGATCCTTGAATCAGTCTTTGAAATGACACTGTGCTTGATGGCTTTCTGAGCCCTCATAGCTACTCAGTATTGTTTCTCTCCCACAGAGCTCGATAAGATAGCATTACAGACAGCTAAATTAGGTAGAAACATTATCGGTAGTCACAGGGGTGGGCCCTGGAGAGAGTCCATACAAAAGATGAAAGCATATTACAACTGTGGTTGCAGGCACATCAGTTAAAGGTCAGGCATCAAGATAAAGACGGAATGACCAGTCTCCACAGCTCCCCAAGGGATAAGTGATAACACCTGGTCCAGTATAGTCTAGCTAGGTATTAGTCAGCTGGTGGGTGACCAAGATCCCCAGACCCTTCCCCTCCTGCGAAGTTCTTTGTTCTTTCTATGTACACTTGATAAGTAACTTGGATCAGCATTACCTAAACAGCTATACCTGTAACCCTATTGGTTGATTATAGCTTTAGCCCACATTGTATCCACCTCTTGATTTTGTACCCACCTTATGATTTTGTTCCATAAAACTTCCTCTAGCAAGTGGGGTTCACGGTAACCCAGTTGGGCCCCCTCCTGTCTCTCTCAGGCAGGAGCTGTCTCTCCCTCAATAAAATTTCCTACTCTTAACCTCCATTGTTCCATAGCATTCATTCTGCACTTTTGGGGAACATGAACTTGGTATATTGGGCATCTAACAGGTTGGGAGTTGCACTTATTTCCCCTATATCATCTGAAGACCCTGTATTATTAGGAAGAAAAAGAACTGTCAAGCCCATTTTACCCATGGAAGAAAGGACTCAGGATAAGCTGACTCACCCAAGGAGATGCAGCAGGGGAACAGATGACATGTTCCTCAGAGCAGCTCCCCAGTCATTGACGCAGAAAGCCTCAGAGTCATCCCAGATTTGCTCTTTTATCCCCCGCTATGGTCTATCCGGTCTGGCGGCCCTTACTCATTCAGGCCCTCTCTTACCACATTTGTGCAGGCCCGAAAGCCCTTTCTCAGTGATGAGAGCTTCCCGCTCCGGGCTTGTTGTCTTTCTTCTTCAATGCAACCTGCGAGCAGTCTACTCAAGGTTGCAGCCTGTGGGCTGCACACAGAGGCGGGATGGGAAGGGAGAATAACCGAGCAGTGGAGATATTTGACAGGTAGGTAAGGTCAGTGTGTCCACAGCGGTTAAGTCATGCTGACGGAATGTAACTTTGATATGCTGGAATCAAAACTGGCACTCTGCCTGTAGCATTCCTTTCCAAAAATACCGCCCAAATTTTAGTGTAATTATGAGAAAAAACCCAAGTTGAGATACTCTATATCTCAACTGTGATATACGATGTGTGATAAAAAAGAGTGAATGTTTAAACTCTTAAAAAATTATTGCAGCAAAGAGCACATTGTTATTAATACCTCTTATTTGGAATACATTTATGCCATTAATATTGCCACTTTATTTATTATGTATTTATTAATCTGTACTAGGAATCAAATTCAGGACCTCACTCTTGCCAGGCAGGCACTGAGCTAAATCCCTGACCCTCTTGCCACCTTCTTAAGTAGTTGTAGAAGTCTTCTCTCATGAGACTCTTTAGTTGTGATGTCACAGCTGCCTCAGTGTCCTGAATTGATTCAAAACATTCATCTTTTGTGGTCGTTTTGCCTCTGAGGAAGAACCAGAGGTCATATGGTTCCAGATTTAGTGAATAAGGCAGATAAGGATGTAATATGATGTTTTTATTTGACAGAAATTACCATAAATGATCAACAAGATATGATAAAAATGATGAATGTTTAAATAAAAACATTGTAGTAAAAGACATATTACCATTAATCCCCCTCAACACACTTCTCTTTGCTTTGAACACCCGTATCCCAACATTCTTGGCAATGGATCTTTTCTGTAACATTTTTAAATTTAAACATTCACTGTATTTTTAGACCACCTCTTGTATCTGACCACTACATTTCACAATTGCCAGGATCATTTAAAATAACTTCTCAGAAACTATCATAACTAAAAGGAAAATAAGTACATCTGATAAAAACTAAGGAAATCTAAATATAGACTTTAGTCAGTATGTATTAATATTGGTTCATTAATTGTCACAAGTATATTAACATAGGACATTAATAAAGGAAACTGACTATCAGGTATATGGAGATTCTGTATTGTAGTCTCAATTTTTAAATCTAGAACTTTAATTTGAAAAATACAATATTGTAGTCTGGGTCACATTCTATCAAATTTGAAGTTCCCTGCCTGGCTTCAGAGACCTTCAATAAAATGACCGTACTAGCTTTTTAGATTTCTGAGATGAAAGTACATTTACTGAGCACCAATCACTGTGCTCACTGGCCAGCCCAGCCCCAGACACTAAGCACTAGCATATATTTTCTGTATACCCTGCTTGTGGTGTGGTTCCTCCTTGTCTGTTCAAATCATAGAACCCAGACAGGGCCTGATGCAGTGTTGAAATGCTCACAAGGCTTAGGCTGAGCAAATATTTCCTTGTCTTCCATGTCATTATTGACCAGCTCAAACTCAGACAGTGTAAGAGTAGAAAATATTCTATTTGGGCATCTTAGGAATTGCAGTTGGGAAGGCACAGGTACAGCTCTGAAGTGTTCACTGTTCTGAAAAAGGCAGGGAGGGTGAGCATTTGCAGGAGATTTATTACAAAGTCATAAAAATTCTTTTGTGGTGAGCTTCTATTGGCATTAAGAACAGGTACTATGTGGCAGGGTCATGTGCTTGATAAAGAATTTTTATAATGAGTAAAAATGTCCATAAAACAAGAATTCAGTTACCTTCGGATGTGCATCTTGCACTCTGGGCACATGTGATTATCTGCACCAGCTGCCCGTGGTCAAAGGATGAATGTCACTAGAGCTCGCATTCAGTGCAACAACAGGAATCATGTACAAGACCTGCTTCCAAATAGCCTCTCACCTCTATTTTGGAAAAATTCTTTCAATGTTGCTCTCAACATAATTTTCCTTTTATTTCCACATCCTTAAGCACTGAATGTGTGCACCTCCACCCAACATGTAATTCTCTTCTGTTTTGCATTTTGCTTTCATTTCACAATGTATAAGTTCTGATGTTAGGAAACTGTAAGATTATGGTCAACTTCTTCAAATTTCTGGGCTAGTTTTGAAATCAAATATCATATAAACTGAACTGTCTGTCATCTTTGTGTTACTCCATTTGATTTTTGGGTTCGAGAAAAGGGTTATCCACCAATACTACTACTGGGAACCCTCCCACATGAAGATACTGGGTCCTGACATGGCAGTAAGCAACTTAAGCACCCCACCATTGTACTGTAACAACAGGTAACTTTTATTGAACACATATTTTCAGGTATTGTGATAACTAACTGATACCCACAATAACAGTTCTCACAAATGTCTTATGGGGATATTTTTGCATTATCTATTCCTGTTCTGCAGGAAAGGAAATTAAGGCTAAGAATAGTTAAATAACTTGTCCAAGATCCCACAGCAAAGAAAGAGTCTGACTCCAAAGCCCAGACATGGAAGCAGCATGTGGGGATTTCCACAGGAAAACCTTGCCCAGCACAGAAGGGAATCCAGGTCATACATTTTGCTTACTAGATCCTGATTACACAGCTCAGAAGCAGTGAACGCCCAGTTGCATCATCATTTTAAAGGCAACACCTACTAGTATATAAGCAGATGGGAAATAACACCTCACATATAAAAATACATTAGTAGTCTGAGGCAATTTATGGGAAAAGAACTCTCATAGGGTAAGGATGAGATAGCAAGGTAATGCAGCCTGTAGGCAGGAGGGACCTTCATTGCAGCCTGCAGGCTGAGTAGAGGCCTGGACTGGAAATCTGGCTCTGATTGACATCAGTTTGCATTTGCAATCACAAGATGGTACTCTGCATGCTAAGGTTAATTTCTGCGTATGACAGGAACCCAGTTCTCTTGGGAGTCTGTTTCAGAGAGACTGCTTCCTTACCTAGAGTGTTTTCTCTGTTTCTACCCTGTTAGCTTCCACTGAGATGTAAGCACACATCCAGAGATGTGCTCTCTCCCACCTCCTACTCTTTCTCTGTGCTAGAATTGTATAGAAAGCAACAAACTTGAGAGCTTAAATAAATGCACAGGGTGCTTAATTTGCAGTTTACCTAAAACTTCATTTCCTGTTGTGACAAGTGGTAGTTACTTGAAGTTATACACATCATTACCCTCTCATTAGTTGTCCAAAATGAGCCTCCTCTTGAATTTCCCTCTCCAATCTAATTTCCTTATACCTTGTGAGTTTGGAAATCAGGGTTATTATTTGGTACAAATAGTCCCAACTAGCAGGCTTTCTTCTTCTAGCCTCCCTGCCACTTGTGGCTTTCTGCTCTGAAAATGTCCTCTCCCTTGCTTTGCCCTTTCTGTGACAACACACAGGATCTTTCTTATTCTTCCGACCACAAAAGGCACCGTCAGCAATGCCTCAACTGGACTCGTGACAAGAGAAACAGCCTATGCTCAAATCCAGTTAATCCGATTCCTCCAAGATAAAGATGCACTAAGATTCTACCAACCAGTCAGGCAATTTCCTCCTTGTTACTCACTTGACTCGCATGTTCTGTTGTGCCCCACCTGCCTTCTGGAGAGGAAGGTTAATCTCAGAAAAGGATTTCAGATCAGCTTGTTGCCTTATCCTTCCCTGACAAAGACAGTGACTTCTTAGACACACATGGGACTGCTGTGACTCACCGAGACAACACCCTTGACCCTGATGCCTCTGACTGTGTTAGTGACTTTACCTTGGAAGCCAGTAACTCATGTACAAGACCCAACTCTTCTCCCCAAGAGTGATCAGAAGGGACCTTGCACTAGAAGCTGAAAAGGCTGCACTGCCTGCTGTATGCTCCGCCCTGCTGACATTGTAAAGAGAGGCAGTGATGGCAAACCTTTCAGAGCTTTCAATGAGAGCAAATGACCTGCTGTGGAATGTGCCACAGGTTTGCCATCACTGATACAGGGTGATCATGGTGATAATATGAGGCCATCTCATCCCCAGGGTCCCTATGGCACCTGGTGCATCAACGCCTGTGTCAGCTGAATGTCAGGACAGTCACTGACCTCTAGGAGCAGGAATATCTGAAGTATGACAAAAACCACTTCTGAAATTTGATAGGGCTTTTTAAGGTCACCTAGGGATCTCAAATTATCCTCACATCAGCAAGTTCACTTAGAAATGGATAGAGTCAAACAACTGGGCTGTGGCATCAGTCTAAACCCTGCTGGCAGAGTACCACATCTTAATGGACTGCAGGAGAGCCATGTCCACCCTGATTCTGAATGGGAAGGGACCGTGGTCCCATTTGAGCCATTTATGGGGCTGCATGTCAGGAGAGGGTCACAGTCTCTCAGCATTTAAACTGAAGGTCCTAAAATAGGGTTGACTTTGGTATGACATCACCACTGCCTTCTGTCTAATACTAAATCCATCCAGACATCTTAGTTGTGTTCAAAAAACTAAAAACCAAAGAACTAAAATGTGACTGAAATGTCCAGCATGGTACAAACCTGGAAGCTTCCCTGTGCTTTTCTTCTTACTTCTGCAATATTGAGATTGAACCCAGGGCCTTCATACTGAGCTTCATACTGAGCTGCATTTAAGCAGGCTGGGCTTAAATTTATAATTCTCCTGCCTCACCCTCCCAGAGGGCTGGGATTGCAGGAATGAGCCACTACACCTGCCTTGCCTTGGTCTTTTCCTCTTGGATGCTTCTACTCATGTCCCAGCCAGAATCATTAACTGGTTAAAAAGTATTTTGGACAAACTAGCAGAAATGGTTACTCTATCTATGGCACTTCACAATTTATAAAAATATGATAACTCCCCGGATTCCCTCCACTCCACTCTACAGATAGGAAAATGGGGCTTCAGAGGCCTTAGGGAACTTGACTTAGCACTGGGGCCCCTGGGAAGAACCAACTGTGTGGTTAATGACCTCACCAGGCAGTGTGACAGGGCTGTGCATTCAGGCTGGAAATCTGCATACTTCTCAAATCCAGGCCTCCTTTTCCTGCCCTCTGGAGGGCTGGGCGTTAAACATTTACCAGTACCTTGCCGTGCCCAAGGTCACTGCTAGAAAACCGCAAAATCAGGTTTTTAGTCAGGTGCTTATACATCTTAGGAGCAAGCCCTGAACCCTTTCTGAAATGGCATCTGGTGCTGCTCTGAACAAACACCCAAACTCCTGGGACTACAGATCCACGGAAGACAAAAGCGCCCCCTCCCTGCCCCCAGGCCTGTGTTCCCAACCTCCCATCTTTCACTTTTCAAGTGCTACAACTACTCTCTAGGACATACTTCTGCTCCAGACTTTTCAGGCCCATTCATTCTTTCGGCTGTTTGCTGGGTGTGACCTTTGAAGAAAAGGCAAACACCCATAAGCTGCACCTGCAACCTTGCTAGGCATTGGCCTATTTACCCAGGGGACAGAGATCCTTAACCCTGGGGGTTTGTTCACGCTCTTAACCTCAGGGGTTCACGGGCTTGAGTGGAAGCCTATCACATGCTAAGAAAAACAATCTATTTGAAGTCCAAGGTGGGACTGGAGGTGGGAAAAAGTGGAGGAGACAATTTTTTCTTTCTTTTTCTTTTTTTCTTTTTTATTTAAAGAGAAGCAAAAGCATGTAAAGGGTAGAGGTAATACAGAATTCCAAAAAAAAAAAAAAAAGATAAACAATAAGAAATCACCAGTTAACAAACCACATTTTGTCCTCCTAGAAATAGTTGCTCAAGCCACAAAATCAAAGCATACAAAGTAGGTAGTCAAACAGTGAGAGTTTAGACAGATACGCATGCATGAATCTCTGCATGTATTTCCATACTTTCTGTATTAGAGGGAAAAACAAAACTTAGCAAGACAAAACAAAAAAAAATTCTTATAAAAACATGAAACCAAAAAGCCGTATAAAACCACAGTACAAGGCGATCTACAGTGATTAGTGTGTTGTTTCTTATTATCTTCAATAGAATGTCTGTATCATCAGGCATAATTGAATATAGCAGTATGATTCAGTATAGCAGTAAATAACAGTATTAATAAAAATAAAATATTTTAGACAGTATAAAACTTCAAAGGCAGGTAACAATCAAACCATAGTGGATATTCTAGTGGATCTTGTCATCTTAACTGCAGTTGCCTATATTCTCAGACTTGATACTATCAATCATAACAGCTTTGAATAGAATCTATTAATACAAAACAGCGATCCCATAAACCATATTCAATTATGATCAGTCATGGTAAAACAGTGTAGGTTCCACAGAGCTTTAGATTAAGTTAATAGGAAATCAAGGATGATTACCATACTATATCCTGTCAATTTTGGAATTACTGTCTGTGCCCTCAAATCTAGCACAGGCAGAATGACTGGAGCAGAATATAATACATCCAATCAGAGTAGTGTGAGTAATGTGGGCTCCAAATCCTGGTGTACTATTTACAATATAGTGTATCAAGGCCATCTATGTTAGAGTTTCTAGTTATCCTTCTCTGCCTCATTTCTGCTATGCTATTTTTCTGCCCCTGCCCATCTAGTTTTCTCTTTCATTCTACTTCCTGCCCCACTCATTGAGGCCTTTCTGCCACTGTTCCTAAAATCCTGGTATTTTTTTTTTCTCTCTCTCTAGAATGTCCTTCAGTATTCTCTGTAGTGCTGGATTGGTGGTCACAAACTCCCCCAGTTCCTCTTTGTCATGGAAGCATCTTGTTTCTCCATCAACTTCTAGTGACAGTTTTGCAGGGTACATCAATCTGGGCTGGAGGTTATTTTCTTTCAGGGCTTAGAACACTTTGCCCCAACCTCTTTTTGATCTGATGGTCTGTGTTGAGAAGTCAGCCATGATCCCAATGGGCTTACCTTTATAGGTAATCTGTTTCTTTTCCTTGATGGCTTTTAGTATTCTGTTTTTATATTGAATTTCTGGTATCTTGATTATTATATGTCTGGGTGTAGCTCTGTTTTGGTTGTAGGTGGCTGGAGTTCTGTATGTCTCATACAACTGAATGTCATTTTCTTTTCCCATGCTTGGGAAGTTTTCCTTAATTATTTCCATGAATAGCCTTTGTAATTCGCCTGTATGTATTCCTGCTTCTTCATTCATGTTTCTTATTCTTAAATTGCAGATTCTCTTGTCATCTTCTAGCCTTTGTATTGTTACTGCCTATTTCCTTGTTATTTTTAAGAGATCTTTCCTTTCATCATCACACATTGCCAAATTGTCTCCAAGTTTTGATAGTCTATCCTTGGTTTCTTTTAAGGCATTTTGCCAGCTTTCAATGGAGTTTTTAATTTCCTGGTAGTCTCTTTGAATCTGCTTCATGTATTCTATATTTTCTTTATATTCTTTATTGAATGTTTCTCTCCTTTTTTTGTGTTCCTCCCTTCTTCCGTCTGTATCATCCTGAGAGATGCTTCCTGAGAGCATTTCTTTTATTACTCTACTCATATCTTGCTTTACCTGATTTAATATTTCAGTTTTGAGCTCGTCTACAAGGTCCCGAAGATATCTCTTAATGTCCATTGAAGCCATGTCTGATGTTGTGTGTTTGCCACCCTCAGTCTCTCTTGTTTTTCCCTCTCCTGGATCAGTGCTCTCAGAGTTCTGGGCTGGGGGCCTCCTCCTGCCTCTCTCTCCTATCATGGCCCTGGCTTCCTCCACACGGGTTACAGTGCAGGTCCCAGCCCCCTTCCCTGTTGGCCACGTTTCCTCTGAAGCATGCTGGTGAGGGACCTCTGCTCTCTCCTGCCTGCTCTTGTCACTGAGGTGTAAGCAGCAGCTGTTTTTGCCTGCCCCTCCCCACTGGGCCAGCCAAACTTCAGGGGCCTTCACCCGATTAGTGGGTGCTAGGCGCAGGGAATCGATTTGGGATGGCTCAATGGGTTCTGGCCAGGGGCATGGCCCAGTCCAAGCAAATCCCATGAATCTGCTCTGGGGAGGGAGCAACCAACTGAAGTCACTGTCACTCCCAGTTCAGGCTCCTCCTGCCTGATTCCAACATGTCGCCCATTTGGTTGCACCCTTCCCGTGGGGGGTCTCATTCCCAGCACTGACCGTGGATTAATGAAGGTCCCTTTGCCGACTCCACTCTCCATTGGGCTCACCAACCCCTGACTTCAGCACTGCTGTGCTTTCTGTGAGTGGTGGCGGGAACAAGTTTGGGCGGCTCTTCCTGCCAGCGCAGATTCAGGCCTTTGCAAACTTGTCGGGTCACCGCGAAAACTCTGTGTCCCATAGTTTTTAGCTGTTTCAGTTGTAGTCCTGAAGTATTTGATGGGCTTTTTTAATGTTTTAATTTCTTCCAGTGTCAAGAGAATCCATCTCCCTCTGTCTGGGTCTCTCCAGGGTGTTTTATTCTGGTGTATGAGTTGTTTCTCCCAGGAGGCTTTGTATTTTGTTGCTCACTGATTGGCCATCTTGTCTTCTCCGGAGGAGACAATTTTTAAAAGTCCCCATCAACTCTTCTAAATACAACCCTCCAACATTTTGGAAACAATGTCTTTTTAACAGATTTTGACTCACTGCTGCCTGCTGTGCACACACTGTGCTTGCTCCAGAGCTGGTGGAGCTCCGGGGACAGTCCAGCCAGTCTGAAGGCAGGTCCCAGAGATGCACAGGGTGCACACAAGCCTCACCAGGGGGCATGAAGCGGAGGTGACAGACCCAGGGTGAGATGCTGGCAATGCACTAGGACTTCTGCAATTGGTGGGCCAAAGAGTTGGGGAAAATTTTGGAGAGGAGGGAGTAGATTTGCCTCCAGGGGATGGGTAGAAGTGAATGGGTGGGAGGGGAAAATGGTTCAGGTAAGGGAGAGCACAGGGAAGGGACTGTGGGTGAGAGAGCCCAGAGCACATTAGGCAGTGTGCAGGGGCAAGGTGAGGGGGAAAGTTGTCACCCTCTCTGCACACAGCATGTCCCCCACCCTCCAGAGCTTATAATTTAGTGGGGTGGGGCTGGGGGGAAAAAGAGAATGCAGAGAGATGAATGGATGAGCTAGAGACAAACTGGGTTTCAGGAGAGAAGTAGAAAATGTAAACGAGAGAAAAGCCAGAAAAATGCTTCAAGGGCAGGATTTAAGTAGGAAGGGTGAGGCATGGAAGACAATGGGAGGGGTGGTACAGGTTCCCTGGGGAAATGTTAGGAAAGGGGCTTTGTGAAGGGCAGAATGAGTGAAGGGCCACAGGGAATAGGAGGCAGGAAAGAGAGAAGCTCAGGAACATACTTTAAAGGCTCCTCATCTGGCTCTGGCCCAAAGTTTTTAGGGGACGAGTCCGGCCTGCTTCTAGGTGCTGAGGTCAGCTCAGTGCAGGCAGGGGAGCAGCTCTGGACTACAACACGGTAGCTGGGGAGGCCTCAGTCTCCAGCTTTGAGTGGGTCATGGCACAAGTGCTGTTAGAAGGGTTGGTGCCATCCCTATTCCTGCCCCTTTAGCTCTCTGACCTTGAGCAAGTCACTTTTCTGTTCCAAGTGTGTAAGCGATGGAAACCACTGCTGGTTCTGGGGTGTTTCAGTGTGGGGAAAGTTGGGTCACGGTTCAAGGTGGTGGAAATGAATGCCCATGCCTGCTGCCTCAAACTCAAATATGTTGAACTGTAGCCTCCACTGTTTCTGGCTCTTATAAATAGATATCTACTGTTTTGCAGTGTAGTACCCAACAAGTACCCTGCAATACTCAACAAATTCACAAGGAATCTCACAGCTCCCAGGGTCATCATTGTAGCTGACCACACTGCTGCAAGTAACATGTTTTTTGGTTTGTTTGCATGTTTGTTTTGAAGGGAGATCACTTTTGTGGTACTTGGGATTGAATTTAGGGCCTTTGTGCTATACTATATCCCCAGCCCTTTTATTTTTAGAGAGTCTCATTAAGTGTTAGATTGCTCAACCTGGGCTCAAACTTTCAATTCTCCTGCCTCAGCTTCCCCAAATGCTGAGGTTGTAAGTGTACATGACCATACCCAGCTGTGGGTTTAGTTGTAATGGCTTGATAGAGATGTAATTCAAATATCATACACTTCCTCCAGCTTAAGGCACAAAATTCAGTAGTTTTTAGCATAATCACAGAATTCTGTGGTCCTCACCACAGTCTAATTTGGGGGCACTATTATTACCTCAAAAAGAACCCTGTGCCCTTTATCAACCCCCTTCCCCATTCTTAAACCCCAGGCAACCACTCAGCTACTTTTAATTTCTATGGATTTTAAACAAAGCAACAGGTCTGACTGGTATCTATTAGTGTCAGCTTCTCAACATTTGCGTAGCAATCAGAAGGAACAACTGCATAAACACAGACTGGAGTCACCCAAACTCCTACTGTCTCACACCTTGTTGATGCATGAAATCTTCCCAAAACACTGTAATATGCTGTCATCCACACATCCTCCGACAAATGTCCCTGTTATCCTTCCATCTCTGCCACCTTCTTGGGAAAGAAGCCATTAAAAAGACAAATGAAAAATCAGAATGTGATAACATCAGACCCAGTTGAGGTCTCATGTGGGAGTTTTCAGAAACATCACCCGAAACATGACCTGCCTAGAGGTGTGTCAACATCCGTGTCAGCACCAGAAATCTTCTGGAAGACTGGATCAACAGGATGTGCTTACAGGTAACTGATCCCTCATTGAAGGCAGGTGCTAGGAAGGGTTCAGGACACAGTTACTAAGAACAAAAGTAGTTTTATCTTGTAAGAATGTGGACTTTCAACTCATCTGCCACATAGCACCTGGAATGATCATTTAAGGACGGAACTGGAGCAGACTACTCCGCAAACTAAGCCCTCCCAGAAGCTCCCAGTTGCATGAGACGCCTGTGGCCCCCACCTACCTCTCTAGTCTCTTCTACTCTCTCCAATCCAGGTGGCTCCCAAGCTCCAGTTCCCTTGCTTCAAGCCACACACACTCCTTTGCCCTGGCTCCTTCTCTTCCTGTTGCTCTCACCCTAAAGCAGCTTCTGTCACCTCCCTGACACATCTAAGGAAAGGCACAGTCCCTGCTACCCTGCCCACTCTAGCTCAGATTTCTTCCTTTATTTTATTCTCTCTCTCTCTCTCTCTCTCTCTGCATGGGTGTGGGTGTGGGTGGGTGGATGTATACTGGGGATTGAATCTAGGCCTTTGTACTGAGCTATGTCTCTGGACATTTTATTTTATTTTATTTTATTTTATTTTAGAGACAGAGTCTTGTTAAATTGCCTGAGCTGGGATTGATTTTACAATCCTCTTACTTCAACCTTGCTGAGAGCTAGGATTATAAGTATGCTGTACTATGCCTGGCTTTTGGTTAGACTTAGTACATTCTAAACATTCTATGTCCTTTCTTTTCTGTCATCTCTATATGCATCACCAAGTCCAGGCAGTACAAAGCTATGTGCTACAGATGTGTTTAATGCAGCCACACATTTAACACTACTTGTATCTTCTGACTGTTTTGCAAAGCAACAGGCTCCAGGTGAATTTGAAAGCCAATAAAGTGCCTTGAGTTCCGTAACAGTATCTATCAATTTTGAGGATGTCAATTCAAAGATGAAAGATTGAAGTCTCTGATTCAGAAAAAAACAAAACAAAACTGAGGGAGCGAGCGTACTGATGAACCGACCAGCAAAGTTCTGATGAAAGCTAAACCATGAAGCAATTTCCAGCTAACCTGACCCACGTGGAGGAGCTGAGGACCAGAGCCCAGGAAGAGTGATATGTCCCAAAGCAGGACAGGGTGATGTGGAATTCGATGTGTGTGATGTGTCCAAGTAAGGACTGTCCCACTGTCCTTCCAGTAGGATCCCCAAACACATTAAGTCAGCTGTTCTTATGAGGCCATTACACTTTTGCGCCACTACGCATCTCATTTCACTCCATCACATGAAGATGGAAGATGAGACTCATCAGCTGCCTTGGCCTAGGGCTACAGCCATCAACTTGTGGAGATCCTTGATGAAGTCCTGTTGCAATACTGGCCACAAGAAGCCGCTTGTGGTCCTGGACTATTATGGCATAATGAAGATTACAAAGCTTTACTCTGCCTGAGGTACAAAGAGTGAAGACAGGTGGACCCTGCTTGGTTCCTCAACCCATACACCCCACCTCTCCTTACTTTCCTGGGTCCTAAGAGTCTAAACCCACATGAAGGAATACACGGCCCTGATTTCACTCAGTCTGTAGGAAAAATAATACCATCAGTGATAGCAGACGATTACTGAGCCCTAGCTATATACTGCACATTATTTGCAACATTTTACGTAGATTAATTTTCACAACGACCCTACAATAGTGATACCATTATTGTCCATATTTTCTGATGAGGAAACAAGAAGTTGAGGGAGATGGGAGTGACTTGAACAAGGACGTACTGCATAATAAACAGCAGAGTTGGAATTTGAGTCCAGTCAGTAGCGTTGGAGAGTTCCCACTTACACACCTGACTGAGTTTTCAGGAGAAGCCACAGTATCTCAGAGGCTTAGAGGATAATTTTATAAAGCTACCAAAATGCAAGAATGACAACTGTGTCATAAGAGGTGAATGAAAAAGAGGCTGACAGATACAGGGAAGGGTTTCACAATCCCAGGCTCGGAAACTCCTCGCTGACGGCCATTGGACCCTTCATTTCTATCCAGTGATACATTTAATTCTTCTCCCCACCTACATCGTAGTCCTGTTTTTAATCTACAAAGCAAGTGGCCATTCCTGTGGCTCTGGAGTGTGCAGCCCACATGCTGCTTAAACTCTACTGATCCTTGCTAACATTTACTGAGCACTTGCTGCAGGGCAGGTGGCACCTGAAGCTTTTACATCTATCACCTCATTTAAATTAACCTGAACAATAAAGATGCAAGATAAATGGAACTTTTCTCTTACTCATTTTCATTTTTATCAAAATGTTTAAAAGCTTAAAAAAGTCAACTAGGCTTATGCATATAAAAATACGCTCACAAAGCAGGAAGACAACTGCCTGTCCATCTCCTCCCACCTCCAATGAGCAAGTGTGCTCAATTTTTTGGGTTTTTCCAGACCTCCTTGCAACATTTTGTAACACTATGCTCATCACTTGTGAACATCCTGTTTCATGGATGACAATTTAGCTCTTGTCAGTATGGCTGCGACATGATTTTTAATTTCTTTATACTTTGAGAATGTAATTATTGTTCTACTAGACTTTGCAATGCCTCCTCTGAAGAGTATTCCTTTTCTTGCTTTTGTGGGCTTAGATCTAATCATTTCCTCTCCTCTTACTTGCCTAATTCTTGATGATTCATCTGTCACATTTTCTTTTACTGTTGTGACCACATTTGCAATGTATTATTGCTGTGACCTACCGATCTTTCCTGCCGTGCTCCAACCTACCTGATAATGATCACACCTCTCCACATGGAGAGAAAAGTGGGCATCCTCTGTATTATTTTCACTAGAGAAAAACTTGACTGTTAGACAGGTAACAGCTTGGCTCTATGTCTTCTGGGAGGTGTCAGAGATGTGGTTTGTTTGACACTAACCCCAGTATTGGTTCCCTGGCACCACACTGCCCCTGAGTAAAGATGTGCAAGCTGAGGGCTGCACAACTCCAAAGGGCACTGTCCCCCTACATCAGGATGAGAACATTGCCCTGGTGATGCAATGCACAGCCCTGGAAGCGAGGCGCCTTACTAAGGTCTCCAAACATCTTAGTCCTCTTGTACTGTTTTGGCCCCTCGACCTCGAAAGTATCCTCCATCCACCTGCTCTCTGAACAGCCTTCTGGTCTGATTCTCGCTCAGTAGCTGGCTTCTTCGTTTACTCAGTAAGTGAGACCACCACATAAGTGTTGCCTCACTGTGGTCCTGTGGTTTCCACAGCAGGCAAAATCCTTCCCTGGGCATGTCTCCATTATCAGCTCCTTCCAACCGCAGGAAGCCACTCTTGGGCTTATTCTGCAAATAAGCCCAAGTTCTCTGAGTCATACTGTATATTGCAGAGATGTTTCCAACTCAAGACAACCATGATGACAGACATGCCCTGAACCTGAGAAATGGCTTTCCTGTCGCACAGGAAGGCTTGCTAGGACAACTCACCTTCCATGCATTCTTCAGGGAAACAGCAGCTCTCACCAGTGTCTTGAATTGAAATTTTTCTGGAAATATTCATATATGTCAAAAATGAATGCTATTCAGCCCCTCAGGCTCAACAGTGGTAGAGAAGAGCTGAGGCCATGATGGGTGGGACAATGTGTGACAGGCTGTTCAAGTCCTGAACAGTTCCCCCGTCCTCTCTTTGTGATTGCTGCACAAGAGCAAGGGACCCAGGTGAGCACCAAGAAAGCAAAGCAGAGATGCCAAAGCACAGGGCCAAGGCATCCTTCATGAAAAAGCAAGGCCGCAAACTCCAGACCAAGAAGCTGATGTGACCAGTAGAGGGAAGGGTTGCCTTCGGAGTTCCTGCTGAATGCCAGCACTTTACTCTGAATTTACTATTTGAGTCTGTCCTTAATTTTTTCCTGCACTCCAAACAGTGCCACCAAATTCTAGTCAACTTCTGTTTAGGACAGAAAGTGATAAATTCAGAAAACTTTTCCAGTTGCAAGTGAGGAAACCCAACTTAACAGAAACATACCTATCGGTCCTGTCATGGGAATCCCTAGGACAGAAGTGTGATTACCAAGGAAGTACTTTATTCTAAGGAGAATTCAGTAAGCTTAAATGTCCTAACATAATGGTTTTCAAAGTCTGGTTCTCAACACACTGGAATACAAAATCAATTTAATGGGTCAAGACAAGCACATTTTTAAAACAGACAAGAAAAAATAGCAGACATTATAGGTAAGATTGCCTTCCATGGCTTTTACTTGAGTATCCATAGAGATCTTTCCAGGGTCCTGGTCTCGCTGGGTGGGAATGTTACTGCTTCCTGTGGGCAGGGTTGGCTAAACCCTGGCTGGGATCTGGAGGTCCCCATCAAAGTCCTGCCCACAGGCTTATTTAGCTTGGCCCATACAATGATTTTTTAAAGACAAAATTGATTCATTTGCCAACATTTAAACTTGCAGAGATTTTACATAAAAATTCCTGTTTCTACCCAGAGCTGCTCTTGAAG
This sequence comes from Hydrochoerus hydrochaeris, assembly GCA_004027455.1. Lineage (NCBI taxonomy): Eukaryota > Metazoa > Chordata > Mammalia > Rodentia > Hydrochaeridae > Hydrochoerus > Hydrochoerus hydrochaeris. The sequence continues at coordinate 433,141 of PVLA01000169.1, read as the reverse complement.
ACTGGAAGGTCTAGCGACTTGGCTAGTCCTCCTCCACCGGGAGACAGCTAAGTAATTCCTCTCTGTAGGGAAGGCCATGCGTTCCAGTCTGCCCCAGTCCCTGCTGGTTCTTGGTCACCTGCCTGGTCACTTGCCCGGTTCTTGGAGGCATTTGTATGTTCGCACCCTCCTCAATTCAGCGTGCCTTAAAAAGTCCTCCAATTAACCTTCCTTATATCCACTGCTGTCCTATGCAGGCAGCAACAGCCCCTGCCAAAATGAACTGGCTGTGTTTCCACAGATGGCTGATGTGCTTCACTGTTTCTGTTTTGCCACTCTGAACACCTTTCCTCAGTTCCCCCTTACCCACCACTGGACTCCTGTTCATCCTTCAAAGCCCAATTACCCATGACTGCCCCACACAGTGAAGCACTCTGGATATATCTTCAATAGTATTCTGTTGTGAGCATTTCCCATCGCATCCTGATTACTTATTTATGTGTATGTTCCTTGCTAGAATGTGAGTCCTTTCAGGTCAAGAACTGCATTTGGTTTCTGTATCTTGATTGCTTGTCTTACATTAGGTTCTAAGGAAATATTTTTAAGTAAGTAGAATGATCTCGCCCATCCTACAACGTCATTCATTCCCTTAGTAGCTCATTCAGTATTCAGCGGAAGAGTACTATGGAGCAGACACTGCGTAAGGAGGCAAGTTGAACCAAACCACCATTCCACTCCTGACCTCAAGAAATGTATAGAAGCCATCAAGGTCAATCTTCATTGCTCCCTTTTGGCAAAGCCTGTTTGGATTCCCTGGAGATGGGACTCTTCCTTGCTACAAAGCCCCCTGGAACATGGTTTGTACCTACATTCATTGCTTTGGTCTTCTCTAACCGTGTTTCGATCAATACCCCTCTCATCTTCTGGAGGCAGGAACTTAGCAGTGCATCAGATTACCTCCAAAATGCTTCACAGAGAATAGAGCACACTAAAAGTGTGGCATGGTCAAGGGCACTATTGCTATGGTTCATGGTCACATCTAAGCCAGGACCTTCACACATGGCAGGAATGGCAGAACCTCCCAGCTGAGCAGGCGCAGAGGGCCACATGCCTCCCTCGGCGCTCAGCTTCATGGGATCCAGTTTGCGGATGCCACTCCCACCCTCAGTCCTACATGCTGCTCCTGGAAGGCTGTTCAGAAGGGGTCCTAAGAGTGACACGGGAACAGCAGCCCAGCAGATACCTGTGGGTCACTTACAGAACCCTCCACGGATCCCTGGATGTGGGAACCTACAGCCTCTGCCTTTTTCTGGGGGAAGCCCTCTCTCCTGCCAGACATTCCAGTGAGCAATAACCTTGATAGTTTTCCTGACATTCACTGTTCCTCATTTTTCCTAAGTTTCTCCCTTCTCACAATGTCTGAGATAGTAAACAACAAAGAAACAAGAAAATACACATATTACTAGAATACAATGGCAGTGAATGAAGTGCTCCATGCTTTAACAATACATTTTAACTCCCCAAAGACTAAATAGGGAGTTTGTAAACCAAGACAGCTAATGTACTGCCTTTTACCCAAGAATTTCAAGGAATTCTGCAAACCTCAATAAGCATGCTCCCTAAAATTTCAATAACTATGAATCACACACACCTGCAGCTTGACTCTAACAAATTTCACCTTCCTCAACTCATACAAGTCCCAAGTCACCCATGGAAAATGCCTTGTCCTCCTGCCCTGTACACTTCCAGAATCACATGCTGACACCAGTTTCTTAGGCTCAGGAATCTCACAGGTCTGGTTCAGTTATGAAATAACAGCTTCTTCTCACTCTGCAGGAGAGTTGGGTGAGAATGATGCCCTTTGTCATCTGTGCACCATGAGTGAGATAAAGTTGGCAGAAGAGAATGGAGAAGCTACTTTTGTAAAATCCTGACTTATCCACCTGCAGGGCTGGTAGTGCTACTCACAGAACCAGGGATTACCTATCCAGTGTCAAAGTGTGGTCCCTGGGCCAGGAACATCCACACCAACCTAGGATCTGTTAAAAGTGCAAGATCTCATGGCGTTTCCCAGTCCTGCGGAATCAGAAACACTGGGTAGTAAGGTCCAGAAATTTACACTTTAACAAGCCCTTCAGGAGATTCTTCTTTCTGTTGTAGTTTGAGAACTACTCGCCTAGATAGCAATTTCCCTGGAAATATTTAAATGCCAGCACCTACCTGGTTAAATCCAAATTATTCAAACAAGTCAGCCTTTCAATTGCAATGGGACACAGAAACTCACTCCTGGTGCCCCCAGGGCACACTGGACCATAACAGCATTAATCATGTCAGTCTAAGCACAAATATAATGTTCAGAGAAATGAGGTCATGCATAACAAATATTCATTCTCCCCACTGTTAACAAAATTTGCCCTTGAATACACAGCTTCTGCCAGCTTGGGATAAACATGCCTCTGGGTCTGAGTCACCCTCAGCCCAAAACACAATGAAATAGGAAGCTGGGCTGGTTTCAGCAGTGGTTTGCCCAAACCAGGCTCAACTATTAATGGGGAGAAATCTGCATCCCTCACTAACCACTGAGTCTTCTGAAAGGTCCTCTGGCTCTCTATTGCTGGCTCAGGAAAACACCCACACACTAGAGGCAAACAGTCCTAGGCTCCTCCCTTCTTGCCCTGCAAGAGGCCATGCATTGGATGACACAGAGGAGCCACGCCTCAAAGCGAATCACATGCCCAGCTTCTCTCTGTGGTTCTTTAAGGAGGGTTTTGGTGATGCAATACAGGTGGTTCAGCACGCCTGGGCACTTGAGCAGGTGATGGAAATAGCAAGGGGGGCCACCTCCCAAAGTCTAGAGCAGCTAATACAAAGCCAGCCTCAAGCTCAGACGCTCACCATCTATGTATTCTTGATTTCACCAAAAATCCTCAAGAGCTGTGAATAAATTCAAATTAATATGCTCCTTCCCCCGAGTTTATTTATATCTTCAGTCTTAAGTCTGATTGTCCTAGTGATATTTTTTCTTCTTTCTGGATTAATACTTATTAGACTTCAATGAACAGATGGCAAAGGGCAGTGAATTTGTTATGAGTTTTTTAAAATGCAGATATCTTTTCCTTGGCCTTGGAAATCTTATCATTCAGACAGCTCTTGCAGAGTGAAAAGAAGATGGTCAGAGCTACCCTTTCTAGTATGACTAGCACTTTTATATATAAAATTGTAAGGCAATTCACACTTGGGTTTTTTTTTTCTCAAGTGGAATATGATGACAAAACCTGAAACTTTCTTCCTCTAAAGATGCAAACTTTGCAACTGAGCTGTGTGGATAAGTCACTGATCAAGGCAATTGGTTATGAAACTTAGAGCCTGCTGTATCTCCTTTATTCTGTAACTTCTTTTCAAATCTTAGGAAATGTCCTCTTCATTGGTGTCCCCTTAAACAGCCTAGAGCTTTACAAGTTAAGGCCAAGAGGACAAAGCTAGACAAATTCGGGAGCAGGCAAGGGAGGACATTCAACTCAGCCTGTGAAGCATTAAACATTCAACCTGTTGGAGCAGCTATTACCCAAGAGAGAGGGACCGGATGGCTGACTGTTCATTAGTCAGGCACTCGAGGAATTCCCACTCCACAGTGAAAGCCCTATTGCACTTCCCAGGATGGAAGAGCTAAAGCTCATTTCACAAGACCATGTAAGAAATCAACAAACGCTTGAGGAAAAATAGTACTCACTCTTCAGTAGCACAGGTAACAATTGTCTAATTTATCTACCTTTTACCTAGGTTCATGAGCAATTCAAGAAAAATTCACAAAAAGGATGAATCTTTGGGGAGCTTTATAAGGAAGCAGAACTTGAGTTAGGTCTTTGGTAAATATGGAAATAAGGGATATATATATTTCTCATGAGGGTAGTATGGCCAAGGCTGGAGAGGAAAATTCTCCCTCCTGTGATTATTCAAACAGGAGGGGTGCAAATACAGTTAGCACAGGTATTGTAGCCATAGAGGTAGAGAGCAACACCGAAAGCCCAGCTTTTCTATCTTCTAGCTATGCAAACTTTCTCAAGTGCAGTAACTCCCATGGGCCTCCATTTCTTCAGAAGATCACCACTATCCCTCATGGGCTAAAAGACTATTGACCATGGATGTAAAGCTCTCAGCACAAAGCCCACCATTTGGTATGTGTGCACCGGTAGACTTCATCATGACATTAAAAATTAAAATCAAACAAGGCGAGCTGAGAAGGATATTTATTTAGATGCGGGTGTGGAGGAGGTATTTGAAAGACTTGGGCAGATGCCTACAGGACAAACAGGAAGCCTGAATTTCACCTTATCAGTTACTTAGGTTTTTGAGCTAGGAAAGGATAAGATGATTCAGTGTCCTTAGAGGATTATCTTGGTGCCAGTCTGTAGGTCACATTTGAGACACAGTACGCCACTGGTCTCAGGAGCTGCCAAGAACAAGATTATGGTGGTTTTCAAATGTGGCAGGAAGGAGCTACTCCCAAACCTTAAAGGATGCTGGACACAGCAGACTGGGACCATCATGGTGAGGTGTCAGCTTCTCCATGGATACCTGACATCTGAAGTACCTTCTATTATTCCAGAGGAAAGCACAGTCTTGGTTACAGCCTCTTTCCAGGGAGAGTGGAGCAAGCCCATATGAATGTGCCAAGGAATCTCAGTGTCCTGCCTAGGAGGTAGAGCCTGGACTACACACTTCTGATCACTCTCCGCATCTTATCCCGAAAGCTGGCTCATGGTTTATGAAACTGAACTCCTCTCTCTTTCCCACCACGAGAAACTCCCTTCTATCGCACTCTCATGCCCTGTTCGCCTTCTGCCTGAAGCTTTCCCAGGCTTTAACCACATCTGACATGAGTCCCAGTGTACCGGGTTGAAGTACATTTCTCCTTCCTCCCAGCCATTCACACGTTGAATTCCTAAGTCCTAATGAGTTAGAGTGTGGCCTTATTTGGAGAGGGTCCTTACAGAGGTAATCAAGCTAAAATGAGGTCATCCAGGGTGTGTCCGACTCCTAACTTCCTTTCTACAAAGGGAAAAATATTGAGACAGACATGCACACGGGTGAAGGCCATGTGAGTTTAAACACAGAGATAATATGATGCTTCTCCAACAAGCCAAGGACCACTAAAGACAGCCAGCAAGTTATCAACAGATTCTTATTCAAGGCCCCCAAGAAGGATCAGCTCTGCTGATACCTTGATCTCAGACTTGTAGCTTTCAGAACTAAGACAATAAGTTTCTGCCATTTGGGTCACCTGGTTTGCTGTACTTTATTAGACAGGCCAACCAAGGTCATCTGATTTCTCTTTCCCATTCACCGTATGTACCAAACCTGCATTCAGGCCCCATCAATTCTAGTGTGCAGTCTTCTCTTACACCTATCACTTTCTTTTCATTCAAATTTATCACATGTCCAAACAGCCCAGGCTTTGAAAGCCCAGTTTAAGAGCCCCCTGCTCCAGGAAACTTTTCCTGATCAGCCCAGTTGAAAGCCAAAATACCTACCTTTGACCCACCAGAGCACTAGGCCTCTTTAAAATATCTACTTCCTATTAATCATCTGTGACTCTATTTTACTTCTTCAATATATCATAATGAACCTGAGGGTGGCCACTGTACTGTTGTTGTGTCCACAAGACCTTGCTGGGTACCCAGAACCTTGTCTAACCCTGGCTGGAGGTAGTGACTGAATCCAGAAGCTCTGACCACTCCTGGTCAGAATCAGGGTTACAGAATCTGAAAAGAAGATAAAGGGAGAACTGAGACAGATCATCTATATACACAGATCTGCTTTGATGAACCAGATTATTCCCATTTGTAGCAAATTGAACCATCCTGGCAAATAAGGCATGTTGGTGCTCCACTATCATTGGAAATAAGTAATTCTGCCAAGAACTAACAAACAGGCTTCTAGGAGCTGTTGTGGTGGTTTGGTTGGCTTCCTGTAAGGACTTTTTATATATCTCTGTGCTTGAGGGGCTGTAACTACGTCTTAACAACAGCTGTGCCCAAGGTGTCTCACAGTTCTACTTTCCTTAACTAGGGCAAATGAGTGCCCCCAAAGACATCTGGCAAAGGCTGGAGACATTTGCAATTGTCAAGAGTGAGAGGCTGGTGCACTCGTGTTTAGTGGGAGGGGCCAAGAGTGGTGGGAAACATCTTACAATGCTCAAGACAGAATTACAAGAATTGTGTGTCAAAATATCAATGGTGTTTATTTTGAGAAGCCATGCTCTAGAGAAATGACCTGCCTTGTGAGTGTGTGGGTCCCCATACAGCTAAATCTCAAGAGAAGAGTGGACATCTGTTCCTCAAAGGACTGAGATGAATTTTATTAGATCCCATTTTATCCTACAAGCAAGTTGGGCCAGCTATCGGTGATAGAAAGCTTCCAGGAAACAAAACAAAAAATGTAGTGCCCAGATGTAAAATTCCATTTACCTTGGTGTGTCTCTCTCACTGCTAAATTCTTGTGCTTTCCCAATGTTTCCAAACCATAAGCATTCATCATTATTTACCTTAGATAAGTATTTACATACCACAATCTCCAGTATTCTCTTATTCTTATTTTCCTTAACAAAGAAGAAGCAATACATTCCTATTTTTAAAAATTGCACTAGGTCACATATTAGACAATCACAGCTTTTCAATGAGTCCAGTGGGCCTCTGGGGTGTACGCAGATGAGAGTGTATTCAGGAAGGCAGATATTGACTGATAAACCCACAAAACCCTCTTGTGCTTCTTTGTTACAGGACACAGTCAGGGGAAGGTGCCCTTGAACACAGAAGAGAAATAAGTATTTCATCAAGATTCTGGGATCAATATGTGTCTGCAACTTGAAGTGAATGGCTGACTGATCAGAAGAACAAGAGTTAATGAGAGTGAGAGGAAGTTAGCTAGTGCCTTCTACCCTAGCAGGCTGTGATGAATCACTGTGCTTTTCCTCTAGCCTGTGTCAACCTGAAACCAAAGGTTTCACAGGGCAACAGCAACGGCATAACCAACATGGGCACCAAGCAGTAGCACAGTGGAGAGCCTGAAGGCCTCCATGTTCTTTGGATTGGACACCACCATGACCTGAGTTCGCTCAAGGATGGTTCCTGTCCACTCTGAAAGAAGGGAGGTCTTCCCAGGAAAAAGAGGGAATGGAAAAGACTGGGAAAGTTGCAAAATTGAGAAGACTCAGATCCTGTTTCAACTCTGACAGCAGGTGAACATATTTCCATTGTTGGAGAATCTACCATAGGGCAGAAAAGAAGCCATGTGCTGGTTATAGATGGAGACACTGCAGCTTCTGAGACACTCACCATCTAGTGAGAGACAGATGTCCACACTGTGGTAACTCTGGTCACTGATCCACCCACACCATTTGATGGGACAAGGAGGATAAGTGTGTGGTCCAATAATCTGCTGTGTGACTTTCTTACTTACTTATCCTTTCTGAGCCCCAGTTTTCTCATCTCTAGGATGGATGCCTCAGTTCCATGTCCCCGATGCCCTCTCACTTTATCATGATTTCTTCTTTCTTTTGAACCTCTGTGTAACTCCAAAAACCCTGTTTTCTTGTGGGGTTGGATGAGGTTGGTGTAATCAGAAAGCTGGGAGGCAACAGTAGAACTGACATAGACCTCAGAATAAAAAAGGAAAAGCTTTTAATCATTAGTCTAAGAGCCAAGATAATACTAGTATGTGACCTCCCGGTGACCTGGCCAAAGTATTCCCGTTAGAAAGTGGCTACTGACTGGCAAAGCAAAGGCCAAACCAGGCAATTGAAACCTTGGGAAGTCCACAAGGACTCTGAGCAGAAGTTGCTACTTGGGGACTCCTGGTTTATAATACCAGGTGTACCAAGTCTGCAGCTGCCAAAAGCCCACAGGAATAGAACTGAGAAGCAGATTCGTGACCCCTTGCCCATCATCAATTATTCATTGGGAAACTCAAATCCATCAACAGGACCACTTTATTCTAGTTGGGCCAGAGGTTCAAATGAAGGGTCAACTCCAGTAAATGCCACCATCTGCAGTCGGTAGGAGGGTTCCTGGAAGGATTCCCCAAAGACAGGAAACATGAGAAGCACCTTTATTCACACAAAATCATTTCAGTCAATTACTATTTACTTACTGACAGACTAAAGCTAAAGCAGGTAGACATTAAAGGTTCCTATATGCAGAATGAATAGCACGGAACCATATTTCTGTGTGTGTGTGTGTGTGTGCACTGAGGTGGAACTTTAACACTGTCAAGCTGTCAGGATGCTATTTCTCAATCTGTCCATTAGTATAATAAAACCAAACCGTGTTTCCTGCGACAAGGACCAATTGGAATTCAGCATTTTCATCTCAAATGGATTCCCTTAGTAGCTCTATGAGAAAGTAGATATAATTTATTGAAATGGTTCCAGACGGCCCCAAAAGGGCAGTATCTGCATTAGCGGAGGAAAGTATGGTCCACGGTAGGAAATGTGACTGTAAATCCAAACTCACCAGAAGCAAAACTCGTGGTCATTTACATTATAAAGTCATTTAAGGCCACTACAACAGCAAGTCAGAAAAAAGATCATAGGATGATCCCATTTTTACACTCCTCACGTGTGTGATTCCAGTCTAGAAAGACCTAGAAAGTACACGAGAACCACTAACAATTGAGGCTGATGGGGGGGAGGTGCTTTCATTTTTCTATCTATTCTCCTGTTATATTTCACTTTAACACCAGATGTATTTACTCATTAAAACAAGCCCATGTTGTACTCTTTCACATTTCCTAGACAAGTAATTCAATTCTGATTTATCTTAATTTCAGGGCCACGCCTAGTATATAAATAATGTACACCTGTACGGGTCACACCCCTCTTCTTCCTCCTCCTCCTCCTGTTTATGCTCTTGCCATGTGATTTTGCCGCCTTTGCCATGCACAGCATCCTTTAAGGAGGTGTTTGGCGGAGCCAGTGGGGATCACACTGAAATGACAACGAGGCTTGGCCGAGCCCCAGCACGGCCCCGCCCAGTAGGAAGGACCCTTCCTTTACAAATCGTAATGACTTTATTGATTCAGGGAGAGGCTGTAAATGAGAAAGAGAATGAAGGCTAAGGTGGGGGCAGGAAGGCAAATCACAAAATGCGTGAACAATCAAAAGCCACGCACACTCCAGCGCTCAGCTGTGCAAACGCTCCAAGAAGCTCCACAAGACGAGCTTCAGACGTGTGGCTGCGTGAAAGGTTCTTAATAAAGTCTCGGCTCACGGAAACCCAGACTTCACAGTACAGAGACTCTTGCACCAACCAAGAACATGTCTGCCCGGCTTTCGATTGATCTTTGCCCATTCGGTAGCCCAGCCCCGCAATCCCATTCCAACTTCTGCAACCGCGCGCCGTGATCGATGTTTATAATTACCTTGCTCCTTCACCATGGTAACCGGATCCGTAGCCGAACCGGGCTGCAGGCAACAGGACCGAACTCCAGGCGTGCGAGCGGACCCGCCGCTGCAGAGGCTGAGAGGAGGAGCCGCCCCGGCCGCCAGGTCCCCGCGCGCCCGGAGCCCCGCCCCCCGCGCGCGCCCGGCTCCCACGCCCGCCCCGCGCCCGCCCGCCGGCCGCGCCCTGCAGGGGACTCGGCCCTCGCTCCCGCGCCGCGCCGAGACCACGCGCTACAGCTGCTGCTGTAACAAATGCAAAATTCCACTGTCCTCACGCCGGTCACTGACACCACCTTGCGTTCCTCGCGCCCCGCGCCCAGGGAAACCGGGCAACCGAGATGCTCCAGGCCCTCGCCCCCTCCAGGGCGATAAATGATTGCCAGGGGAGGGAACCTGAGCCACAGCCAGGGACTGCTTCCCTAAGTAAAACAAGTCAGTGGTTACAGCGTTGGTTTCCTGTGACAGCTGCTTTCAATTCCTATTACAGCTTCTTTCAGGCAAACTGAATAAGCAAAATTGGCCTTAATAGAAAAATAATGCCAGTGGCAACTTCACTTTCTTATGAGAAATGAATGGTGATGTGTGGTTTGCCCTATGGTTCCCTCCTATATGTTACCTGCATCCCCAAGGGAAGGAGGAGAGGCCTGAGATACTGAAAGAGCCAGGAGAGAGAATGTGCCAGGATTCAATTCCTCATCCTGCATCAAATTCAGGATCAAGGTAAAAATCTGAATTATCCAGTTAGGTAGGATTCCGACTTCCTTTTTCTCTGTGCTTCTTTGGTGTTTTCTAGACAAACTCTTTTGATGTGTAAGGGAGAAGGCTCAGTTACAGCTGAGGGGCAGTCAGCCTGGTGGAAGACCTTGTGCAACCGGGACCAGCCTAACCTTGATCTGCAGTGGCAGGTCCTGGCTTGTCTGACCCACGAGGTCTTGGACACATCTCCTAGGAACAGAGGACTTCCTGGGCCAGAAAGCCAATACCTGCAACATCCAGCTCCGGTCTCCTAAATCCTTGGGTCTCATCCAAAGTCATATCTTGTGGAAGAAATGTGATGAGCAAGAGACAAAAAGACAGATGTCACTGCATTCAGGGAGAACAGCAGATGGCCAACACATCTTTCAGAATCAGAATGCGCAGCTAGTATTACTCTGTATTTACTGCAAATATTGTAATGTGTTGGGTCTAGGAGAGCTAGGGGAACAGAAAGGAACAGAGCCAACCAACCTGCCTCAGTTTTGACTTAGAGGTCGGTTATGGCTGAAATAACTAACTCTGGTGGGGCTGGGGAGAAAGGAGAAAAACACTTATTTCTTCATCTCCATCTGGGGCAGGTCTTTATTGCTGGCTTTCTGATGGGGAACAGTAGCAGAGCTCAAACAGCTGTGACATTCCTACATCTGTGACTCAGGGCTTTGCTATTAATAGCTTGGCTGTCCCAGTCTGTAAGTAAGGGCTAAGTCCCCTTCAGCCCCTGGGTCATCTTTTCTATGACACGCTTTGCCCACACCACACCCCCACACCCCTAGCCCTACAGGGTCATGGTTTTCCTATGTCAGCAGCCAGCTGGAATATAAACACTGAAGAGCCTTTAAGCAGCCTCCTAACCTCCGTTCAGAGATGCGAGCCAAACCTCAGAGGGACACCATCCAAACTGCAGAGGGATGGATGGCATGGTTCAAGAGCACCTTGGAGACCAGCCCTCTGCATTCCCCATTTTTCATGGCAGCTTGTCCACTTTTCAAGTCCTGATCACTCTCACAGCCTTTAAAGAGATGCTGACAAGCAAAACCAACCACAGAGAGCTGGAATTAGTTTGTGCTGTGAGCCTAGCAGGTGAGTTAATTTTGTTGCATTTTTGCTGCATGAAGAGCGCCTCATTTGGGCACTTCTCGCTAAGGCTCTCAGATATTGAGCTCCAAGCTAACAGAACAGTGGGGCTGGGGTATAACTCAGGGGTAAGAGCTCTTGTCTGATTTGCAGGTGGGGCTGGGTTCCATCCCCAGCACTGGGGGGGTGGGGGTTAAGGAACAGCTTTCTTTTTTTCTTTTACCACTCCCTTTTGTTCCCTGCTGGAATGTGACTGTGAACACTGCTGGTTTCCAGTCCAAACTCAAGTCACATATTAACCTTCCAGATACTGTAGATGCCATGAGTTCAACTCCTCTTTTTACACAGGATGATAGATTAAAGTTTGCTAACCGAGCTGGTCTCTTCTTGCAGTTTCTAATGTACCTGAAGACCTTTGGGGATAAACTACACCATCTCAAAATGTTCTCTGGCAGCTTGGGAGACTGAGAGAGCAGACCCTATCCATTCCCAAAGAGGCCTTTTCTAAAGGAAAACACTACATAGTGCATCAGAGAGCTCCTCCTTCCTGTGTTTTCCATGGAAAGAATTTTCCTGTAACATAGTCACGGTGAATGAGTCACCAGCAGTTAGTTGCTAAACAACAGTCATATGGCAAAAGTCCTCCCAACAATCAGATGCTGCTACTTTAAGATAAAAGCATTCACTCTGCACTTCTGAGATAACCAGAGGGTATTGCTAAAGTTATTTTTGGAATGTGGGAGAGTAAAACCAAATTGCTTTTGTCTGGCCTCAGGATAGACTCCTTAAGAGCTTGGAGTACAGAAGTGGAGATATTTTCTATTTGCAACCAAAGCTGCGAGAAATACAGTAAAATAAATCAGGTAAAAAATAAAATTCAGAGTTCATAAGCAAAGCTTTTTATTCTCATTCTAAGGATGATTTTCAAAGAAATTACTGCACTCTCATTCCACTTTGATGACATAACTCTTCTGAAGACAGACACTGACCCAGGGTTTTATTTGTTATTTTACCTCCACCCTTCAACTGACTCACTGCTGCCTTTTCATTTACTTGAAAAATGAAGCAAGGATTATCAATGACCAGTGGACAGAGAGAGACCAGTTTGTTGGAAAGAAAAGCTTGTTAGCATACAACCATGCCTGGCAACAATTCAAGCATGCATCATTTCCACACAAATGCCAACAGAGGAAAATGTTACCACTGGAAAAGAAGCATCCAGGATGAGTCCACTTCCTCACTGCCAAGCCTGCTGCAGGGGCCCTGGAGGCAGGAATTTCAAGGCCCTCCACTGTTTCAGACCCAAGTGTCCAGGGACTGACCCTCAAAATACCTCTTTGGCAAGTGAGTACTCAAATCCTCTCTAGCAGAATTCAGGGACAGAAAGCTTGACAAGTTCTTTATTTAGGCTCTATGATGTTCATGCCCATCGACACTGATGGGAAGTCTATGAGTGCTTCGTAGGTACTGCACAGGCAGTGCAGAAAAGAGAAACAGCAGCTTTGGAGGAACTTACTGTGCAGTGCAGGCCAGGCCAAGAAATGAGGGCTGTGCTGAGACAGAGTGAGGCACAGGACACAGGGCAATGCTGAGCCCCAGCTGGGGAATCACCCGGCAGGGTGAGCATGGGCTGCCCAAAAGAAGAGGGAAAAGTCACTCTGAGCCGAGGAAATGGGTAAGAATGGATAGAGCAGTTCACTGCTATTGGGCAGCAGGAGAAGTTCAAAATTAGGTTGAATGGAGGTCTCACAGGACTTCCATGCCACTCAAAGGAGGCCTGACCGTGAAGGGATGTGTATAACCTGAGCTACTTCTTTCCAAACCAAAGGCTGCATCGCAAACCCCTCTTATGATCCGTTTCCAAACATGCGGCCCCCTGTCAAATCGGGCTGCAGTGGCGCCTGCATTTCCGGTGTTTAGCGGGCTGTTGGATGGGTAACAGAGGTCCAGGAAGTGTTGATGTTTCTTAGTTTGTTTAAACATTTCTCTTATGAAGTGGATAAAAGGATAGCCACACAGTTCACTCAGAATTTAAGATGCATCCATCTGCGGTGGGCTTATCCTTCTGTAGTCATGGGTTCAAGTCCATAACTAGGCTGTGGGCTCCCTGAAGGTAGGGAAAATTTCATGCTCTGTCCCCCACTACGCCCCCACAGTCCACAGACCTCTGAGGAATGAAATACTCAAAGTGCTTTAAACCAGACACCTGTCCTCCACCCCAGGTCTGATGACTCAGGTCCCGTGGGTCTGAGGCCTGAGCTACAGCCAGTTCCCTCCATGACTGAGGACCACTGGCCTGAAATAGAAGATGGGTTGAGGTTTACAAATAACCACACACATGTCATCACATCTGAAAAACAATCCTTACACACTCAGTTGACCAAAACAACAAAATGCGCCTGACATTCACTGCAATCTTAATAAAAATTTTTTAGAACTGGGGATTCCAAATTTTCCTAGTGTAAGACAAATGCCAACATGTCTGACCCTACTGACTTTCATGTCCATAACTGACAATTAAGGACTTTTTAAAATATGAATTTCATAGAATTAATTCCCAGCGACATTCTTGCCCCAAAGTTCTTTAAAGTAGGATTACTGTGTGTTTGTTTCCAAAACTTCCTTGGGATATTTCTCAGGAGCCAGTTCTGAGTCTGGACCTAAGCAACGGGTTGTAGCTCAAGAAAATGATAAAAATTACTACAATTTATCTAAAGGTCACTATAAACAATTCACTAAGGATAAAAATGACCAGGTGAACATCTAATTAGTGTTCTTTCTACAGATGTAATAGAATTAGTGGAATTCAATGTTCTGAATTACTTGTGAGGGCCATTTAAAAAAATATTTTACTATTAGCTTTCTTTTCCAGTTATTAGTACATAAAATCAGTTGCTTTCTATCAGGTACATCTTCAGTATCTTTCCTAGCAATATGTCCTTCTTTTTGATACTTAGTATCACCAGTGGTCTGAATTTGACTATAGTGCAATGAAAGAGTTACATGTCTGTTTTTTTCCCAAGACTGTGGACTATCAGAGGGACATTCTCAATGTTACCATATCTGCATTCATATAGTAACACGTACAAAAGTAGGAATGCAGTTTTGGTTTGGAATTGTCCTGGGGATGGAACCTAGGACCTTTACACTAATCTACATCTCCAGCCCTTTTTATTTTTTGAGATAGGATCTTGCTAAATTTACCATGCTGGCCTCAGACTTGCAGTCTTCTACCTCAGTCTCCTGAGTAGCTGGGATTAGAGGCATGCATACCTATGCCTAGCTAAGAATGCAATAGTTGATGAATTTTAAGTATGTCAGCTTTCCCTTGTTGCAACAAATATCTAGTTTAATCAATTTAGGCAAGGTTTACTTTGGGAAGTTTCAGTCCATGGTTGGCTGGCCAAGGCAGCATGGCATAGTGGGGAACACATGTAGCAGAGCCAAATGCATCTCTCCCAAGGACATGACCCAAAAGAGAGGGGAGGGAGAGAGAGAGGGGGAAGGGGAGGTGGAGGGGAAAGTGAAAATATTTGTCGAGATGCAAACCAATAATTGACTTGTAGAGAAAGGAAGCTAAAAAAGGAACTTAACCAGGTTGTCATTTTATGAAATCTTTATTATCTGCCCTCACTGTTACTTTCATCACACTTAACTGAGTACCTATTACATGGCAGCCACCATTCCATTCTCTTTTATCATCTCATTAGGTCATAGCAAAAGCATAAAGCACATTTTATCCCACTTTACATGGGACTGAAGTGTCAGATTTATCAGGGTTCAAAGCTTTAGGCTCTGCTTGGAGTTGCTGAGTCTTCCCTTCTACAGAATTTGTTAAGGAGCCTCTCCTTACCATTCCCTAACACAGACACACACACACACACACACACACACACACAAGCACAAACACATTGACTTCTTTGGTATTTCCAAAAAGCCTGGAATAATGTCAATGAAGTTGGAGTTAGCCCTGTCTATGTAAAACAATCTTTTCCCTCTTTACTTTACCCTTGTTATTTCTTGAACTTCATGCCATGGGACCTGTCACCTAAATGATATCATGGCCATGGCCTGCTGGTCTTCTTTTGGGCTGGGTAGAGGCAGATGGTACACCAGATCCACAGATCCAGTCTTCTAAACTGCTGTACAGTACTCTACCTTGTCCAGCCATCCTTAAGGAAGGACATTTCTGTGGTTTATGTAAACAGAGAGAAGACTTTTTTTTTCTTGGTTGCCAGATTTTTACAAGCTTTAGAAAAATCCACATCTCCCCCACCCCTGATTTTGCTTTATAATTCTCCTAATTATGCTCTGGCACACTCCTCCAAAATAACCTGCCTCTTATTCTCCTGGGACATTTCAATCATCCCCCGAGGGACAAGCCAAATATAACAAGCAACAGACACAACTATTCCAGCATTTGCTACCACAGGAAGAGCGGTACTGTAATCAAATAGCTCTTAGTGCACAGAGAAGGAGCCATGGAACCACCATGCTGGGTGGTAAAAATCTACAACTCTTTATTAAGAAGCAGACAAACTTGACAAGGGTTACATAACCACTTAGAAATGGGTCAAAGTTCCTCGTGTCTGGCCTCCTACCAGTGGTTATTCGACTATGCCACAGTGGCCACATAGGCAGGCTGATCAGACACAAGCCACAGTTGAATTCTAGCTCCACCACATGCTGAGCGACGTTGCATACACTGTTTTCTCTCTGTGGGATTTAGCAGTCTCTTCTGGAAATGGTAGTGACCTGGTCCACCCATAAGGGTTCGGTGAGGACAGGGCCAGCCCCTTAGGCATGTAAACTGTTGGAGCAGAGGGCTCTGAGCACAGAGGACCATCCACTTTGGTTAGCTTTTGTCATATTGAAATAAGAACCTGTGTCTTGTAAGTGAAGTCCAAGCAGACAGTGGAACACATATGTGACCTGTGTTTGTCTCCCATTCCTGCTGCCCAATGTCTCTGAGCATTTGCAATACCCCATGAGCACAGAACCCAGGGGACCCTAACATGTGGGATTCAGAAACAGTCAAAAGTGAGGACAAGGAAAGTGTCTTACATCCTTGACTGGGGAAACAAGAATGCTAAAAGGCCATTTTCCCTTCAAGCCATTTGCTCTGAATGCAGACAGAAGGCCATGGGAGCCCTATCATTTCCTTTCCTGCTTATGTTCCTTCCCTGGATTAAGCAATCACGGTACCCACACAGAAAATGATGGCACAGAAGGGCCACCCAGTGCCCCATTTTGTTTCAGTCTCTTCTGACTCACAAGTTAGCCAAATGTAGACCACTGAGTTAGTTTTGTGCAACATTTCCACTGCTGTGGAAGGAACAAAATATATACATATGTATAATCTATGAAATGCAAATTGTATAATTTCAGTGATTCTACATGAGTTAAAAACTCTCATATTTGCATTTAAAATTGGCATTGCATAGTAAAAGACGAAAGGTAAACTGCATAGTAACAATTTGCAATTTTAACTTTACTATAGGACAACACTGAATAGCAATCAAAACACTACAAATTGAAGCTGGACACAGTGGCACATGCCTGAGACCCAAGCAGTGGGGAGACTGAGGCAGCAGATTGTGAGTTTGAGGCCAGCCTAAGCTTCATAGTGAGACACTTTCTCAAAAACAACAATAAACTAACTAACTAACTAACTAACTAACTAACTAACTAACTAAATGCAAACATACTACAAGTTGAGAGTCCACAAAACAAAGTAGTTTTGTATTTTAATAACTTTAATGGCATGTTTTTCCTGCATTTTGAACTAGGAGCCCCCCAAATTTTGTTTTGCCCTCTACCTCACACATTGTGTACTCAGCGCAGATGAGAACAGGGATGGATGTTCTTTATGACATGAAAATACCAGGCACAGAAAAGGAATAAGATGAGTAATAACAGTTGTATTTAGCAACTCATGACGTCATCAGTCTACAACAAAGTAGGATAAGCTTGAAAGCTGTACAAATCAAGTTTTCAAAACCATTTTAGGTTATAAAGAGCCTTTGATAATATTGACGCTGGAAATTTATCCTGTAATGCTTTAAAGAAGTTAGCTGCCCCCCTGATGCCTTGTTATATAATCTTTGCTGACAAATCAGAAAAAGCAAAGTGACAGCAACCATCAGAGAAAGAGTGGCCTCAGTGGTAGGAAATCATTCCAGAAAGATAAGGTTATTATTGTCAACTTACACATTCAACAAGTTCTCATGAAGCACTTACTAAATCTCAGGAACTGCTCTGGGTACTGGGGTATCACAGAGCAAAACAAAGACGAAACTCCTCACCACTGTAATTCTAGAGCTTACATTCTAGTTGAGGGCAGAATTGCCTAACAAAACACGTAAGTTACATTTGTATATAATAAGAAGTGTTAAGATCTATGGCAAAAAGCAAAGCTGGAAGAGAGCGTTGGGGAAAGATCTGTGGTTCTATGTAGTCATGGTTTTAAGTAGTAGAGGAAGGCTTGAGAAACTTTCATTTGAGTAAATACCTGACAGAGGAGAAGGAAGAACTTACCTGGACCCCAAACAGAGTGAATATATATGATTCAGGGTAATCATTATGCATTGCAAACAGCAAATGTCCTGAGGTGGGAGCTTGACCTATGAGTCAAGGCAGTGGGAGGCAAGGAGAGCAAGAGTGAAGGCAGAGAGGTGGAAGAAGTTATTGGAGCCCTAGAGGTTACTGCAAAGACCTTGGGGTTTCCCATGAGTGAGGTGGGAAGCACTGGCAGTTCTGCCCTGAGACTTGCATGATCTGATTGCGATCTCTATGGGATCCTCTGGCTGCTGTGCAGTGACTGGGGGGAAGAGGATGTGGAAACGTGCATGAAGCGAAAAAGAGCCAGGGTTGAGGAGATGACACAACAGAATTGAGGAAGAAAGACTGTAAAGTTAAGCAATGAAAACTAAGGACTAAGACTATCAATACTAAGCAATGAAACATCAAAGGACAGATGCCAGTGAAGTATCCTTCTATCCTTTCCTGGCATAAGAAAGCTTGAGATGATTTTCAGTGAAAGCAGAGGAGCCTAAATCAATGAGAGGAAACCAACAGATGTGGAAGATTACAGAAGACTTAAAATTCACACCCTAAGAGATGGGCTGTAGCTCAGAGGCAGAATGCTTGCTTAGGTTCATTCCCCAGTGCTGCCAATAAAATAAAATAAACATAAAGCAAAATAAAAGACCTAAACATAGAAAACTTAATAAGCAGAATATGTAAGGACATAAAGACATAATAATACTCCCAGGATAAAGATAGATCTGAATTTGCAGAATTAACTTGCAAAATTTTATACAGAATTCTAAGTTCTACATTAAGTTTTTTAACTTCAAAGACTATCATTCTCTAGATATCCAGGCAGGAAAAAAAAAGACTGTTATCTACGAAAACATAAAAATGCACACTTCTTAACAGTAACACTGACATTCGAAAGACAAAGGGATCATGCCTGGAAAGTCCCAGTAGAAGGAAAGAGTTCATCCCCAAAACCTTACAAAGAGCCAAAACAGGGATCGGGTGTGAAGGCAGCAGTAGGTGCTGCACATGCAAAGGTTCTCAGGCAATGCGACAGCACGGAAAGCGCCTTGGTGACAACACCCAGCCAATTAAGAGATGTGTCAAAAGAAACCCAGGAACTCAAAGGTAGTAGAAGAACTTGCAGTGATCGATGAAATCAATTACATGTGAAACTGACTGAATTATGGTGACAAAGAATGAGAATGTTTTGAGCAAATAACAAAATGCAAACAATATTATAACTAACAAAACTCAGGAGGTAGGAGAAGAGAAGTGCCCAAGTGCTGCTCTCCTCGTTTCTGCAGCAGAGAGAATGATGTGCATGAGCCTGTCCTGGATTCTGAATCTCAGCATCTCACAGAAGCAGTCTCATATCACATCTCCTATCATCATATCACAAGCCATTTCATCTTCATGTAGAGATTGTGCAAAATCTCTTCACTGCTTTTATATCCCAGTTCCCATATCTTCCACTTGATAAGACAAAGGGTATCACAAAGCAAATTTCTCTTCAGGGTAATCATTATGCATTGCAAACATTTACTAATAACAAATTGTAAAAAGAAAAGAAAATAGCATATTTTTACCTTTTTTTACAAATTGCATACAGATTTTTAGTGCAAGAACCAAAATTGTTTCTAAGTTATTTATATCTAGGATTTCTCTAGCCTGTTTCCTTTGTAGATTGATGAATAAAAACAACCATGATCCATGGTTCTAAGGATAGTCACATAAGGTTTCAGTTTATCTTTCTAGTTACTCAGCCTGCATATTCATGAAAACACCATGGAATTCCCGTAAGACTCTGATTTAGTGAATGCAGAACCGTTGCCCAGGTGTAAGAATGTGCCCTGAGCAACCCTGCCAGTCTTTTTCTGTCCTCATTCTGCACCTTTGCCCCTGCCAACCCTGTGAATTGACCCTGCGAATTGACCCTGGAGTTTTTCACTGAGCTACATCTCCAGCCCTCTTCTTTCCTTCTTTTCTCTTCTCCTCTCTTCTTTCTTTTTAATTTTGAGATAGGGTCTTACTAAATTGCTAAATTGCCCAGATTATGTTCAAACTTCCAATGCACCTGTCTAACCCTCTTAGAATTATAGCATTACAGAAGTGTACCCCCATGCCCAGCACCCTACTTCTCTCTTTTGTTTGAAGCACACCCAGCACCCACCTTCTCTCTTTTGTTGTAGAAGCACACCTGCCCTTCTACCCTTCTTTTGTGACATGTCTCTTCCCCTTGGCCAGAGATAACTGGACTGTTGGTAGACACTGGATTGGCAGTGATTAGCCAAGGACTTATAATTTATATCATGTTTTTAAAAAGATGAATTGGCCCAATTAAATTTTCATTCCTGAGAATCTGAAGGAAGAGATGTACATAGAAGCCCTAGGCTGTGGTGAGACCCACATTGCAAGGTAAATAAGTCCAGACCCAGGGCAGGAAACACAGAGCCATGTGTGTACCAGTGAGCTAAGGGCCAGCATGTGAGAGGAAACCCTACAGGAGAAGATGGCAAGGTCATTCCCCAAAATGAGACAGCTGGTCTCAGAGCAGCCTAAAAAGAAAGGAATCTAAATTCTCCCTAATTTATGCTAAAAAAAAAAAAGAAGCTAAAAATTTTGCCTTGATGCACTGATCACTTTCAATAATTCCACTACTTTTAGGGCACCAAGAACAATAGAATGATACTCTGAAGAGAACAAACATGTTCATCAGTTTTTTTTTCAAGAGAACCAATGGTTAGTTGGGTCATGTTACTGCACAAACATAATGGAATTTGTACGCACACATACTGGACTAAAGTGCTCCTTAGTTTAAAATATGTAAATGAGTCTACTGGGGTAAACTCTAGTAATGGGAGCTCACAACTACCTCATAAACAAACATGTCCCCAAATGTCTTTTTAGCTACTGTTGCTTTAGGGAAAAAAAATATAATTGATGACATTTAACAGGCCCTGCAGAAATGAGTCATCTTATAATGATATTCTACTGTATTTACAAGTGTACATGGGCTCTCTTTAAAAAATTTAAACAGTGGTGTAATTCAGCTAAAGATTGTGGTAATACTCCCTAATACATATGCCACACTGGCTATCAAAAGAGGAAAAGAAAATAGTCTTCAGCCTTCTTCCCTTTCACCATCCTGAACCAGATGGAAAATACTCTGCCTAGAATTAATTTTTGGGGGGTTTGTGGGAGATTAGAGGAAACACAGAAAGGAAAATATTTAGAACTTAAATTCTTCTTGGTTTTGGATCCTGATTTACAATATATTTTTTCCTTTCTGAATAATATATACTAAGAGCCCTGAGTACTCACCAATACGCTTTATAGGCTTTTTCCATGCACACAGGAACAAGCATAAAAGCCATAAAAGCAGCATAAAACCATTGCATTGACAATCATGAGCCAGGTAAGAAAAAAGGGAAGAACAGAAAGAAATGAGTGACTGTTAACTCATTAATTATGCTAATGAATTTCACTGATCATCTATATATGCAAATCATTGTCTCTGTGGAGCTGAAAGTGGTATATGGATCAGAGAGACATAAATCAAACTCTCAGTAAACTTGTTTTAGTTGGGCAAAAGCACAAGTTACTTATATAAATTAAAAGTGAGGGTGAAAGATATTGGAAGCAGAGATACTGAGAAAACTACTCAGAGATGAAAGCAGGAACGCTTGCTACGCAGCAGAAGAGATATTTAAAGGAAAGGTTCAAGTAGCATGTGGTCCTCTCTAGCTACATGAAGAGTTACAGAAAGTTAGCCAGGCTCAATATCTTTTTACCAACAGCTGCAACATATAGAAAATGAATCAGATCATCCTGAGTATTTCTTTTATAAAGAAGATAACCAAGAAATGAATTGGAGGTGGCCTGGTGACAGACGCTTGTAATCACAGCCACCCAGGGGTTTGTGGCAAGAGGATTCCAAGTTTAATCACAGCTACCCAGGGGTTTGTGGCAAGAGGATTCCAAGTTTGTGGCCAGTCTATGCTGCTTAGCAAGACCTTATCTCAAATAAAATTTAGAAATGGCTGTGGAAATATCTCATGGTAGAATGTCTGTGCAGGGCCCCTTGTTCAATCACTTGTACTATAAAAACAGAAAGAAAAAAAAAACAAGAAGGAACTGTACAGTATTGGAAGTAGCTGCTTGCACTGTTGTCAAACTCTCAAAATTGAGCAGTGACTTATGTGAGATCAAGTTCAACTCAAGTATATAAAGAAATTGATATCACATATTTCCATCAAGGATAATATTGGACGAGATGATGACCTCAACAACTAGTGAGTTACCGATTAAGTAGCACTACTCCTGCAATACTGCTGGCTACCCAGTGATTATGGAGTTTGTACCCTCTAACGACAAGTCTGGCCTGCAGAAAGGATAAGAGGTACACACATCCAATGGCACGCTAGAATCACAGGACAGCACTTCAAGGAAAAGACTGATATGAAACACAACTGGGAATTGTCCCACTAGACCAGAATATTCTAGTGATGTCAAAAATGACCTTACAAATTATCTGGGTCATGATGGACAGAAAGGGAGAGGACTGCTGCTGGCAGTGGCTCTAATAATTTGACCTTCTTCCCAAGTCCATCTTTATCCCATGGAGTCCCATTCTGTGTCATGAGAATTCTCCTGGGCTTTTCTCTCAGGCTATGAGCAAACCTTTGTGGGATTTTTCTGGACCCTGTGAACCAGAACATCTCTAATGTCCTCTGATGAATTCCGGTTGCTATCTATGGCTACAGAACTTGGATGAGGAAAGATTTCTAACAGCAAACAAACAAATCTTGTGGGCTACATTAAGGCACTTGCAGAATTAATACAGAAGCCAGCTAAATAATGTCTCAGAGTAAAAACTCTACCTTGTTTTACATCGTATGTTTGTAGACCTTTAAGATGTAGGATATAAGCAGTTTTTGAAGATTAAAGATAAAGGATACAAATAGGCATAAATGCCCATATGGGAATTTTCATTTACATTTAGCTTAGAGGGAGAACTTTGATTTAATTTTAAGTTTGTTCAGTGGTGAAAGTGTGAAATAATGTATGTACTCTAGAAAACAGTTTAGCAGTTTCTCGAAAAATTAAATACAGAATGTCCTATGTACTAGAAATTCCATTCGTAGGTAGATATACTCAAAAAAATTAAAAACATATGTCCACACAAAAATCTTGTGAAAAAGTACTCATAGCAGCATTATTTACAACAGCCAAAAAGTAGAAACAATGCAAATGACTATCAGAGGGAGAAACAAAATGTGATAAGACCATAAAGAAGAATTTTATTCAGCCATAAAAAAGAATGGAGTACTGACGCATGCTATGATATCAAAGGAAAAAAAAGAAAGACAAAACAAAATGCCACAAGTTGTTTGATTCCATTCAGTTAATGTCTGGAATAGACAAATACACAGCTAGATAAAATAGATTAGTAATTACCAGCACCTGGGGGGTGTAGTTAGTAGAGAGAAATTCCTAATGGGTACAAGGGTTTTTTGAGGGGAAGCTAATAAAAAATGTTCTGGATGGGCTGGGGATTTAGCTCAGTGGCATAAGCACTTGCCTGGCAAGTGCAAGGTCATGAGTTCTTTCCCCGGTACAAAAAAAAAGTTCTGTAATCAATCAGTGATGCTAGTTGAACACCTTTGTAGATATACTAAAAAAATCATAGAATTGTGCAAGACAAAATGATCAATCTATGAATTGGAAAGTATATCTCAATTAAAAATATATGAAGCAGTTTTATTTACCAAGCACCATAGTATATACTGGAAGACAGATTACTAACACACCCATCCTGCCAATAGGATGCTTACTGACAGGAAGAGAAATGCAAACTAATATATACAGCTAAGCATGAGAGCACTCAGCTGGGCTTTTATGTGTTGTTCAAAGTGGCCCCAAAGCAGAGAAGCCAGGAAGGGCTTCACAGGCAAGTTTCCCCCAAGTGCAGTCTCCACTCAACTAAAAAAGCATCTGATAATCATTCAATCTTCTCTTCTGCAGTATTGAAAAAAGGGGAGTGGAAGGCTAGGAACTTTTATCTAATCCCACTTCTGACAATTCAACCAACTTTGTGAAAGCTATTTGTTTCTCTAAGCCTCACTTTTCCTACTCCCTATAAAAATTAGGTGTTTTTTTCTATAAAATCCAAGTTTTATACCTATCTTTAAAAAGACAGAATTCTAATGACATCACAGTCCATAAAGACTTCTGACATACTTAAAATTGAAGATTCCATGAGTTTGATTCTACAAAGGATTTCATGAATGCTGACTTTTGAGGATTCACAAGGGAGTTCACCCCTCCTGACCCCTCCAGAGCCTAAAGAACAGCACACAGCCTACCCTACCTTCCCAATGGCTACTTGTACCTTGTTTTCCGGAAGCAGAATCACCTCCCTGCTAGACACCCTTCCAATGAGCAGCATGCTGTCTATACCACCTTCCTACAAGTGGCTTGGTCTTTACTGGGGGCTGTAGCAGGCAGGTGGCTGATTTGTTAACAGGAATCTACAATCGTTAAGGACTGGGTCCTGTCTCAGCATACTGTGGATCAGATCAATTAAATCAGGATTTTCATGAAAGTAAGACACTGTAGGTAAGGTTCAATTTTTTTAAAGCTAGGATAACAACAGTGCCAAATGACATCCTTAAACCAGGTATCTCTCACTTCAAATAAGATTAATTTATAAAAATACATATAATTAAAAGAATCAGACATTTCAGCATAGTAACTCAAGGCAGTAATTTACACTTGATCTTAGCCAAAAGGCCAAAAAGGGATCAAAGGATTAATTTAGATGGAAAGTTTCATATGAAAATAGTTACCCACCCATATTCCTGGATCTAAAAATAAAACAAAGATATAGGGAACAACAATAATACAATAACAAGCAAACAAAAATAAGGCTGCTTCAGACAGTGGAACCACGAGAAAAATGTCTTACCTCTGTTTCTCACTCTCTCCTCAATTCACTGAGATATTTTCTTTTTATCCATATTTTGTGTAGCCTCTGAACTAGTTTCCAGCTCAAATCTCAAATCCTACTTTCTCTTTCTCTAGTCACTCCAATGATCTTTTTTTCTTTGGAAACTAATTGTATTAGGTAATTGTTTGGCCTTTCACACATTTGGGTGGGGAGAAAAAGGAGAGGGGAAGTATTCATTGCAGATGTACTAAATGATGAAATATTTGCTCTTTTACATTTTCTTTTAGAGCTCATATTTCTGCAATGGAGGTGATATTATCCTCAATTTACATGTGATATAACTGAGGCTCTGGAATGAGAGCTTTGGGAAGCTAACAGGATTATTGGTAATTAATAACGCCCAGATTGCACAACTAAAAAGCATAGAATGGGGCTCAAACTTGGAAGGGAAATTTAACTCCTGGCCCTGCTATACTACTTTTCCTGCCTTAGCATCTTACAGGCAAAAGGACAGTTCTATCCTCAGTATATCCTAATGTAGTGATTTTATTTCTGCAAACATTCATTTATTCACCTATTCATATACTTACAGTTCTTTTCCATGCCAGGTACTATAATGGAATCAAACATGACTATAGCTCCCTTCATACCCTTGGTGAGAAACTCTCAGTGCAATAAAAGAGAAAGGCTTTTGCACAGACCACACCTAATAAAGATGTTCACAAGATGCTAGGGGAGCAAGTAAAAAGCAAGGAAAGAGGGAAGAACAAGGCATTCTAAAGGGAGAAAGTTTAAACCCAGTCCCACTGAGTGTCCAAGGGTCATAAAAAAAAAAAAAAAGTACACCAGGTAACAGAACAGTGGATCCAAAGAGAGGCCCAGCTTAAAAAGGCCCTGCAGACTTCTGTGTCCCCTGCAGGTATTTAGGGGTTAATAGTTGGACATGATAGAAAGGCTGGGCTTGACCAGAAAGGGCCTGAGATCTTTGATTCTGGGAAAAACGATTAAAATAATGGAATGAGAGTTTTGGGAAGTTAACAGGGTTGTGGGTGACTATAAATCAAAGGAAAAAATAAAGCAAACTAATGCTTTACCAGATGGCTGACACCTCAAATCTCTCTCCATCCATGCCCTCTGACTGAGAAGAAACTGGCCACCATATCAGTCCCATCTGATGGAACAGAAGTCAATGCAAGACTGCTTTGTGAGGGGACCACAACTCCTCGACTGACTGCATGTGACCCTGGTACCCCAGCATATGGAGGGACAAAAGGCCAAAAACCAGTGTGTCACCTGGTGGACAGCAGATGCTATTTGCTGCTTTGTGTCTCAGAATAGTCTCAAGGTCTCCAGCCAGGAGAACAGGACTGAGGGGATGAATGAGACATTCCTGGCCAATTTCCTAGGATATATTTTTTTCACAGCCAGGTAAAATATCCCAGATTTATTTTCTCTTTTTTCTCTTTCTTTCCCTTTTTATTTTTTGAGGTACTACAGATTGAACTCCTATGCACTGAGCTACATGGCAAGCATGCTACCGGCCTTTTAGAGTTATTTTGAGCCAGGGCATTGCTGAGTTGCTAAGCTGCCCAGGCTTGGCTCAGAGTTGCAATTCTCTTGCCTCTGCCTCCGAGAGTGCTGGAACTACAGGTATGTGCCACCATGTCTGAAGGATCTTAACACTTGAATCTAACATTTGCAAAGACTTAGGACCTTTTCTCCAACATAGCTTTTCATACCACCAGGAATATGCTGTAGAAAAGCCCCAGGGAATCTTGAAGAATCTGCAATTCAAATTCAGGACAACAAAGCCCCTTTTAGCCTTTGCCCCACAGCACCAAGATCCTCCCTGAGGACCTCTGACATTCATGTCTGGGGTTGTGGATTAGTGACAGTGAAGGAAGTAAAATGGGGACATGAAAACCTAAGCCACTGTAATGTTATGGTTAATCTGAGAATGGGTTGATATTGCTTTAAGAAACAATGTACACTTGAGGTTCTCTCAGTTACATATAAATATTGGGGTCTTGGGAGACCTTCCCATTGATGAGTCCCCAGGGATGTGCTAAACATAACAAGGAGGTCCCAGCAAGTGCTCGGAGCAGAGAAGAATCGCCTTTCTGTCTTCAGGGATTCAAGTTGCTTTTCCAGGGAGAGAATGCCAAGTCTACTTTGGTGTCCAGTCTCCAATCCAGAACATTCTGCTTTGGAATCTGTCCTCAGTTGACTACATAATCACTGAACCCTGTCCAGATAGCCTCAGAGCTTTTGATAACAGTCCCAGGCTCTTCTGATTTGCTTGTCAAGAGGCAACTGCTCCAAATATGCTCTTTCTTTTGTACTAAAACCAAAAGCTCAGAAGGACAGAAAGAAATAGAGATTTGAAACTTTTTGAAAGATTTGAAAAAAAAAATTTTTTTTTGGCAGAATTAGAAAATAGTCTAATTTCCTACAGTGGATTGAGGAAAAAATTCCATATAGAGAATGAGTATT
Source organism: Hydrochoerus hydrochaeris (assembly GCA_004027455.1). Classification (NCBI taxonomy): domain Eukaryota; kingdom Metazoa; phylum Chordata; class Mammalia; order Rodentia; family Hydrochaeridae; genus Hydrochoerus; species Hydrochoerus hydrochaeris. The sequence continues at coordinate 405,908 of PVLA01000169.1, read as the reverse complement.
TGTGAAGTAGTATAAAAAAAGAAACCCTGCTCATTTTCCTGGCATAGCAATTTATTTCATAAATTCTTTAAATTTGAGTTGCTAGAGGACTCACTTAGCAATGTTATTTATGATCTTTAGGTGCCAGGGCTCAGTACACCTCACAAATGATCTGTCCTCATACTGCTCAGGCTAAGCCAGTAAACACCACAGTTAAGACCATGAATTGAGGGGGAAGGCAGACCTGGTCCCAATCTGGCTCTTTTATTTATGTACGTGGCACTATTAATTGTATTCTTCCATTTTCTCATCTCTAGAATGAGGATAATGGCAGAACCCACTTTGTTGAGTTACTGGGAATAAAGAAGGAAAATTATGAGATACTTGACATAATGTTTAAGATGCAGTAGGCCTCCAGTAAATGACAGCTGGTCTGCTAAGTCCCTTGCAGAGGCTACTTTATGTCCACTGATATATTTTGTTGTGTCTGCATGCCCTAGCTTCTTATTAATGCATTTCCCATCTTAAATGGAGGAAACAGTTCCTTTCCTCATGACTTCCCCAGGGTTGTTTTGAGCACAACAAGGGACAGATACGTGTGGGAACATTGTGAGAAGCAAAAATACAGGGAGCACTGCCTAGCTCAAAGCTGGGGTTGCACACCAGAAAACAACAGGAAGCTGAAGCATCTTGAGATCTTGCTGGCAGCTGTGGGAGGTCTTTGCCAAATATTCCCAAGCACCCTGCCAGGAACTGTTCCTGAGCTCTCTGGGGTTTCACGGGAGCATGAGTGGCTACAGGAGATGCACTTCCTCCTAGCACCTGTGCTAAACAGGATGCTCCGGGCACACCCAGTGGCTTCCTGGGAATCCCACTTCCTCTGCTGCACTTATAATCTAGGGCTCTAGCAGCACAGAAACTAGGATTCAATTGTTTCATGGCGATGGAAGGCAATGATCAAAATCATTTTTAAAAGTAGACTATTATTTTTGATACAGTGGCTAAAATTTATTGAGTTGCTTGTGTATACCAAAGTAGCAAACAGATAATGCATGTTCTCCTTTAATCCTCCTATTCAATACTATCTTTAGACCTGGGCAAACAGGGCCCCTCCCAACCCTGTACCTTCCTTAAAAAAATGATCAAATCCTTTGCCAGTACGTAGGCCAGCTGGAGCTGGCAGTGCTGTCAAGGGCAGGACATCCCAGACTCCTCCTCATAGCTCTCTCCCATGATGACATTCCTCTGTGCCTCTCCCAGGCTCTGCAGGGGTTGACCAGATGCTCTACAGAGACCTAGAGGTCATGCCAATTTGAGGGGCCACAGAGATGGGTCTTTTCCAGACAGAAGCCTGGCAAGCAGTCACTTCCTCAGGTTGTTGTGATATTTCTTTCCTATGATTGGCCAAAATTGAATTAGAGACACATTGATTTAGGGTGATTTAGTTGTTCCTATAGACAAGGCCCCCTATGAAAATATCTGCCCAGAGCCCCACAAGGGAGGCAGACTTGCTGTCAGCAATGACATACGATGTGCATTCTTCTGCAAGCCTCATGGACAGAGAAAACTGACTTGGAGACACTAACTTCCCAAAGTGACACATTGAGTGAACAGAAGAGCAGGGCACACAAATTCTGGAATGTTCAGACTCAAAGCAAATCACTCAGCTAATCGCTCAGATTTCCTTATCATCCGCCACTGAGATACAGATATCCCCAAGAGGCTCACCGTTCCTTTATCCAGAGCTTTTTGACTCTGTGTAGCCTCTTGTTCTCTTGCGATTGAACCTGCTGACAAGCTACTGTCTCACACACTTTCTTTCAACTGCAGTTTACCTGTAACCTCTTCTTGACTTCCTGCTCTCTCCTGCCCACAGTCTTTATCTCTTTCAAGAGGGCCACAGCTCATTCCAAAAGCATCTGATCTGAATCTCTTTTAGCAGAAGCATTCAGTGGAAGCACCAAAGTCATTCAGCCTAAATTGTTAGCTCCAACAGAAATGTATGTATTTTGTTGTAAACATCTATTTGCGGAATAAAACTCATTTTCCCCCCCAAAATTTGAGAAACCCACCAGATATGCATCCAATATTTAAGTAAACACTATAAGCTGCTGCTTTTGAACACTTTTTTTCTAGGGCAAATTAGAGAGGGGCTGAGGTAGAAGTTTGTGTTTCTTTATTCTCATTCCTTGCGGCCCTGAAAGGGAAGAGCCTGGAGCAGCAAAGTGGAAACTGCTGAAAAGTGAAAGAGCCAAGAAACTGTCACCCTCAGCATCAGTCACAATCAGTCCCTGCTTTAACACTGCTGTACGCCAGTCCCTCTGTGCCACAATGAGACATCATGTCATGCTCATTAGAATGGCTAGAATCAAAAAGCCAGATAATAATAAGTGTGGTAGAGATGTGGAAAAATTGGGACCTTTAATGCGTTGTTGTTGAGTCTGTAATATGGGGCGCCTGCTCTATGTAACAGTCTTGAAGTTCTTCAGACGACTAAACACAGAGTTAGTACAGATATTCCACTCCTTGGTAATTTACCCAAGACAACTGAAAACATATTGTCACATAAAAACTAGTACATGAATGTGGTAATACACATAGGAGCTGAGAGGTGGAAACATCCTAAATATCCACTAACCAATGAAGAGGTATCCAAAATGTGATATCCACATGATGCGATATTATGAAGCCATAACTCATACCTGCTATAGCTCGGATGAACCCTGAAAACATTATGCTAAATGAAAGAAGGCAGATACAAAAGACCATGTATTTTATAATTACATTCACATGAAATGTGAATAGGGAGATCTATAGACAGAAAATAGATTAGTGATGAAGGTTAGGGGGATGAAAAAAATTTGGAGTGGGGAGCTAAAGGCACAGGGTTCTTTTTGAGGTGATGGAAATATTTTAAAATTCACTGTGGTGATGGTCACACATCAGTGAGCATACTAAAACCTACCAAACTGCGTAGTCGAAATGGGTAAATTAGAAAGCTAATGAACTGTATCTTTATAAAGCTGTCAAAAATCAATTGCAGCAAAACAAAGCACCTTCAAATAGATTAACTCCCTTCCATCACTTAAACTTAGCCAAGCCTGTGCTCCTCTCCAGCTATCCATGAATCACGGGATACGTAGTGTGCTCTCAGACTCATTTAACTCAACTCCACACATTTGTAGAGGCCTCATGTGATAGCTTTCTGCCATTGTAATAATTCAGGGGCTGATTTGGACAGTGCACGAGCAAGCGGGAAGGGATCACTGACACCTTCAAAATCTGAAAACAGCCATGTGCAGTCAATCACTCTGTCCTCAGACCAGGCTTTGTATCCCTCTTTCCCAAGCAGAAAGATGAGTAACATTTCAATGACTTCACTGAAAAGAGGCCTGGATAAGTCCTTTCACTTTTCTTTTACGGTATCTCACAAGACCTTAAGCAGCAACACTTTTTCATATGAAAGAAAGGCTGTATTGATCTTTCTTTTTCATCACACTTCCTATTCCTGATAATTATTTGTACCAGCTTTGGAATGAGTAACATTTGTTATTGAGATCATATCTCGATAGAAATCCCATTGGAATGGAGTCCAGAGCTGTACTTATGTTATTTTCCATTTCTCCCACTCTTACCCCATTAATTATATATTAAGGATAGGATTTCTTTTGAAGAACACCTTACAGAAGAATGATCTCGGTAGTACTTTACTCCTTAAGTCAATCACAAAACAGAAAACCATGTCCAGGGTGAGCTCTTTTACTTACCCAGAGGATCGCAGCTGTTAAACACATGCTCAGATGGGCCACAGACCTCGGGACAGAGATACAACACATGGGTGATGGTGGCTCGCCTCTGAGCAGAGTAGGGGGTCCCAGTCACACTCACATCCTCAACTGTCAGTCTCCTTCGGCAGGAACCCCTGGTGCTGGTTCTCTCAGATGAGGTGACTTTGCTTTTCTCAGAGCTGCACAATTTCCCCAGACATTTTAAACCAAGGAAAGACGGCATCTTGGCATTGACAATAATAAAATAAGGAATGGACACCAGGAGCCTGAGATGCTGTGTTCCCTGACGGTCCTCTCTCAGCTCTCCTGGCTTCCTATCATCTCTTTTTCACACTGCCCAACAAAGAAGATTAAGAGATGTATTTAAAAGATTACCCTCAAGAGCTTAGAGCTCCATATTCTGTTAGATGATTAGGTATAAAAACAGCCCCTACCAGGAACTCACAGCGGTGTCAGTTTAAGACATGAATGTGTATTTGAAAATAAGATTAATGCTGTATCTAGAGCAATCCCTGAAAGGATTTTTCTGCAAATATTTCCAGAATATCCACTCTTATCACCTAAGAGTACCAAAAATATCTTTAGCATATATACTCACACTATATATAATCTTGAAGTGCACATTAGAAAATAATTCAAGGTAATAATTCCAAGTTCTCTAGCACTTCCAATCTTGCAGAGGGGAGACCTCAATTAAAGTTTATCAGCTTCAACAAGTGAGAAGTTCAGCTCCAGGCCATGATAAGCAATCACTTCTTTTCCATGTTCTGAAGGGGGAACCCTTCCCCTAGTGCTATGAAAATCCCTGTGCCTCAGCATTAATCTCATGCTAATAATAGTCTTAAAGTTGTTTCATGGCTTTTCTGCTACTGCACAATCTGTAGCTGAATCATGGTATAGGAGCAGAATCGCCAAGTAGTAAGCTCTATGTTTTCACAGTTACATACTAGTAGGATAGAGCCCTCATGCAATGGAGGGTGGAGATACAAAGGACAACCATGGCAACAAACATTTACCTTTTGACATACACAGAATAATGTTAGGTGTGATATGAGACCGTCTACAGCCACACAATAGTCACAAGTCAAAGTGAATAAACCTATGTTGCTGTCATTAGGCTATAAGGTTCTAATACAATTTTCTTTTCATTAAAACCCTTGCATACTTTATATAGCATATTTTAGCTGGAGAGGCCTTATAGAGAAACTAATAAGTTTTCCCAAGTACTTATTCCCAAATCTTCAGAACTTATAAAAATTACAAAACTGGAGAAACTAGCCCAGACTTCTATATGAGATTTTTTGTAAGTGAAACGCAGAAACTTATTATCCTAAAAGTCCCCAGATCAAGACCAGTATCATGTAAGTCCTCATCTATTTTAGTCTTTAAGATGAGGAAGATAACCTCAGAGAAGCTGAGAGACTTTCTCAGGAGGACCCAGAAAGCTTAGAGGGAAGCCAGGTCCAAAGCTGTGACTGTTCCACAGAAGCCATGGGGGAGGAAGAGACACAGGAAATATTTGCCTCTTTTATTATTAGCTGATAATCTTTAATGCAAAATTTGGCAACAGAATTCAAGAACCAGAGAATCCAAATTTGCTAGAATTGTTCTAGCCCAATGAGGACAGGGAACAGAAGACAAAGATGGTGAGTGGGCTCCCATGCAGAGTAGCTGCCACTACTGTCACACCTCAAAATTTAAGCCCTATAATCTCCCCATAAAATTCTTGCAAAGTCTTCCTTAAAAAACAGTTTATATGTCAGGTAAAACAAGCTGTAAGGATGCTATACATTTTCTGACAAGTTTACAGAGTCATAGATTTAATTCAGAGCATAGTTGTTGGGTGAAGGTGGTACGTTGCTCAGTGTTACAGAGCTTGCTTGGCACATGGTAGGCCCTAACACTACAGGAAAAGAAAAAAGGAATTGTCTTCTGGGCAACTATGAAAAGAAAATAGTTAAACTCTTCTTCAGAAACAGGATTATATAAAAGAAGTCTAAGACATTTTAAGAATTTTAGGTCAGAATGGAAAGTATTCTAAATGTGGAATGTAAAGAAGGCTGATGATAACAACAGATGTGTGCTTACCTTTAAAGAAAACCAAGACAGGCACAATGGCACATGCCTGTAATCCCAGCTAGTTGGGAGGCCAAGCTGAAGGATCACAAATCCAAAAGCAGCACGGACAATTTAGAGACACCCTGTCTCGAGATAGAATAAAAAGCATGTGGGTCATGATAAAGGGTTTACCTAGCATGCTCAAGGCTCTGGGTTCAGCTTCTAGAACTACAAAACAGAAAGAAGAAAAAGAAAGAGACAACCTCCCTACATAGAAATGTGAAGAAGCTGACTCCTTTTCCGGGCAGCAGAGAGAGGGGAGAGCTTAGACACTGCCTGCTTGGGGCTGGGAGCCAGCAGTGACCAGTGTTTCTGCAGGTAAGTCCTGTGTCCCAGTGTTTCTAGCTCAACCAGTAGAGGCCAAACCCCCAGTCTTAAAAATACAGTTTCAGTAGTATTTTTCCAAAAGCAACCTCTTTGCTCAAAAAAGCTGGGTCTGGGAAGAGCCTACAGAAGCATCAGCAGATGCTTTTATTGCTGCACGCACACCAGCTGCCTGCCACAGGCCATGGGAAGTGACAGTGACAGTGATGCCAAAGGAGTGCAGGAGTCTTGTAAGTTTATATGGCTATATGACAAGATATCACAATGCTCTGGATTACAAAGCCAACAATAACTCCAAACGTTTAACCCATACACAAGATTTTGCTGGGCACTGTATTTAATCAGTTAGGAAGTTCTTAATCTTGCTAAAAACTATTCCAATGCTCTCAAGGAAGATCTTCTTCTATGAAGAAAAAACCTACAAAAAGAAACCCCCAGCAGCCACATTTACCAGAGCTTCAGTCTGCACTGAGAGGCCCTGGAGTGCTCTAACTACATACGTCAGGGCTCAACAAATGTCTGACGAAATGAACCCTAACCTAAGCCAAGTGTTCAGGGGCTGCATACTGCTCAGGGAATGGGTGTCATACACATGCTCTTTTGAGGGTCAGGAATATAGCTCAGTGGCACAATGCCTGCCTGGCAAGAACAGGGATATGAGTTCAATCCCCAGTACCAAGATAAAAAAAAAACAAACAACAAACAAACAAAACATGACCACTCTTTTGTCAGTGATAGCTCAGTGCACACCCCAATTCCCTATAAATGAACTCTGACTTTTCTTTCACTTTATTTTATGCAATGATTTAGGTCTTTTTTCCAGGCAAATGCCCCTTCTACCCTTAGATTATCTGCTAAACTCTACTCAGTTCTTGCTAAGAAAATAAAATTCAGAAAGAAAATCACCACCTCAGCTGGCTAGGAATTGGTTTTCTAAGGAAAGCATCTAAAGTTAGGCTTTGGCTTCACCAGTGGAAACGGGATCAGTTGCTTTTTGAGTGAACAAGCATGCAGCAAACCCTCCCAAAACACCTGCAGTTGTTCACCATCAAGATGATCTATGCTGCTGAGCATATGAAGCAGAGAAACGGCACTTTTTCAAAGTTGAGAGGTCCAAGAAAGAAAAGCCATCAGCCTCCCCACTACCTGTAACTTCCCCCATGGGAGCTTCTCTACCTGCAGCAGGGGCACCTGTTCCCTTCCGCTCATAAGTCCTAAAGTTAGTCCTTCCGCTCATCGGTACCATCAGCCCCAGGTATCTCCCTTGCAAAGGACACAGTTTAGGGTCTTACCCGTCCCTCCAAAGCAGGCTGTGATTTTCTGGGCATAGTGGCACAGGCTCCTGTCCGGGCAGAGCTCCTCAGGAAGGTCTGCTTCGTCCATCACTCTGTAAGCAGCTTCCTTTCTTCCCGTAACAACACTCATCTGAGACCTGCTCAGAATGGAACAGGCAGCCAAACCCCCTCTTCCATATCGTCTCCATTAATAATTCAGTTACTACACAAAATCTGCTGAGCATTCAAGATTGAGAGCACCAAGGCACTCTGAGGACTGAAGCATAATTAGTTTAATAGACATCAAGTGTCTCAAATTACCCTCTGACAATATTCTTCATAGACAAGATTTCCAATTGGCAGCAAGAGGCAAGCTTGGAATACCTTCAAGGAAGCAACCACTGGCAAGATTAGCTTGGAGTAGGGTCACAGGCATCCTCTGAGCTCAAAGCCTGAACAATAGAGAAGATTCTCCCAAGAACCTGTTTCATAGCGTCAGAACACCAAGCTGCTGCCCAGGCCTCACAATCCCCCAGGCTGAGCTCTCCATCAATTGAAAACCTTTTCTATGTCCACAACACATCTAATATTTTTTAATCCTCATTTACAGTGCTTCTCTTTACCTGGAATTTCCCAGTCTCCTTCTTGTCGGCATTCTCCACGTGTATTTAAAAATGTAGCTCAAATGTCACCTCTTCCTTCAAGCCTTTCAGAGTCACTCTGGCTAGAATCAGTTTCTTCCTCCCTTGTCCCAAATAGCAGCTCTACCATGCTATGGATCATATCCTGCCTTATAATAAGGCCACCTGGAGACAGAGTTGTTTCTCCTGCCATCTCCTCAGTTTCTGGGTGGCAAGAGTCACGCTTTTATTACGTTTCCCCACACAGAGCTCTATACATCAATGCCTTATAAATAGAATGTGACAATTCTCCATCGGAAGTCACTGTGAAATAGGAGTAACTAGTACTTGAATCAAAGTGGGTATTATCAAAGACAAACTAGACACTGGCCATCATTAACTGCTTTCCTGGGAAAGGAAAATATACACATCCTAGACCATGTTGTGTGAGATCTCACACTGCTGCATATACAGCTGTGAACTCCTGGACAGAGCGTAGCTAAGCACCACTGAACTGGAAGGTATTAAATGGCAGGCGCCAGCCCAAGAGGCCCCCACCAGCTGTGACCATAGGAAGTTGTGCTAGAGGCTGGTAATTAGGAGACAGGTTGTCCTTGATAGTGGGATAAATAGCTGAGTGTAGAACCAGAAATCCCAGTGTCAGCACTCTCTACATGTCTGCTGACAAGGTGCTGACCCAGAGCAGGTGCACAGTGCCTGCCTGCTCCAGCCTCCCCTCCGTGGCCCTCCCAGGAGGAAAAATGCAGAGGGAAGTGCTTGCAATGGCACAGTTTGGAGCATTTATAATTCATCTCTGTCGACTCTGAAAAGCGCATGTTGACTCTCAGTTTACTAGGAAATGTCCAGTAGTCTAGACAATCACTTTCCTGACTACCCATGATCATACCCTCTTGCTCTTAGATTATTTTCTCAAGATCATTCAACTTTGGATTTAAACTTTGACTCCCTATAGTTTATGATCACAAGAAATCCATAAGGAAGATAAGGAATAGAACAAGACCTGGTTTAAATCAGGTCTGTTTCCCCCATCCCTTGTGTCTATAAAGCAACTTCATTCTAAACATATTTTGAGCACCTACAACATAATAGACCCCGTGTGTGTAGACTTATTAATGCATAAAAGTGCAACCCTCAAACAGCACTTCGATTAGCAGAAGATCAGGTGTGGATATGTCTAAGGTGCAACTTGGTAAGTTATCACCCTAGTGTATGGTTATAACAATAAAAAGTTGGGAGTTGGCTTAGAGTTTTGGGATATGGTTGCTAATAATTTTCTGCATTAATAAAATGTTTCAGAATATAGAAGTGGCTTACGTTTGACATTTTACATGAACAATTTTGTGTACTTCTATTACATTCTCAACAATGACATGCACACAAAAAGAGTTTTTTTTTTCCCTCTAAGGTGTGGGCAGGGGGTGTGTCAAACGTTTTCTCTTGAATTCCCTCAATTTCACACTCTGATTTTTATGAAAGCACATGAAAAGGAAAGATGAAGTCAGCTGATGCTGGCCAGATTGCAGAGAGCATGATGTTCCAACGGGGCATGAAGACTGATTTTACAGAGGAATACAGAGGGGTTAGGGGAGGGTAGAATGAACCTTTCAAACAGAAGATGTTCCGGAAGAAATCTTTATTCAGATCACACACGATGAATGGGAGGGAGGTCAGGAGATATGCGTGAGCTCTCAGGCAGAAGAACCAGCCCATCCACATGTAAACAACTCTTTTCAAGAGAGACATAGCCTTACCTTTGTGCAAACATAAAGCGTGCCTTTAAAAAGCAGGCTCACTTCTTGAGAGAGTACCAGAATTCCGGGAAAAGGGTTGGCCTGTGCCCACAAGTGTATTTCACACTGATTCATTATTCACAGCCTCGCTCAGCATTTGTTTTTGCCTAAGTACTTTAAAACCACAAATTTGTTAATCATGGTAGAAATCCTGAGAACTGAAAGACCCATTCTGCACCAAGCCTGTGCTCCTACCACCCCCAACATCATAGACTGAGAATCTGAGGCCCTGGAGGATATCGGTTCCTTCTAAACTAACTCACTGTCAGAATTAGATGTTTACAAAGAACCTAAACTCCCAATGGCAAATGCAAGGCCTTACCATGAATAAAAGTTGCCTTTGGCTATTTTAAAGTTCACAGCTGCAGAAGGTTTTAGAACACAGTGTTTTAAATACAGCTGCAGATGGACAACACTTTTTCTAACAATGGAGAACTTTCCATAATCTGAGCTGATATAGTGACCTTTCTATTGCATCCTCTATGTGGAAGGGACACAGAGTTGGCAGTCTGATATGAAAATGCTTTCAGGCAGAATCATTGTCCAGGCATCCTCTGACCTACTGTTGGCCAAAACACAGAAGATAATCTGCTGCACTGTGAGAGGAAAGTTCTATATAGAAATATAGAATAAAATTACATATATGATTGTTTAGTGGTTTTAAATATACATATATTTTAGAAGGTACATAATATAAATGTAGTAAAAGTCTTATCTATCAGTAAATAGAATTTATGCAATATTTTTCTTTTTACTACAAGGAATATAAAATCAAAGACCAAGAATTAGACTGTTAATACAAAGCACACAGAAACCAATAAGAACTCAATTAACCAGAGGTAAACAGTACATTTTTACCAAATAATGGATGAAACCAAATTTTAAAATAAACAAAAAACAATCATAATGTAACCAATCAATTCATAATCTAGGGTAAGAAAAACTAGTTCAAATACTGACTTTGCTATTCATGCTGGGCAAACTTAATTTCTTGACCCTTGGTTACATCATCTGTAAAATGGATACAATAATAGCTTCTCCCTATGTATCTACTAAAACCCTTGATATTTCTAGATACAAAAGAGATGCTCCAAAATGTTAATTTAGAGCTTACAAATTGAAATACTCACAGGTTTTAGAGTAGAAATTTATTTTAAATGGAAGCATTAGACTGGCCCTAAAACAATTGTAAGTGGTAGAACATGTGTAAATTATATTTTGAATTTATAAAAGAAAGAACCATGACTCATATGCAGGCGATTACTGTTGTTTTATAATTTAAACCAGGTATTTGCCGCCAGATGTTCAAATTTTATGTGAAATGACTGAAGTTTCAAACATTTGTAACTAATTAATAAAAAAACACTGTCCACATCTCCACCTCCCAACAAAACAAAACCAAACAGAAGCATATTTGCAGGTCTTCCACAGCCATCAGGTTATCAGCCCAGGATTCCATGTAAGAATTACTAGGAAACTTGTGCTATCAATCTTCGCACTCCCACCCACAAAGCTTAAACAGCTATGATTTATTTTAGCTACTGGAGGAAACACTGTAGGTTTCACATAAAGGATTCCTACCCTCTGATTTCTAAAATCAGATTTCAATCTGTTATGAACCACAGAAAAAGTGGCCCTGTTTTATATTGCCAAGCAATTGAGTGTATAGTACTAGCGGTGCTTCTAAAGCCAATTTCACTCCCTCTATAAGGTCACAAATACAAGAGCATGTTCTCTCCTTTTCCCATTGTATTATTCTGTCTGTAACTACCCACGTAATCTTCCCCTTTAACCACTAGTAGAATACTGTTATACATTTTACTCCACATTTTCCCCCTTGAATTTTTTATTTCTTTTATGAAGATACAATGTACACATAACTTTTGAGTGTACAATTTGATGCACTTTAACTGAACATTCACCGCTATAACCCACATCTGTGCCAAGGTACGGAGTACGTCCAGAATACCCTGTTGCTCCTTCCCAGTCCATCCCACCTACACCAGAGACAACTACCTTCCTTTCTGATTCCTCTTTCTGCATATTCCAGAACTTCCTGTAAATAGAACCATCAAGTATGGTATCTTTTTCTCTAGCTTTTTTTGCTCAGCATGCTCTTCAGATTTGTTCACGTCCCCACTAGGTTTTGGCCCTAAAATTTATCCCAATGCACAAATCAAAGCTTTTCTGCAGTCACCTGGTGTTATCAGCCCACAGTAAGTACCCATTCCATGAACTTTTGGAAATGAGAAGAAATGCAATGCCTTGGTGGTCTCAGAGTGTGCCACTGGTACCATGTCACCGTCAGAGGCAGGATACATTTGTTGTACTTCCTAGTGGGCAATATTTGGGGATAGGCAGACTTCAGACTGTGCCAAATTGGAAGGGGCAGAGCTTAAAGCAGCAACTTCACTGGAAGAGGTGTCTCTGAAAATACTGAATCAAAATGGAAAGGGGGACATAGGCAACTATCCATCAAGCATTTGGGAGGTAAAAGGGAAGAGAGTTGTTAGTGAAGGTTCAGACGGGAAGAGAGATGAAAAAGTTTGAAAACTAAGGGACGAAAGGAATGAGGCAAAGTTATCACTGCAGAAGGAAAATAGAGAATTCTCAGATCATCGCACAAACATGTAATACCTCATGGAGCCATTGCTTTCTCGCTTGGCTTCATACATTCAGCCACACTGGGTGGACACTGTGGGTAGTGGGTGACCCCAAAGGACAAAAAGCCAGAGTAAAAGGATGCAAATGGTCTGTGAGGAGGACATAAATCTTTATTGTAAGGAGTGAAATTAAAAAAAATCCCCAAGATTAGCCTATTAGTGAGCATCAAGAAGTAGCACCATCAGATATTCTTAAAAAGCATAGGAAAAAATGAACTTTTGTGAAACGATTGTTGATAACAGCAGATATAAATAATAATATTAAGACGACATCCATGGAATGGGGTCTAACAAGCAACTGAGTCTCCCACTCTGGATCTCTGAGGAGAAGTCCATGCAAAGGTTCACTTTGGTGGTGTCCATCCACCCAAAGGCGAGGGCTGTACCCACGGGGCAGATGAAACAGAAGTCACTGGACTATGAACCTCTTGGGGGTAAAGATGTTCCCTGTTCCTGTGTCTGCACCAGGGAAGATGCTCACAAATATTTGTAAGTGTCACACCTTTAAAAGAGTACTTCTTATAGGTTACCATGAGAAAAATATTACCATTGCCCAATTAGACTCACATTTCTCAAACTGACCCTCTGCATATAAATGTTTGAGCCCAACAGCTCATTACATTAACTAAATGATCCCACTCAGCAGTACGTCCTAGCATTCTAATTAAAAACATGAACATTTCATTGACTAAAATGTCCAGTGACAGGTTAGTACTTACCCTATCAAGAAAGAGAAGGAATTAGTTAAAAAGGAATCCCCCTCTCAGGAGACTTCCATTTATTCTTGGATGTCACAGGGAATTTGACAATTGAGTAATTAAACTCACTTTAAAGGTAGTAATAGATTTGTGGAAAACAGACCCAAAAATATTGGATTCTAAAAAATATTACTCCTTTCACAAACCATCTCACTGTTACAAATGTGCCCCCATCAGTAAAAACAGGCACAGAATAATCCAAATGTGGCAGAGACTGTGATTCCTCAGAAAGTCCATCCAATCGGCATTTATGGAGCATTTCTTTATGCAACAGGTATAAAACTGAAGAACAGCTTGCTTTGCTTTGCATTTTCTGATGGGAACCAAAATTGCTGTCTTTACAGGATCCCAGTGAGAGTGTTCTCAAGACAAAGAGAACAAAAATAGCCCGCACCAGGATGAAGTGGGAGGTAGGTAACTTCAATAAATAGGGCAGATGGATCATTTGGGCATGTGTGTGAGTGTATGTGTATGTGTATGTGTATGTGTATGTGTGTGTTTCTGGTTTTCTTTTATTTATTTATTTTTCAGGAAGAGAGAATGGCTTGGCACAATGAATTTCTAAACTCACATTGGCATATGGAGCAGTATGGGAGAAAAAGCAGCCTCAAAATAGAAAATGGAGCAAATTAAAATGCCTAAAAATATAAAGGACTAGGAAAAATTTTAAAGAATAAAAATTATAAATGGTTTAAGAGATCATGATGTTAGAAGATGCGCATGGTAGCCGATACCTGTAATCCCATCCCTGGGGAGGCTGAGGCAAGAGAATTTGTCTTGAGTTCAAGATCAGCTTGGGCTACATAGTGAATTCAAAGCCAGCCTAGACTAAAAAGTGAGGCCTTTTTTTAGAGGGAGGGAGGGAGAGAGTGAATAAATCATGTTAGAAAACACTACAATACCTGGACCACAGGCTCCATGAAGCAGAAACAGTCAGACCAACATGGGCTGGAGAACACAGGTCCAGGCCATGTCGCCACCGACCAGCCCCGTCGCTGCTTTCTTCATTACCCTTCCCTAAATGTTGTCCCAGCTTCTCTTACAGTTTACCCGCCTAGGAGCCTTCTTTCTCCACAGTCTGTCTCACCCCTAAAATTCCAAACCTGATTCATAATCCCCTCAAATTATGTCAAGTATTGGCTCAATTGTTATTTTTGCCATTTTGATTTTTCAGTATAGAAAATACACAGCCATTTGAGACAATTTTGAAAACACTGAAAATTACAGAGAACTGGAAATAGAATCCTCTCATCCAGAAACCACTATCAGCTTTGTTTTCTTGAATTTTCTCTCTCTCTTTCTTTCTTTCATGATACACAAGGTCTTGTGCATGCTAGGACTTGACCACGAGTGGCATCATCAGCCCTTTTTGCTTTTTTACTTTGAGAGAGGCCTGGGCTCTCGAAACACTTGTGATTCTCTTGCCTTGGCTTAAAGAACTTGGAATTACAGGCATGTGCCACTGTAACCAGCTTTTATTTCAACTTTAATGTTAGGTTTTACTGAAACGTATCTTGCCTACAATACATTTCACAAATCTTTGTAAGTATGAGGCACAATAAATTTGTATATGTGTATAACCAGGTAACTACCCTCACAGTCAAGATCTAGAACATACCTAACAAGCCAGCCGGTGTCATTTGAGTCCTTCTCAGGACACTTTGCATCCCTGTCCTTCCAGGTAACTACTGTTCTGGCTTGCTGTAGAATAGTCTCACTAGTCTTGAACTTTAA
Organism: Hydrochoerus hydrochaeris; assembly: GCA_004027455.1. Taxonomy (NCBI): domain Eukaryota; kingdom Metazoa; phylum Chordata; class Mammalia; order Rodentia; family Hydrochaeridae; genus Hydrochoerus; species Hydrochoerus hydrochaeris. Next base: position 390,839 of record PVLA01000169.1, on the reverse strand, counting down.
GATGCTTCCTGCAGTAGGCACTCTTTTATGTTTGACTCCACTTATCCAACACTATGCCAGTATGATCCATATTGTACATTTTTATGTTTGGATGATATTATTGCGATGGTTAAGTAGGCCATCCACTAACCTGACCTCGGAGCTTCCCAGGGAATTCGTAAAGCACACTTCTGGGTGTGTGTGGGTGTGTCCCAAGCCTTAACCTTTGGGTCTATCTACATCTGGTCTTCTGCCCCCTCCTCTCTGGTTCTGTTCTGCTTCCCTGCCACCATGAGCTAAGCATCTTTGTGCTGCCAGGCCTTCCTCCATGTTGCTTCTGCCTTGGAGCCAGTTTGCCATGTGAACTGAACCCCCTGAAACTGTGAGTCAAATTAAACTTCTCCATTTTTAAACTGTAGGTTTCAGGAATTGTGTCCCAGCAGGAGGAAAGCTGGCTAACACAATCCCATAGAAACAATGCACCACAACTAATGTGCCAATTTTCTTGTGGGGATCATTTGAGTGTTTCCAGTTTGGAGCTATTAAGGAGAAAGCTGTCATGAAAATATTATCATATGTGTCCATCAGTGTATATCTACACTATAGGTGTATGGTATATTCATTTGGGTACACACACACATATACATATGGATGTACTATACATGTCTTTTTCCTTTTGATGGAGTGCCAAGCACTAATCCAAAGTCATTTGTTCAGTTTATATTTCTGCCAGTACAGAATTCTAGCCCTTCCATGTCTTTGCCAGCACTTAGTACTGCCAGGCATTTTAATTTTTATCCATTCAATAGATGCATAATGGTGCCTCACTGTGGTTGCAGTTTGATTTCACTGATGCTTCATTAGCAGGAGGCTTTTTCCCATGCTCCCTGGCCATCCTGAGTGTGCTCTTCCGTGAAGCCCGGCAGAGGAAGAAGCACAGCCAACTCTCTCACTGCAGGTCCCAGCACAGAAACTGGTGCAGAGCAGCTCAGTAAACAACAGAGAAACCAGAGAAATACAACCATGCCTTCTATGCCACTTTTTCCTGTTTGTGAATTTGGATATTTCCACCAGGAGTGGGTGGGTGGGAGTAAGAAACCACCTGAGAAAAATAGGAAGCTTTAGAAAACACTTAATAGAATTAAGAATTTTCTCCCAGAAGCCTTTTTTCTTCCCACCTTTCCTACAAGCATACTCCAAATTCTTCTGTGTCTGGATTTAATCAGCAGAGACCTATCAAACTACAGGTCATCAGCTACAAACTGACTGTAGTCTTGTATACAAGTATTAGAGATTTCTAGCAGGAAAAAAAAATTATTTTCTAGCAGTATTCCAGGCTTTAGCCTATCACCAAATATGGAAAAGAAACATGTAAAGGTTGCCAAGGAAAAATCTAAGTGAAACACTAAGGAGGTAGAAAATACCCACTTACCCACTCCAGTTCTGTGTGTTTTTTCCTAGTGATTAAAAATAAAACACTCTTTGTAATTTCTTTAGTTCCTTTACATAAATCTAGGTCAAATAAAAATCTAAAAGGGGCATAAAATCCAATCACTTTAATTAGGTATTTCTTTTGTGGTATTTCTTAATCCTTTTTTCTCATTCTCCAGATAAGCAAAATTATTAACATTTCTGGTACACATGTTTTCAAACAGACTTTCTGAGAGCAGATGTAACTCGTAGCAAGCTACACTTTTGGAGAATGACTTTTCAACATTGTTTTCATTCTGACTGATCTATATTAACCTGTTGATTTAATCACTGAAGGACCACACAATTTGCTTCTAACTTCATTTCTAAATGAAGTGAAGCTAAACTGATCTTTATTGCCTTTGAAACCATTGTTCCTACTTCAGAGAGGTCTTTCACAGCTGTCCATTTCTTACTGTTTTTAATAGTCTAGGCCAAGTAACAGATGACGTTTGCTACCTGTTTTTATAAAATAACATTTTACTAAACCCCAGCTATGTGCTTTCATTTATGCATTGCTTATAACTACTTCTGTGCCATAGTCCAGCAGAGACCATTTGGTTTACAAAGGCTAAGATATTTACTATCTTTCCATTTAGAGAAGAAATCTACTTTAGGCTCTCACAAAAAGCGTTCACATCTTACATTTCTTAGATTTTGTCCTGTGTCTCTCCCACTCACTGGTTTCATCTGAACCATTCCTTGTACTTCCTTAGAAAGGTTCCAAGGGTTACCATTGTCATCCTCTCCCTTTTTCTAATAAAAAACTGAGTCTTTCAGGTTAACGGCATGCGACTTTTATTTTACTGAGACTCAGTAAGTGTTGGTTGAGGCTGACACTGCTGCTACCACATAGCAGGTCCGGTAGACTGCATGAGGGGCTCTAATTGGTTACCCCTGCTTATTCCACAGGCTTTCCCATAAAACTGTCACCCTGTGACTTGAGAGTGGACTGAATCAGATGATGTTTTTGGCCCATAGGAGAAGGGGAAAGGGACAGCGTGTGGGCCCTTGGCTCAGGCCTCCAATGGTCACATGTGCATCTGCATGCACCCTTGCCCTTCTGCTTCGCCAGGACAGGACATGGCGAGCACAGCTGGTACCAAGAGGACCGTGACAGAGGCGTGGAGCAGAGCTCTCCCCTAATGTGCGAGCAAAGTTGCCAAATTATCCAAAGTAGCTTAAAGCAGCCAGACCCAGGCAAACCTGCAAATTTGCAGGACAATGAGAAATAATTTTTGCTGTAAGTTTGTGAATTTCAGAATGGTTAGTGAAGCTGCAATAGCTAACTGATACAAGGGTGCCTTGTCTGGAAATATTTCCATTGATACTTACATTTCCTTGGAGTCTTAAAAGCAAAAATAAAGTCGCAACATTTCTTAGTGACATTTTCTTTTTTAAACAGGACTATGCTATTAAAGACTATGTATGTAAATCTTTCTTGTTAGCCAAATATCAATAGAAATCAAATAATAAGAATTTATTAAGAATACACCATGTGTTCATTAGTGAGACTTCTGAAAGATAAAAATCATAGTTTCTAATCTCAATGAATTTAGGTTTGTGTCACAGACGAAATAAAATGTGACAGAGAAAATAAGATAATAATCGAGTGCTAGAAGTTACAGAAACTATGACTTTCTGGTTGAACACAGTACTGTGAATATAGGCTTATCTCTTGGCCTTCCTCCAACTCCAAGGAGAACATGAGAAGGTCAACTCCAGGCAATACACGTCAGCATCATCTGGGAAACTGCAAAGTGAATGGAGTGAAGCAAAAGAGGAAAAGATGGAAACTTAACCTGAGGGCAGGGGTCAAGGAGGGGCCAGCTGGGAGGCGTCCAGGAGCTAGAGATACCCAGGGCTGCCTTGCGTGGGTTGGCAGCCTCCTTCTCTCTGCCAGGAGGCTAGTCCTTGCCAGCCCTGGCTGAAGGTGACATTAGACTCTGGGCCAAGCTGGAAGATCGCTCTTCCTTTGCTCAGTATATACAGATGGAATGCGAGAGACGAGGCAACTTTTCAACTATCTTAGCTGTGTATTCTGCTATTTATTCTATCATTCTATAGAAAATACATGACCATCTCTAGGTTTTTTCTCATTATAGACATGATTTATTGATTTACTACATAGAAAGACTAGGGTTTCATTTTCACATTCTTAACAATAGCTAAATGTAAAGTCTAGAAATGGTACTTCAAAATGTTCAGAAAACACAAGGCTGTGTGTCACAAAAAAATTGATGCAATGAAAGAGAAGGGGTGGGTCACGGCACTGTGATTTTTAAAAAATAAGCATAATAATACTATCTGACTGTGTTCATTCTATAAACTTTTGCCAGGTTTCTATTATGTGCCAAATACTAGAAAAACAGTGGCACACCATGAAGAATGGAGGGAGGGCATCAATTCTTGCCTCATGGCACGGACAGTCCAGTGAATGGTGAGGCCAGAGAGAGGGCAATGTCGGTGGCCTCAAGCGTCTGAACCACTTTCCTATGACTGCTCATTTCCTACACATAGTTCTGCTGCTGTTCTAGGGCATCTATCAGCAATCAATGGCCTGCAGCCCAAATCTGGCCCATAGATCATTTTGTATGTTCTACAAATTAACTAAGTTGGATTCTCACTTTTTTTCTTTTGATTGCTTTAATAAAATCACCAAATAGATTCTGTGAAACCTGAAATCTTAGGATGTGGACATTTACTTCTAAAAAAAAAAAAAAAAAGAAATAAAGCCAACTTCTGCCAGAGGAGGCTTACCAGATCACCTTGGAGGACTATTATTTTTTTCCTCAAACAAATCAAGTTAGAAATGGTTAACTATTTTAATAAGTTATCAGTTTATTCAACTATGAAAAGTAAAAAGGAACAAAGTATCACTTAGAAAAGACATATCCTATACTCAAAATATTTCACTTTTGGTCATCTTTAGGAAGTCAGGCCTGAGAAACTCTGCATGCCTTACTTCTGTCTCATTTTTTACCTCCCCATTATGGGAGAAGACATAATTAGACTTTTTAAAGTAGGACTATACATCATTTTGATGAAATAAGATAAATAAAACTGATAAAACTGGTTATTCTTTAGGTTTAAGTGTCAACTAATAGAAGCTTTTACCTCTAATGCACTGTTTGAAGTCTCTCAATGAAATCTTACTCTTGTATGATTCACATGAATGAAAGAATGAATGAATGAATGAATATGTAAGTCATACATAAAAATAACCAAGGTAGAAGCAAGGCTTTGGGCTCCAAATAGCTATTTAGCAATATATTCTGTAAGAATCAGCATTTTCAAATGAAACTATAATTGCTAATTATATAACCCACTCATTATTATGGGTGAGGTATCATGCCATAAGTTTTATAGATGCTGTCATTTAATCCTCATAATCTTATAAAGCAGATGGTATTGTCACCTCCATTTTATGGAAGGAGGAACTGAGGCTTAGAAAATTAAGAAATGCTCATGGTTACAGAGCTGGTAGCTAATAAAGCTGCAATTTGAACCAAATCTCCACCCCTAGAGCTCAAGCACTTACCCATACCTTTTCCAAAGGGAATACATTTTCCTTGTGCAAGTCCCTAGTATATACCTATCAAGAAATTACTTTGAAAATCTCTAAAGAACAGTCATGTTAAAAATAAGTCCCCAGCCTCTTGTGGCTCTGGAAGTGAGGAGGAGCAGAGATGGCTCCTGAGGACAAAAGGTACCCATGGTAGAGTCATGGCGAGCAGTGACCCATGGTCAGATCGTAACCAGTGGGGTCATCTAAATCCCAAGGAGCCCTGGGCCTTCCCTAGGCAGCATTCTCAACTCTGCAGGTGACTTCCTCCTTTTACATCTTTCATCCTACTACTCACATTCTGCACCTGCCCAGGTCTTTACACAGTGTCTCACATTCGTTAGCTGCGCAGCATGGCCCACACATGCCAGTGAGCTTTCCAAGACTATAAATTCTCAATGACACAGATTCATTTATGCTACACCGAGCATAGTATAGTGCCTGGTGAAAGGGGCTTGGTAAGTTAATTATACCAAACAGAACACTAACAAATGACAAGTCAAGGAGAACTCTATGGTGCACCAGGGGAAATCTTCAGCAATGGGGCTGCCAATTAAAGACAGGTAATTACAATGAGAGTAACTTGAAAGTTTTAAAAAAAAGAGATGCGGATAAAGGCAAGAGCCTCAAAAGGGAAATGACTGATTCAGCTCACAAATCTGTGTACTTGGGCGCTGACATAGCTAATAACATCATCATATATATGAAAAATGGGTGTTGTAGACTAAGCTATTTAAAAACAGCCAAGAGAAAGCTTTTTCCCACCACACTAATGTGCTGACTGACACACACCACCTCGTAAGACTCTCCGGTTCACACATCAGCATGAGGTATGGTTCCCAGGTAAAGTGTTATAAAGACAGAAGAGCCAGACCAGGCTTGGAGAGTCACCATTCTTCAAGGTCTTTAAGGAATCCCACTAAACTCAAGCTTTGGGTGTGAGCTGCCATCACTGGGGAGACCCGAGACTCAGACAGCAGCCCTCAAAGCCCTGCCTACCATTGGCTGTGTTTTGGAAACCCGGTGCTCCATGCTCCAGCTACTGCCTACACCCACTCCTCAGGCCTGTTCCTGGCAATGCCATGCTCTGATTGACTCACTAGGCAACAACTCTGGTGGAGCTCATTTGCAATAGCATCTATGACTGCTTCTTCTTCTGTTTTTTTTCTTTGAGACAGGTTCTTCCTATATAGTTCAGACTAACCTCAAACTCACAGTGGTCCTCCTGCCTCAGCCTCCCTAGTGCTAGGATTACAGGCATGTACCACCACACCCAGTCTATGATGCTTCTTAAAGCAGAAAAACCTATCTAGCATTTCCATTCTCTCCCATGAAACATAAAAGGGATGTCAGTGAACATACTGATTTTTTTTCCCTTTTTGGAATGAATATTAGGGAAGTCTCATTAAATTCTAACATTCTAATTAATATCCTGGCTCTACCTCCGCCTTTAAAGTATGCTGAAAGTGGGAAGTACATCTCAGCAATCAGATTTTTATATAAAATAGGATGACTATCTCAAATGCCTAAATTACCATTAATTGTATGTAAACACTAGTTCTAAGTAGACCCTTTAGAGCAGTAGGTTTTAAATCACTGCATCAAAGTCTTAAATCAACAGCCACTTAACTAGCTAATGCTTTCAGTGTGTGCCAAGAGAAAAGCACAGGGTGATCTACTCTTATGAAAGGAGAGACAGGTGAGGAGGTAGAAAATTTGTTATTTTAAAACATTAGGAAACTGCCTACTGAGAATAAGAAATTAAATGCAAACATGGTCAGACTTTGTTATTGTATATCCTTTCAAAGCATCCCTTCATTTTAAAAAAAGTTAATTTAAAATGTATTGCTAGTATTCACTAGGGAGAATGAGATTTTTAAAATGCAGAGTAGTGAAACCCCTAATGTTCCAAACATAAGGTGTATCTTTTTTTAAGTCTCAAAATAATTTGCCAAATTCCAATTTAATTATGACTGAGATTCAAGTCAATTTTTGAGTGTTCTAGAGATACTTTTTCTTTCTGTATGTTCCAGCTGGCAGCAAGTGGAAAGAATCCAAATACCTTCAGAATAAACCATGGAGTAGAAAGGAAAAGGAGTAGTAAGAAAAAATAGAGAAAGGAACAGTTTTTCTTTCTGATTTGACCATTAAAATCATAATCAGAGGGATGGTTTACTCTATTCACCTATAATCTCTCTGTCACACAAGATTTTTACAAAATCTGCTCCTTCTTTCCTGGAATTAAAAATAAAAATCCACTCTGTACAGCATGAGAACATAGGACTTTAAGTGTATTTAAATATAGATATTGAAATATTCTAATTTTATCACTACAACTCCTTAGGAAAGTCACTGGATCACAATTTTATTACTCAAAATATCAATAACACATTAATGTAGCCTAAAGAATATGCATAGTGTTATACATATTTAGAGTATTATTAAAATTCAGAGTCTGTCTTTGAAAAGGGCCCAGAGAGACTCAAAGACCCTTGTGTAAATAGCAGGTGACATTATGCTTTAGAAAGAATGGGGAGGGAAGATCCGAGACAGAGTGCTTGGCCTAGTGCCCACATGGGCCCACCGTTAGCTTTCAGTTCTGTTATTCTGGTGTCTGTCAACTTTTGTCTCCCCAGTAAATATCTAAGGCAGATCAATAAGGAATATGAAACCACATTGCTGGACTTTTAAATCAGCATGGACTTTTCAAATAGCATTCCTTTACAAGAGAAAAATTTGGACTGGGGATTTAGCGGCATAAGTGCCTGCCTTGCAAGCAGGCAGTTGTGAGTTTGATCCTCAGTGCCGATAAAAAAAAAAAAGAGAGAGAGAGAAAAATTTAGGCATATGAAGCCACCATGAATTACACATCACCTCAGTTCCTCTGCACCTTTTGACAAGTAGGTGCATGTGAAGCACAGCAAATCCAGGCTCCCAGGCCACGTCCTGGGGAGGAAGGCAAAGCCAAGCTTGCCAGTAGTGCTGGGTATAGAGCAAAGCACAGCAACTGGAAGTGAAAGAGGGAAGCCACAGAGCCCATCTGCCTGCTGTGGGATTACCCACTGCTCTGCTCTCCAGAAACCAAAATAAGTCACCCTCTCTTATCTTAGAATCAGCAGCAATCGCCGTGGTCTGGGACCCCCGTGGAACAGTGTGAGAGGTTGTGTCAGGCTGTCTGGGGGGTATGGTGTTGGCTGTGGCCCCTAAGAATGCTGAGCAGGAACAGCTGGGGGGCTTGTGAAGCTGGCCTCACCAGGGAAGGACTGGTACCCTAAACACAAGGGAGATTCTGGGGATGGCATCTGAACTCAGACAAAATACCAAGTGATGCAATCACAAGTGTTCGCCTGCAGTCACTAGACGTGCCCAGAACTGACCCACCCACTTGTTGCTGGTTACAATGAGCCGCACTCCTGCTATGAAATAGTCATGTCAATTTTAACATCCCACTGAAGTAATGATATATGCAAATATGCTGCTACATAAGGTAGGCATTATAAGTAAATATGTATCATGTATATAGATTATCATAGTGACATGTTATAGTAAATGTAAGATTATTTTATTCAGTGGGAGAGCCCTGGGTCCTACCCCAGAGAGTATGGCATAAACCTGTGTAGTCTTTAGCAAGGTGATGAGGGTCCATGAGCTCAGTCATGTCCAGGCTGTCAACATGCACTGGACTTTAGGATTTCAAGTCTTCTTTAGCAGGTGGTTGGCACACAGAAGCCTGCATCCACTCCTCAGAGGGAAGGCTCCTTGGCTCTCCTTCCAGGGAGTTGTGGACTGAGTTAGGTTCAAGGAGGGGTGTGAGACTGGTGTATGTGCCACTGCCAGCGCAGGAAGAACAGGGAGTTTCCAGTGTGGTTCCAACTACTTCCTCACCTACAGAATCCTTGTTCCCTTCTCCCGACCTTTCCTGCCAATTCTAAAGACTGCTAGGAACCACAGGTTATAAACTTACTTGTCCTTGCCTTGTGGGCTGGTTTTAGAATTGCAGAAACCCTGCTTCCTCTCATCAGTGAGACTCAGAGAGCAGGGTAAAGTCTGCTGAGGACAATAAGGGGAGACTAGTGCCTAGGTGTGGGGATGAGTCTGTTTCCTTTATGATGTTGAACTTGCCCATTCAACCACTACTTCTATGTATTCCAGGAAAAGCACTTCCCCCTGCATGGGCTAAATGTGTAGTTGGAGATTCTGGGCCTTCTGTTCCGGGAGAGCAACTGGTCATCCCAGAACCCTGCTGCACCCCTCTATTTTGTCCTTTGCTCTTTCTTCCTTTCCCGCTCTGTGCTGTTACCTGGGCAGGAGAATGGGGACTCACTGCAGGCATCCTCCATAACTGGCACCTTGGAAAAGGTCTCAGATAAAAGACCACTTGTAAGAGCCCATGGACTCACTGATACCACAGTCACAGAAAATGGACAGTAGTTTCTGGGAAATTGCTGTTAAAAAACATCAAGATTGTTCCTGGGATTTTCCTGCAGTCTGCACAATCCAAAATCTAGATTTTTGTTCACTGTCATTACACAATAACTCCAACACATGAGACAAAGAAAGAAAAGGATTGATTTTGCTAAGCTTTATGTCTTTTCTTTTTCCTTAATGATTATCATTTCAACCAGATGGGTTTTTATTGCTTTTTTTTCAAATAATAGGGTTTTCAAAATAATATAACTTAGAGCAGTTTTTTTTTTAAAGTATCAGCCTGAATATTCACCATGGTTTTAGAAGTTGCTCCCTCACAAAGTGCTGGTGTGAGACAAAACACGGACTTTGCACCCCCTTTATGGTAGGCACACACTGGCTGAAACAATGACCTCTCCCAGAAAGGCACAGGAAAGAGTCATTTTATTTCCTTTACTCAGTAATGCCCTGACACCAGGTTGGATTATCCTCTACATATAAAATAACTCATTTCCAAGCTATTTTTGAACACAAAGGGTTTTGCATATTGGAAAATTATGATAATGTGATTTAAATGACAAGAGATGCATAGGATAAACATCCTCAGTTTTAGATACATATTAGCTAAAAGACTGGAAAACAATTGACAATTTTTTAAAGTGTGAGGGTAGATCACTTAATTCCTCCAATAAGGATATAACCACTGGCACACATTCTGATGTATTGATTTAGTACAAAGCCCATGATCTATCCACTGGAATAAAAGAGTAGGTGAAACACTTTGGTAAAATACAGACTGGGATTATATTCCTGATTTCCTCTCTCCTTAGCCAAAGAGTCCACCAAAAAAAAAAATGTATACATGCTTTAGAAAAAGAAAAATGCTATGATGTGTTTTCAACAGATAGTATTACCCTCATATGGGGGACCCTAGAAGACGTCATATATTATAGAAAACCCACTAAACTGCTGGTCCTCAGAGCAGAAATTGCAAATGCATGTGCAGCAATCTCAGTGACCAAAGTTACCCACTCAGCAGTTTACTGAACTAATAGTATGTCTGGAAACCAATGGCTACCACTTTGAGCAACTGTAATTGTAGAGGTTAAAAGTAACTTGTATGAATCTCATGATGTCTCTCAGTATTAAAATATCCACACAAGTTTTCCTTTCCTTGAAGTGTGAACACTCTTTTTTTGGGTGTAAAATGGCTCTGGCAGACAGCCATATCATAGGTCTTCTGTCCTCTCGTCCTTCCCTTAATCCAGGCCCCCGCCTGGAACCGGTGCTGCTGATAACATCCTCCTGACTGGGCAGCACCAGGGACTGGACAAAGGATCACGACTGGTCACACACTGATAAGATGCTTGGCATCTGCAGAGCTGTCATGTGTTAGCTGGTGCCAAAAGGCCAGTCATGCTGTTGAAATCTGATTATGTCCAATGCCTAGAATTCTCATGACAGTGAGTCCATATTTTAGCCCTAATGCTTTACTTTCCTGTTAGTGTCTTGGAATTTTTGCCATAAGGATTGAACAAGGCTTCAATAGTAGCACTTTTAAATCTTGTTGGCCTTAATTTAAAATATAACAGGGGCTAGCTTTTCCTACCCCTTTAAATCTAAATTATCATGCTTATCTAATTTTAAAGTGGAAGAAGGTACCAAGTACAGTGCTTCAGTTATTTTCTGGGGGCTAAAATAGGGTCCTAATTTAAAATCATTGGTTCATTGCCTTTTACAAGGCAGGGGAGAAGGGGAAAAGGCACCAGTATTCAATTTTTTTAAAACAAAATATTTTCTTCTTAATTATAATCCTCCGAATTTGACTTTATGTTAGTTGAACCAGAGATAATTTGATTAACAATTTATTAGGATCAAGAAACTAGCTACTTGAAAAACTGCTTAAAGCACAGCATCATAAATGCAACAGTGCTTTTACATTGCCATTCAAAATCAGAGACACTGTTGTGTGATCCCGATTTATATAACAATCGTCCTCAAAATGGAGCAGAAGCCTTTCACGACTGTGCACCTACATTTCTTTGCAGGACAATGATCATCAGCCAGCAAAACTAATGCATAAAGTGTTTTAAGTTGTGTATTCACTTGTATTTTAAAAATCCTCAACTAAACATTGTTAAACAGTTGTTTTGTTTTGTTTTGTTTTGTTTTGTTTTGGCAGTGCTGGGGAGTGAGCCCAGGCTCAACACACACTAAACAACTGTTTTCCCACTGAGCTACATCCCCAGCTCTGAACAGGTTTTTTATATCTCTGGACTTAGTACATATTAATTTGCAGGTATACATGTCAAAAGAAATCTCCAACAGAGTGAAAAGAAAACCCATGAATTGGGAAAAAATTTTAGTCAACTGTCCCTCAAACAAAGGACTTTTATCTAGAACATATAAAGAATTTAAAAAAAACAAGATCCCAAAATTTAAAGACCCAATCCAAAAATGGGCATCTGAGATGCATACACACTTTTCCACTGAAGAAATACAAATGGCAAATAAATACATGAAAAGATATTCAACATCATTGGTCTTGAGAAAAATGCAAATTAAAACAACACTGAGATTCCATCTCATCCCAGAAAAAAATGACCAAAATCAAGAAATCAACCAGTGACATATGCTGGAGGGGCTGTAGGGAAAAAAGAACCCTTCTCCACTGCTGGTGGGAGTGTAAACTGGTGTAACCACTGTGGAAATCTGTGGAGGTTCCTCAGAAAGCTAGAATTACAGTTCCATTTGACCTAGGTACTCTGCTTCTGGGCATTTTCCCAGAAGAATTGAAATCATCATACAACAGTGATATATGTACACCCATGTTTACAGTAGCACAATTTGTAATAGACAAATCCTGGAAACAACCCAAATTCCCATCAACTGAGGAATGGACTAAAAAAGATGTGGTATTTTACATAATGGAGTACTACTCAACTATAAAGAAGGATCACATTGAGGCTTTTATAGGTAAATGGATGCAACTTGAGACCATACTCATAAGTAAAATAAATCAGACTCACATGTGTAAATCCCACATTGTCTCCCTAGTGTAAGAAAATGAAAGCATAAATAAGATCCAAAATCTATAATAAATATTGTGAAAGCTCAATGGGGAAAAAATAACTGGTATAGGGAAAAGAAGAAAAGAAAGAAGAGAAAAGGAAAAAGATATAAATTTGGAGATATACATATATATATATATATACACACACACACACACACATAAGATAGCTAAGATGATTATACTACTAATTCTATTAGTTCTTGGAAAAGAACAGTTAATATTCATATGCTTAGGTCCATGTTGCATGTCTATATCTAGTAATCTAAGCAACAGTTTTGAAGATAACAATATGCAATATAACAATTATCTTGTTTTGAAAGCCCATTTTTTAATTATTTGGGGTTGTTGCTTATTTGTCTCTTTTGCTTTTTGCTTTTCTTATCTGTGGTTTTCCCCCCTCTTTAAAATTTAAAAAAAAATACAGGTATATGGTGTAGCTAAGAGATGAAGAAAAAGCCTTTCCTTAATTTACGAGACCAGAGAAGCCCCACTTCCAACTTAACTATAAACTACAGAACAGAGTTTGGCAGCTTCTGCTCTCAGAAAGTAGAAAAGTAAGAAGGACTTAAAGAAGGTCTACAATTTCTAATTTAGACAAAACAGTTTGAAAGATGAGAAGTCTTCAAGTCAAAAGAACTTATGGACTTGCCCAAGACTGCACAGAATAGATGACAACAACTCTTCCTCCTGGCGACACTGGGCTTCGCTGACGGAACGGCTGTGATGGGCTGGCCTGCCTGACTCTGTCTGCAGTTATGGTGTGGCCCGTAATGATGCTGTCACACAGGACACTGTCTGTCACTGATCATGTACTGGATCAAAAGACCTTGCCTGGGTCTGCTTTGCCATTATAGACTGGGAGCTGAAGCCTATGGGAATGTAATTCATGAGGGACTCTAAGTGAAAGCAGCAGATACAGCAATGAAATATGTGCAGGGCCCTGGCCTCATCTTTTAAGCTAAGTAAAAGAGACAGAAACTGGAAGCAAACTGAATTTCCTAAGAAAAATGATTCCATGGGGAAAGATGAAAACTAAATTTCTTAAAAGGTCATACATCCCATAAGGAAGGATCACCTTCTAAACCTTATCTGGAAACTCACAGTCAAAGTTAAGCACAGATGTGTTACTTCCTTTAACTTGCATCCCAATGATCCTCTGTGTGAAAGATGGTTGGGGTCATGTTTGTCACCTACGTTTGTCATCGGTTACACAGTTTGCAAACAAAATCAAGATTCTGTCAGACACTTCTGTTGGTGAGCCAAACTGTTTGCACACAAAACCATTCATGAACTGAAGCACCACCGTTCTAATGCTGAACAAGGAAGCTCTACTTCTGCCTTATCCTAAGCAAAGCAAATCTTAGGTTAAGTCAGAATGACTTACTGTAGTATGGATTTTTATTACTTCCATATGAATTACCACTTGCATTTGGATCATGAATGATCTATGATGGCAGAAATTATAAATTATTCCACATATAGCTTCACCCCAGAGAATGAAGAAGGGTTTTTACTGACAGCGCTATATACAGAGGGCTTGCTTTATGCAGAATTTCTTGCTGCTGAAGGGGAGGAAAACAGAATAGAATTATCTAGGAGAAACACAGCTGCCTGGAAACATTACTCACTTCGTCTCTCCAGCGTCACTAGTTCAGTATACATTACTACCACTACCAAGCTACTTGAGCACATTTGCTTTGAAAGCTACATTCACAGGGAGGAAAAACTGCCACATCTGAATGAGAATGTTACTCCAAGCCATCAAGTCCAGTTCAACTTTCCAGTTCAGCTTGGGGAGTTTAAGTTAAATATTCCATATTAGCCTACCTATGTAACAATTTGATGCCAGTAAAACATTTATACCTAGTCTCCATAAAAAACAATTTTAGAAACTCTTGATATCTTGTAACTACCTGCTTACTTTCACATCTTCCAATAACATTGTTTCTTATTGCATCAAGGGAGCCAGGCTATCTATCTATATCTCACCTGAAAAGATTTGGGCTTATGCATGTGTACACCTGTATGTGTATTTTAGGGAGGGGTGCTTATTTAGTATTCCATCCTGGGCTTCTCATATGTACCGTGGGTATACAGATAAGGTACTTTCCAAAGTGCGTTTCTTCCAAAAACAATCAATGCTGGAAAATATGAAAATAAATACTTTATCTTCTTAAAACTGGACTGTAGTGACTGTTTTGTTGGGAATGGTTTTGGTGAAATGTGGAAGGTCATTGCAAGGAACACAATGAAAAGTTGTTTTTTCTTTTTTCTTTAGATAGTGTATCCACAGGTTTACCATGCTGGCCTTGAATTTGTAATTTTCTTGCCTCAGTTTCCTGAGTATCTGGGATAATAGGCATGCACTGTGACATCTAGCTGGGTTTTTGTTTGTACTGAAGCTTTGAAAAAAATTATATATGGTGATACATATATCATAGTTGTAATACAGGCACTGTAAACTGAGCTTCAGGGATGAGAGGATAAGGCAATTTAGTAGTAGAGCAAAAACTGAACCGCATCAAAATCTTTCAACATAAGTGAATACAGAGGAGTCTTGCAGAATCTGTTTAGAGTCCCTACTGACCATCTACTGGGGTCAAGAACAAAAGTGCCTTTCACAGTCAAACTGCACCAAACTAGGCTTTCTAACACCCCACGTTCCATTGCCTGGAACACATAGCACACACTGACCCAAGCTGGAGGAGGAGACTTCCTAGAACCCAGGCCGGCTGCTCTCCAGCTGAGAGGCTTTTCAGGGATGGATAAAGAAGAGGGTGCTTCTGAGCTCCATCTCAACTTCTGTTTTTGTTTCAGGTTTTGTTTCAGACAGGGTCTTGTTATGTAGCTCAGGCTGGCCTTGAACTAGCCCAGGCTAGCCTTGAACTCATTGGAATCCTCCTGCCTCAGTCTCCTGAGTGCTGAAATTACACGCATGTGTCACGATATAGGGCCTCCACCTTAACTTCTACTAGATAAATTTCAACCACTTTATTTATTTTTTCTGAGTTTCCAGACAAGGCTTCATTTACAAAATGATTCTATAGCTAAAAATAAACATACCCTTTGAAAAATTCCCATCATGTCCACTCTTTATTTGCAAAAAGAAGAAAGTGAAGACCAATGAGACTGACTAATCCCAACTTGCAGAGGGAAGGTGAGATCAAGGCAGGGTTTGGACCAACCACAGGCTTTGAGCAATGGAGTTGAGTCCACATTCCCCCAAGTCACTGAGTACACAGCTCAAGGACACGTTCCCCTCCTCATCTGTTACAGTGCTCAGGAATCCCCACAGTAGCCCCTCCCAGCTCAGCCTGCAGCCCTGTCCATGCAGGCTTGCTGGTAAGGTGGTGGTAGTGGTTATCGCTATTATTTTAAACATTTAAAAAGTATTAGATACAGTAGGACAGAAGGTAGCAAGAGCCCTGCCAATTCAAGGTTAAAACAAGATATATTTCTGAACCTTAATGTCAGTCAACAGAAAATAGTATTTGGTTGATAAAAGTTGAATTCACATGCAGTTTAGGATGGAAGAGGCAGAAAGGTTATGGACACTCGTTGGGATCTGTTTACTTCCTGTGACCTTCAATATTACAGGCTTCATTTGTAAAGTCTGATTACTTAGCAAATCATGGCTGAGCTTGCTACATGGGGTCCAGCCCCTAGTGCCACTCAGAAAATATCATAGAGAACCTTAGTCTCTGCAGACTGTCTCTGGGATTGTGCTATCTTTTGGAAACAGAGTGGTGTTTAACCTTCTCCTTTTGCTTCCTTGCTGCCAAGATAAGCATTTGTTTCTACTGCACATGCCCTGCCTTGCCAGGGGTCCGAAGCAGTGAGCCTGATTGACCATGAACTGGAGCCTTGGCAAACGTGAGTCAAAATAGACTTTTATCTTTATAAATCATTTCAGATATTTTGTGATAACAATGCAAAAACTCACTAACACTGTTTGCATTCTAGATACATATTGTAGTCACTGGTCCCTAGAAAGTGGGCTTTATATTTCATAAAACGTGATGAAAACCAAAGTAGTAGCAACAAAAACTAATACATGAGGTATAGTATACTAGGGTATACTACACTAGGTTTTCTGACTTACAAAGGGAAGCCTTTAAGTAAATGAACTCCTGCAATGGCCCTGGTTTGCCACACACTAGTTGAGTTATCTAAGCAAGTTATTTTATTTCTTTGTGCCTCAGATTTCTTACCTGTAAATGGGAATAATTAGGATACCTACCTCATTTGGGGAGTTGCGAGAATTTAGTAAACTGTTTCTGGTATATAGTAAGATTTATAGAAATATCAGTCATTACTGTTGTTCTTTTTGTTTTTTAACATTATTAAGGACTAGCAGAAGCCAGGGGCAATAAAGTAGCAAGAATGCAGCCAATTTTAAACTTTTATGACCTTTAATGTAATTGACCGTAAAAAATTGGTTTATAATCATGGAATTTACAAACAAATCAGGCGCATGCACACAGTTAGCTTTGCCATCTATTCCAGGGCCTGGCTACTCAAAACCCAGACCCAGGGCAGGTGCACTGCCCTCACTGGCAACTGGTTAGAACACAGAATCTTGGTGCCTTCCCATATATTGAACCACAATCTGTATTTTAACAAGATTACTGGAGAATTTATGTATATATCAAAGAGGGTAAAATTCTGCTTGATGGTAGATACTGGGAGTTTAGTATTTGTAGGTCAAGGGAATAAGTTGTACCTCCATATATTAATCTAAATCTTATATCCCTTTCCACTCACTCTCATGCCAAATGGTCTTAATTAACAAAGGTCTTAAAGCAGATGTTCCTTTCATGGGATAGAACAGTGGTGGCCAACCTGGGACACGCATGCTCCAGCTGGCTATTTGCTATCACTGAAAACCATCTCTGGGATAGAATAACATTTAAAGTATCAGCAGCTAACACCTCATGTTAGTAATACCAATGATTTAAAAACACTGATGATGATCATGATCAGTACCTAATATTTTCTGACCTTTAAAACACTCAGACATTAATGCATCATGCTGTCATATGTCCTCATTTAATGTTCCCACCATGCTGTGAGTAGCCATCGCCACCTACTTTTATAGATGAGGAAAATGAGGCCAAGAGAGGCTACCTGACTTTCTCTCTCTCTCTCTCTCTCTTTTTTTTTTTTGTACCAGGGATCGAACTCACGACTGTGCGCTTGCAAGGCAGGTGCTTATGCCGCTGAGCTAAATCCCCAGCCCCACTACCTGACTTTCTCAAGGCCAAGTTGGATGAGAAAAGAGATGTTTCTGGAGTCTACTTTCTATAAATTCAAATGTCCCCACTGCAACATCAAAATATCTTTGTGAGATGGGTATTAGACATTATTTCCCTTTTTAAATAAGGAAAACTGAGACAGAGAGTGAATGAATTATATAAAGCAACCAACCTGAGACTGACATCAGAAATGAGTCTGTTAGGACTCAATACTTTTTTAAATTAAAGAATTCTGCCGGCTATGTGAAGAAAGGCTAGCCTTTTCCCATGAGTCACTGCCATTCACGGACTGCAGGGGAGGAGAACAAGAAGCCAACAGGAAGCCAAGCCCTCTCAGAAATTCAGTGACATATGCGAGCCACTTTGGGGATAGCCATATGCCAGTCCCTACTGATACACGGGCTTGGAGACAAGAAGAGCCAAGGTCCTGCTGCCTACTCCCCATAAGCAACTGGCTTATCTGGAGAAACACAGGCTGCAGTGATAGCTATTGAGTTAAAATACAACTTAATGTTTATAGTGTTTAGTGTTTCATTGACTTTATAGGCCTAAAGCTAGCAATCTGATCATTATTCAGAGGATGACAATACCCAGTGTAGCATCTATGGGGAATCTCCTTCTAAAGGTGGTAGCCACTGTTAATTCCCTATTATCTTGTTTTGAAGTCTTGTATCATTTTCACTGTTTTGTTGGTTGGGTTTTACTCTGTTTTGTCTTGTTTGATTTCATCATACCTGATGGCATGGGCAGCTATTTCAAAGATAACAAGATATAAAAGCCATTTTGGGTTTACTATTATCTTGTTTTGAAGTCCATTATTACATTCATTGTTTTGTTTTTACTGGTTCTAGTCTGTTCTGTTTTGTTTGATTTTTACTATGTATGAAGGTGTGGGCAGCTATTTTGAAGACAACAAGAGGCATTATGGTAACCACTGTTGATTTCCTATTATGAAGTCCTGTGTCACTTACATTGTTAATGTTTTAATTGGCTTTATTCTGTTTTATTTTGCTTGGTTTTATTTTCTTTAAAATAAAATTTTTTAAAAAAAGAATTCTTCCACTATAATGTCCATGATAATATAATACCATCAAAGAGAAGGGTGAAAACCTACCACACAAAGAAGGACTCCTGTTTAAGAAATTTTGCACAGCTGAGTGTGGTGATATGCACCTGTAATTCCTATACTTGAGAGGCTGAGACAGGAGGATTGCTGTAAGTTTGAGTCCAGCCTGGACTACAATCTAGTGAGTTCAAGGCTAGCTTTGACCACATAGTGAAACACTGTCTAACAAAAACCAAAAAAAATAAGAAGGAGGAGGAGGAGGAG